>ONZH01025930.1:0-498260 GCA_900303285.1 Rhinella marina
TTTTATTTCTTCCAATAAAATGTTGCTTTAGCCCCAAATTTTTTGTATTTTCATAAGGGGTAACAGGAGAAAAGCACCCCATAATTAGTTACCCATTTTCTCCTGAATGCGGCAACACCCCATATGTGGTGGTAAACTGCTGTGGGGGCACATGGCAGGACTCAAAACAGAAGGAGCGCCATATGGATTTTACAACACAGATTTTGATGGAATGGTTTGCGGGAGCCACAGTTTTTTTTTATTTTGAGTTATTGTCTTATGTGGGGGCTCATTTTTTGTGGGATGAGCTGATGTTTTCATTGGTACCATTTTGGGGTACATAAGACTTTTTGATCGCTTGGTATTACACTTTTTGTGAGTCAAGGTGAAAAAAATAGCTGTTTTGGCATGGTTTTTAAAAATTGTTTTTACAGCTTTCACCAAGGGGGGCAAATCATGTGATATTTTTATACAGCAGGTTGTTACGGACGTGGCGATACCCAATATGTCTAACATTTTTATTTTTGGAAAGTTTTACACATTAGATTTACTTTTGTACAGAATAAAATCTTTTTTTTTGTGTTGCCATTTTCAGAGAGGCATATTTTTTTCAGTTTTCAGGCGATTGTCTCAGGTAGGGTATCGTTTTTGCAGGACAAGATGACAGTTTGATTGGTACCATTGTGGGGTAAATACGCCTTTTTGATCGCCTGCTATTACACTTTTTGTGAGGCAAAAGGGAAAAAAATATCTGTTTTGGCTTAGTTTTTTTGTTTTAAATTTTTACAGCATTCGCCTGGCGGGCCATCTCATGCAATATTTGTATAGAGCAGGTTGTTACGGATGCGGCGATGCCCAATATGTCTAACTTTTTTATTTTTGGATAGTTTTACACATTAGATTTATTTTTTGAACAGAATAAAATCATTATTTTGTGTTGCCATTTTCAAAGAGCCATATTTTTTTCAGTTTTCGGGCGATTGTCTCAGGTAGGGTATCATTTTTGCGGGACAAGATGACGGTTTGATTGGTACCATTTTGGGGTAAATACGCCTTTTTGATCGCCTGCTATTACACTTTTTGTGAGGCAAGAGGGAAAAAATGGTTGTTTTGGCATAGGTTTTTTTTGTTTTTTTTTTGCAGCATTCACCTGTGGGGCCATCTCATGTAATATTTTTATAGAGCAGGTTGTTACGGACGTGGGGATACCAAATATGTCTAACTTTTTTATTTTTGGATAGTTTTACACATAAGATTTATTTTTTGAACAGAATAAAATCATTATTTTGTGTTGCCATTTTCAAAGAGCCATATTTTTTTCAGTTTTCGGGCGATTGTCTCAGGTAGGGTATCATTTTTGCGGGACAAGATGACGGTTTGATTGGTACCATTTTGGGGTAAATACGCCTTTTTGATCGCGTAATATTACACTTTTTATGGGGGAATGTGACCAAAAAATGGCTGTTTTGGCACTGTTTTTATTTTTTATTTTTTACTGTGTTCACCTGGCGGGATGGATTATGTGATATTTTTATAGAGCCGGTCGATACGGACGCGGCAATACCTAATATGTCTACTTTTTCTTTTTTTTCTTTTTTTAACAATTTTTTTTACTTTATTGGGGGGAAAATGGCGTTTTTCCTTTTTTTTACTTGAAACTTTTATTATTATTTTTTTAACTTTATTTTTTAACATTTTTTTCACCTTTTTACACTTCTTTTTTTAACTTTTGGGGGTTCTGATCCCCTTCACAATGCATTACAATACTTTGTATTGTAATGCATTGGCTGTAAGTGTATTACTCACAGTAATACACTTACAGCCTGCTTCCTGTGCAATCCAGGGGGCTGGATCACACAGGCTCGCAGGGATGGCAGCCACGATGCCTAAGAAAGGATGGCAGCTCCTGCACCCGCCCGATCAGCGCGCCGTACATGTACGGCGCTGGGCGTTAAGTCACGTCCCGTTGCGCCGTACATGTACGGCGCTGGGCGGGAAGGGGTTAAGGAAATTCAAAACAATTATTACCTTCCCCAGGAGCGGTCAACCAGCAAAAATCACTGAAAGATCAAGAAGTATAATAGTCCATTAGGTTACAAAGGAAGCCCAAGTAACCTCTAAGCAACGGCTTTTCTCACATTAGCTAATGTTAATGTTCATGAGTTCACCATCAGGAGGACACTGAACAATAATGGTGCATGGCGGGACTACAAGCAGAAAGCCTACTCTTCAAAAAGAATATTGCTGTTTGTCTGCAGGTTGAATAAATATCAAGTGAACAAGGCAGAAGGCCTTTGGAACAATGTTTTGTGGACAGATGAGACCAAAAAGATTTTTTGGGTTCAAATAAGACATGTTATGTTTGGGGAAAGGAAAACACTGCATTCTAGCATAAAACCTCATCCCATCTGTGAAACACAGTGGTGGTAATATCATGGTTAGGCCTGTTTTATTCAATCTAGGCCTGGACGGCTTGCCATCATTAAAGGGTTTCTGTCACCAGTTTTTTCAGTATGAATCAGGCTGACATTAGAGATGTGCTAATGTCACCTGATTCCAAATATATATCTGTTTTATTTACTGGTGCCCCCATTTTTAGATAAAATGAACTTTTGTTTTATGCTAATAAGGCTCCTAGGTGCAAGGGGCGTTACCTCTGCTCCTAGAGGCTCTGTTGATTGACAGGACCAGGCAGAGAAGAAACACTTCATTCACCATAGCTTTTAAGGACCTTCAATGATGTCATGACCATGTGATCAGTCACATGGTTAGGATCACACAAACAGCCTGTCTCCTCCTAAACAATGTGTTCTCTCTCTCTCTATATATATATATATATATATACACACACACATATATACACACACTGCATATATTACACAGTATTATACAGTAGATGCAATATGTACAGATATATAGTGCATAAAGCAGTGTACTGATAAAATGAGGTACAAGGTATAAATTACACCTCATACACTCTTGTATATACTATATATCTATACCCAGGGCCGTTTTAAGACATTGGTGGGCCCAGTGCAAAGATCAAGAGTGGGCCCCCCTCCTCGCCCGCCACCCCCATCCATTAAGTACATTCAACATAAATGTCAATAAAACACGACACATCTTTTTTTTTTAACATACATTATTATTAAGTAAATCAGAAAAATAATTTACAAAGAACGCAAGTAGACTAAATACCAAATAGTGCAAAATTATCATGTAAACTATTACAACACAGCACCTGAAAGGGAACAACCTGGCCAATGTAGCCACTGTTTTTCCAGTTAGTGCCAACCTAAGACCTCATACACCCCCAACAGGCCATGTTTAGAGGATTCATACTGTTTACATGCATGAAACTCACCCATGTGTGGCATGTTACAGTAAGGGAATCCTCAAAACATGGCATGTTTAGGGGCACATGAGGGCAGGGGCGGAAAAATGATCTGGCAGGAACAAATGCTAAATAGTGCAAAATTATTATATAAACCACCACAACACAGCATCTGAAAGGGAACAACCTGGCCAATGTAGCCACTGTTTTTCCAGTTAGTGCCAACCTAAGACCTCATACACCCCCAACAGGCCATGTTTAGAGGATTCATACTGTTTACATGCATGAAACTCACCCATGTGTGGCATGTTACAGTAAAGGAATCCTCAAAACATGGCATGTTTAGGGGAACATGAGGGCAGAGGCAGAAAAATGATCTGGCAGGAACTGTTTACACAGAATTAAATAATAGACATTAAAGACTGTGGGTCTGTTTTTTCCAGAAGGGAAAAAGCAATTGTTTCTAAACTACTTACAGCCAAATGACAAATTCACAACGTTAAGATGCCAAAGAGTGTTTTAACAGTATTAGGTATGTTGACCAATGTAGTCACCTAAAAACCTGTCTCTTAGATCCATGTACTGGATCCTTCCTGTTAGTGTTTGCCAATGCCAATTCAGGACCTCATACACCCCCAACAGGCCATGTTTAGAGGATTCACACTGTTCACATGCATGAAACTCACCCATGTGTGGCATGTTACAGTAAAGGAATCCTCAAAACATGGAATATTTAGGGGCACATGAGGGCAGAGGCGGAAAAATGATCTGGCAGGAACTGTTTACACACAATTAAATAATATACATTAAAGACTGTGGGTCATTGTCTAGAACAGGTTTTCTGGCCCCCTTCTACTGACCACATGAGGTCAGAAATGTCGGACCCCTATGCAATCTGACACGTAGGGGATAAGAATATTCTCTCCAGAATACTCCTTTGCAGTGTAACTGTCTTTTTTTTTATTTTTTACTTTTAATTCTTTCTGGTGATTTTATGTATGTCTATTTTTGTTAATGGTCTCTATGTAACTTTAGGAGATAATTTGCTCTAAACTTGCATCCCCCCCCCTCTATCTTTAGTGTTGCTAGGCAGATCTAGCCTAGCCCCGTCCGTCTCTGCCTGCTTACTCCTATTTACTTCTAAATAACCGCCCCTAAGACATTCAGAATGGAGCCCAGGCCATCTATTTGGAAGTAAATAGTTCTGGGTCTGACAACCCTCAAGCCCTGGTCCCATCCTAATTAATAGCCCTCAATCCGGTTCTTTGCAGCTGCAGCATCAGCTGTGACTAAAAGGGTCTTTTGCCTGTGAGGAGAATATTCCATGGAGGTTTCCAAGCAGCATTCCAGGGGTTTCCTCCTCAGTGGCAGGTGGACCTTTGCTCACCGTTTGGGCCATCTCAGTTTCCCCCTCCCACCTGCTCCACAGTCTCCGGTCTCCCTTCTAATGTCATGCAGGGTCAGTGGTAGTTTCCAGGATCCACGTCCGAAGACACTAGTGAGACGCAGTCGCAGGATTTGCAGATTCCTCTGCCTCTGATGAGGAAACCCTGTGGAGGCCTTCTAATAAACTCTACAGGGTTTCCTCATCAGAGGCAGAAAAACCTGCAAAGTCTTTGGGAGGGGAGAAACTGAGGTGGCCTAAATGGAGAGCAAAGGTCCTTGTGCCTGGCAGGAGAAAACCCCATGGAGGCCTGCTTGTTTGACTAGCAGACCTCAATGGGCTTTTTTCCACACAGGCACAAGGATCTTTGCTTGCCATTCAGGCCACTTCAGTTTCTTCCCTTCCCTCCTAAAGCTCCCACAGGTTTTGCAGGTTTTTCTGCCTCTGATAAGGAAACTCTGTGGAGGCTTGCTAGTCTACTAGAAAGCCTTCACAGGGTTTCCTCATGGGAGGCAGAAGAACCTGCAAAGCCTGCGACCAGGTCGCACTAGTGTCCTCAGATGTGGATCCGGGAAACTACCACCAACCCTGCATGACATTTGAAAGAAGACTGGTGACGGTGGAGCAGGTGGGAGGGGGAGGGGGAAACTGAGATGGACCAAATGGTGAGCAAAAGGTCCTCCTGCCACTAAGGAGGAAACCCCTGGAGGCCTGCTTGTTTGACTAGGAGACCTCCGTGGAGTATTCTCCTCACAGACAGAAGGACCTGTGAGTCACAGCTTAAGCTTCAGCTACAAGGAGCAGGGTTCAGGGCTATTTATCAGGTTGGGACCGGGCCTAAGGGGTTGTCAGACCCAAAGCTATTTAATTCCAAATAGCTGGCTTGGTCTCCGTTCCCTATGTCCATAATGTAGGATACCTATGGACAGTTATTTGGAAATAAATAGGAGTGAGCAACGGATGGGGCTAACAAAACAAACACACAAACACAGACCACTTACCTCTTCCTGCAGTGGGATAATACACACAGCGATGTCACAGTACAGGGATAATACACACAGCGATGTCACTGTACAGGGATAATAAACACAGTGATGTCACCGTACAGAGATAATAAACACAGTGATGTCACAGTACAGAGATAATAAACACAGTGATGTCACAGTACAGGGATAATAAACACAGTGATGTCACCGTACAGAGATAATAAACACAGTGATATCACAGTACAGAGATAATAAACACCAGTGATGTCACAGTACAGGGGTAATAAACACAGTGATGTCACTGTACAGGGATAATAAACACAGTGATGTCACAGTACAGAGATAATAAACACAGCGATGTCAGTGTACAGGGATAATAAACACAGTGATGTCACCGTACAGAGATAATAAACACAGTGATGTCACAGTATAGAGATAATAAACACAGTGATGTCACAGTACAGGGATAATAAACACAGTGATGTCACCGTACAGAGATAATAAACACAGCGATGTCACAGTACAGGGATAATAAACACAGTGATGTCACCGTACAGAGATAATAAACACAGTGATGTCACAGTACAGAGATAATAAACACCAGTGATGTCACAGTACAGGGATAATAAACACAGTGATGTCACTGTACAGGGATAATAAACACAGTGATGTCACCGTACAGAGATAATAAACACAGTGATGTCACAGTACAGGGATCGGCATCTCGTGGCCCAATCAGACCTCAGATCAGCGTCTCGTGCCCCCATCAGACCTCAGGTCGGCGTATCGTGCCCCCATCAGACCTCGGGTCAGCGTCTTGAGTCCCCATCAGACCTCAAATAGCGTCTTGTGCCCCCATCAGACCTCAGGTCAGCTTAATGTGCCCCATCAGACCTCAGGTCAGCTCTTGTGCCCCATCAGACCTCAGGTCAGCGTCTTGTGCCCCATCAGACCTCAGGTCAGCTTCCCATTGCTTGGGTCTTGTGCCCCATCAGACCTCAGATCAGCGTCTTGTGCCCCCATCAGACCTCAGGTCAGCTTAATGTGCCCCATCAGACCTCAGGTAAGCTTAATGTGCCCCCATCAGACATCAGATCAGGGTCTTGTGCCCCATCAGACCTCAGGTCAGCTTAATCTGCCCCATCAGACCTCAGGTCAGCTCTTGTGCCCCCATCCATCAGACCTCAGGTCAGCCATTTCTGCCCCCATCAGACCTCAGGTCAGCCATTTCTGCCCCCATCAGACCTCAGGTCAGCCAAACCACCCCCCACCCCCCCCTGGGGGCCCCAGCCACAAAAAATACTTACAAAAAGCTGCTCCGGTCTTCTTCTCCTTCTCCTGCGCGCGCCTTCTTCTCCTGCAGTGTGTGATCCCGCGAGACCTGTGACCCAGCGCTGGATCTCGCAGGATCACACAGCCAGCCCAGGAGGAAGCGCGCAGCCAGGAGTTGGAGACCGACGCCAGCGGCAGGGTAAGCATTAAAGAACTGTGCGCACTGCGCACTTAGCCAGCAGCCCCCGGCGCCTCCACTCCACACATTATCGTGCGGCACAGACCGCACAGTCTGCGGCTCACCGGCCGGGCCCCCCCCCAGTGTCCTAGAGTCCGGGCCCCATAGGGCAGTACCAGTTGTACTGCCCTATCGGCGGCCCTGCACACGCATACCGGCCGGTTGTAAGGGGGGCCCCCCCCACGTGACCTATTGGTGGGCCCGGTGCAGATGCACCACATGCCCTATGAATAAAGCGGCCCTGTCTATACCCACTGCATTTATTATATGTATATGTGTTTATTATATATGCAGTGTATGTGTGTGTGTATATATATATATTACACAGAAGTGTATTGTTATGTGAGGTACGAGGTATAATAGATGCAATGGACACAGGTATATAGTATACCTAGCAGTGTACTAATATGGGAGGTACAAGGTATAACAGGTGCAGTGTGTACATATATATAGTATATACAGCAGTGTACTGATATGTGAGGTATGAGCTGTAATTTATACCTTGTACCTCACATGTTAATACACTGCTGTATATACTATATACCTGTACACACTGCATCTGTTATACCTCTTTTGTGTGCCAGTGATGTTTTGTAATCCCAGTCCGGCCCTGATGGCATACAATATAACACGCATCAGCAAGCACAGTTTATGGACCAAAGGGAGAGGCTAGAAACAGGTATTGGGAGGTGCTATAAGTGGGACATCGGGGCCCAATTTACATTCTTGCTATGGTGCCTAGTGATTTCTATGTACGCCCCTGTCAACAATTACCGGGAATGTTTACAAGTGGGTCACACCAGATACTGAAAGCAATGCAAAGGTTCACATATTTTTGCTCACAGACATTGATATTGAACCATTTTCCTCAATAAATAAATAATCAATTCAAATATGTTTTAATCATTCGTTTCTTTATCTTCTTTGAGGACTTGTGTGAAAATCTGATGTAGTTTTAGATCAAATTTATGCAAAAAGTTTGAAGGATTTACGAACTTTCAGACTAATGTTTCTATATATTCTTATTGTTATATATATAATTAATAATTATAATAATTTGTAAATATATGTATGCAGGTTTGTATACTGAATGAAACATGATTGAACCTTTTTATATTTTAGACACGGCAATAATTTTGGAAAGAACAACATCTCTTGGTGTTGGTAATTATACTGTGGACCTTTCCATTACCGACAGAAATAACCTTGCTTGCCCAAACCCAACTCGTATTACTTTAGAAGTCTGTAAGTGTACTGCTGATAGATCTTGTGTTGCTGCACCACGGACTGCAAATAGTGTATCTCTTGGCCCAGCAGCAATCGGACTTATAGTTCTTGGATTTTTAGCTCTTTTGTGTAAGTAGAATTTCTCTCATCTCTGGTTATATAACAAGACATTTCATTAGTCAAAAACATTTGTTTTCTTTCTTTAGAACTTATAATACAGAGAAATGATATATACTGACTTATACAATGTAGAATTAAGGGGTTATTCCCACATGGACATTTATAGCATATAAACACGATATGCCATAAATGTCCAATAGGTCCAGGTTCCACTTTTGTCTTGCTTTTTGGCTTGTTCCCTCCATTCACTTCTAATACTACTTTAACATTAGCAGGTTCTGACAGGCTGTTCAGGCAGGGAAACAGACTGCGGGACCCATACTAATGCTACCTCATGTGTGCCGCTGGAAGTCCGTTCTGGCCCCATTCACTATAATGGCGATGGGCCAGAGGTCCGGCCACAACACAGCAAACATGCCGAGGGCCGGCCGGACACAAACTGCAGCATGCAGTGGATAAGTGAATACAGCCATGTGCATGAGGCAGGTCGTTTCCGCAACAGGCGCAGGTGGCCTTATAGTTAGTGCGGTCCATCAGGTGATATTTATGTCCATCATTTGATGGAGACATCGCTTCCGTTATTTTAACTGTTCTCCTTCTCTAATGGATGTTTTTGTAATTATTGCAATTTATTTTGTGTCATAATATTTTTTGCCATTACTAAAAAAATATAAAATGACACTTCTGCTATATATAAATATATAATACAAGGGACAATACTATTGAGGTTTTTAACCAGAGAATATCTGACATTCACAAGTTTAGATTTCTGTAGCTCAGTGGTTAGAGTTGTTGCCTTCGATATAGATGGTTATGAGTTTGAAACCCAGCAGACACTAGATATAAGTTAAAACTAAATGTTTTCCTTTTGGGGACACAGGCAAGAGCAGGGTTTGGACCACCAAGTTTCCGTTCTGTAACATAGGGCTACGCTCTTGCTCTGAACACAGCCTACTATCATAGAATAGAGACTCAGGGACCCGAAACATGTGCTTTCCAAGCTGAGTCTCAGCTCTATGACCTATCCCCTAGTTTATTATACTTTATTACCATGCACGTGTGTCTTTCTCTTCTGCAATAGCTGTGCATGCGTATTTAACCATCACTCGGCTCCTTGCTCCACCCTAGCTGCTTGTTGCTGATGGGTTACTGGCTACAAATCACCAAGGATTTCAGATCAGTTCGGGGGCAGCAATAACTATTTAATAGGTATTTTATGGCACAATAATAAAAAATAAAGGCTGTGGGCTTTGAAAAAAACACACAGAGAATGGAGAGTTAGCATAGCTGTGCTAGTGCATGTGAAAACAAAACAGTCAGGGGGGAGCCCATGTGACCAGTGCTGAGGGAACACCCACAGAGCCTAAACTGAGAAGAGACAAGTGCTTGAAAGCCAGGTATGAGCATTACTAAGTCCATAAGAAGTGAAGCTGAATCCAAAAAACAAACAAGTGCAATTTTAGTTTCTGCTGCATATTAGGAAGATATGGGTTTATTGATTTTGCATGCACAAAGGTTTCCATAGCCTTTAAAGTGGTCCTGTAAAAAATATAGACATGGCCCCTTGTTGTATGCAGAGCCAAACTGGTAGAAGGCGTGGCCAAGCCAAGTAGGTGGGGTCAACAAACTTTTAGGCAAACAATTAGCTTTTTTACTAAGCAGGTCTAATGTACAAGTAATCAAGGCATTGCACTGGTATACAAGGTCAAATCAATAGAACTGGAGGTGATGCAAACAAGACAGTAGGTCACACTGGTGGATGGAGCACACAACTTTGCTCTCTGGGTCAGTTATTTTACTATTTATGCACAAAATAAACAAAAAAATGTTTACATGTTTAAAAAAAAAAGAAAATGTTTTTAACAATTTAATTGCAAATGATGCAGTCGATTACTACACATCTGGCAATTTCCTGGCAGACATTTCCCATACAGACCTTTTTCCAGTTCATGTATAAAATGTAAAATTAGATAAAGTTAATACAAGGCACTTACTAATACAGTGCCTTGCGAAAGTATTCGGCCCCCTGGAACTTTTCAACCTTTTGCCACATTTCAGGCTTCAAACAAAAAGATATAACATTTAAAATTTTTGGTGAAGAATTAACAAGTGGGTCACAATTGTGGAACGAAATTTATTGGATCATTTAAAAAATTTTTGTAATAATAAAACTGAAAAGTTGGGCGTGCAAAATTATTCGGCCCATTTACTATTTACTTTCAGTTCAGAAAACTCACTCCAGAAGTTCATTGAGGATCTCTGAATGATTCAGTGTTGTCCTAAATGACTGATGAAGATAAATAGAATCCATCTGTGTGTAATCAAGTCTCCGTATAAATGCACCTACTCTGTGATAGTCTTAGGGTTCTGCATCATGAAGACCAAGGAACACACCAGGCAGGTCCGTGATACAGTTGTGGAGAAGTTTAAAGCCGGATTTGAATACCAAAAGATTTCCCAAGCTTTAAACATCCCAAGGAGCACTGTGCAAGCGATCATATTGAAATGGAAGGAGTATCAGACCACTGCAAATCTACCAAGACCCGGCCGTCCCTCTAAACTTTCATCACAAACAAGGAGAAGACTGATCAGAGATGCAGCCAAGAGGCCCATGATCACTCTGGATGAACTGCAGAGATCTACAGCTGAGGTGGGAGAGTCTGTCCATAGGACAACAATCAGTCGAACACTTCACAAATCTGGCCTTTATGGAAGAGTGGCAAGAAGAAAGCCATTTCTCAAAGATATCCATAAAAAGTCTTGTTTACAGTTTGCCACAAGCCACCTGGGAGACACAACAAACATGTGGAAGAAGGTGCTCCGGTCAGATGAAACTAAAATCAAACTTTTTGTAAACAATGCAAAACGATATGTTTGGCATAAAAGCAACACAGCTCATCACCCTGAACACACCATTCCCACTGTCAAACATGGTGGTGGCAGCATCAAGGTTTGGGCCTGCTTTTCATCAGCAGCGACAGGGAAGATGGTTAAAATTGATGGGAAGATATCTCAGGGGTAAAAGTATCAAGGCATTTAGGGGATATGATTTTGTCTCTTATAGACTGCGCAAAAAAGGCGATCTTGAGGAGATGGATGGGGGAGAGGGCACCTCAAGGCTCAGATTATAGGAAAGAAATTAATGAACTTATTTTGTCAGATATTCTGAAACATAAGAAGAAATCTCCAGATAATGGAAAAGATGTCTGCAAAACTATGTTAAAAAAATGGTCTGGTTGGGAAGGAATTAACCGACTATGTAGCTGGTTTTAAACCAATTGGTTGTTATGGTTTTTTTTGTTTTTTTTTTGTTTTTTTGTTTTTTTTTTTCTTCTTTTTAATTGATGTAATCTATGGACTGATCCCCATCTGCCGATATAAAATGCCGATATAAAATGGAAACATTATGGTGGGAGAGGGGGGAGAGATGAGGGAGAGGAATTGTTTTTGTTTATGAAATATGAATGTAGTGCTAGATCTTTCGTCTTCCCTTAACTGGCTCTGCTTCCCTGCCTTTTTCTCTTGGCCTGTCCCTGGAGCCCGGGTGGGGTGAACCCGAGCTAACCCATAAGAGAGTGATGAATGATTGGGAAGGAGGACGGATTCCAGATCTGGAAAATATACAATCCATGATCGGGGCTCCGTTTTCTCCATAATGGATTAAGCTCTTATGCATGGAACTTGGTCCAGGAGAAAGTGTGTCCTCTGTGCTCTTACTCTAGTAGTCTGAATTTCCGGCCTCTTGGCAGGGGATTGAGATGGAAACAAGGAGCTGAGAGGGAAATTAAAATAATGATTCAATGGAAAAAAGGTTCAATGTATGTGTGGGGGGACTGATTGGGTGCCCTGCCGGACCCGGGGGTCAGGCCAGAGAGGGGGTGATGGGTGAGCGGAGTGGGGGGGGGGATGATTTTATTTTTATTATTTTTTTTTTTTTTTCTCTCTTCTCTCTCTTCCCCCATCTCTCTTACCCTATATGATATACTATTGTACTATGTTATCAGGGTACTAGGTTTAGGTGGGAAATAGCGGATAATGAAATATCTGTAGGTTAAATTCGATTGCGTGGATTGGCGGATAGGCATCAGTCTGTGGAGATTTAATTAATTTTGTATGGACAGGTTACCTAGTAGGGGTATGGGGGCAGTGGGGTTTGAATTCATGAGATAATTGGTGTATTGATTATATGGTATAAATTACATACTTTTGTATTTTTATGGATGATATATGAAGGATACAATGCTATTTAAAAAAAAAAAAAAAAAATTGATGGAAAGATGGATGGAGCCAAATACAGGACCATTCCGGATGTAAACCTGTTGGAGTCTGCAAAAGACCTGAGACTAGGATGGAGATTTATCTTCCAACAAGACAATGATCACAAACATAAAGCAAAATCTACAATGGAATGGTTCAAAAATAAACGTATCCAGGTCTTAGAATGGCCAAGTCAAAGTCAAGACCTGAATCCAATTGAGAATATGTGGAAAGAGCTGAAAACTGCTGTTCACAAACGCTCTCCATCCAACCTCAAAGAGCTTGAGCTGTTTTGCAAGGAAGAATGGGCAAGAATTTCAGTCTCTAGATGTGCAAAACTGATAGAGACATACCCCAAGCGACTTGCAGCTGTAATCGCAGCAAAAGGTGGCGCAACAAAGTATTAATGCAAGGGGGACGAATAATTTTGCATGCACCACTTTTCAGTTTTATTATTACAAAAAAAGTTTAAATGATCCAATAAATTTCGTTCCACTTCACAATTGTGACCCACTTGTTGTTGATTCTTCACCAAAAATTTAAAATGTTATATCTTTTTGTTTGAAGCCTGAAATGTGGCAAAAGGTTGAAAAGTTCCAGAGGGCCGAATACTTTCGCAAGGCACTGAATATTGTTATTATCCATATTGCCTCCTTTGCTGGCTGCAATCAATCAGCGGTGGCCGTGTTTGCACAATATAGGAAAAAGCATCAGTCTCTCTGGTGGCTGGGACCATAGGAGTGCACATAGGCTAGTCCTTTTTCCTATAGTGTGCAAGCACGACCACCGCTGCTGGATTGCAGGGTGGTTGTAAGCATGGAAACGAGCAGTGTATAATGTGATGGAAAAATAAATGAAGCCAGGAAAGGAAGCAATATGGATAATCACAATACATTAGGAAGTGCCTTAGTAAGTAATAACTTTTTGTAAATAATATTTGCTGATGTGACACAACCCTTTTAAGATATTTTCTATTAAAATTCACCAGGATAATCTGTGTCTATTTAATAATTTCTGTTTAACATCATTCATCGTAAAATATATTGCTAACATCCATGTTACTTTATTGTGCCTTTACAGTGGCTCTGCTCCTACTGCCGCTATGTGTATGTGGATCTGGTGGAGGGGCTAAGTTTGTTCCGGTTGCAGCTGGGTATGATGGAGCTTTTCATCAATGGGGAACAGAAGGTGCCAAGCCTGAAGATGTGGTCAGTTTTTGTTGTTATTATTAGAATTGTTACTATAAGGGCTCATGCACACAACTGATGCCTGTTTTGCGGCATGCAAAACACTGATACCGGCCACGTGCATTCCGCATTTTGCAGAACGGAACGTCTGTTCCATCATAGAACTGTCCATCCTTGTCTGTAATGCGGACAAGAATAGGACATGTTCTATATTTTTGTGGATGGAATGGGCAAACGAATACCAACAGCACACATTGTGCTGCCCACATCTTTTGTAGCTTCATTGAAGTAAATGAGTCCTCATCTGACCCACCAAAAAATGCAGATTTAATCTGAGCAAAAAATAAGTTAGTGTGCATGAGCCCTAAGGGGAAGTTGACATGATTCATTTTTACAAAGGAATTTTGGGGCAGAGAGCAACCTGTCAGCCACCACATCCTTTCTGCTTCTAATTCATTTCAATGATAGGCAATCCTGAGGATCTCGGAGCAGCGGTTTAAAGCTGTGCCTATAAGCCACCGCTCCACAATCTTCAAATCTGCCTCCCATTAAGATAAATCGGAGGTACAAAGGACACGGCCGCCGGCGGAATTTTGGCACTGCTGGCTGTGCCAAAATTCCATTGTAATATCGTTTGTGTGACAGTCCGCTTAGAATTATTACATTTTCCGTAGGAAATATACAGACAAGAACAAAAGCAATTCACAAGTGTTAAAGGGCCTATAAAACTGTCTGACCTGAGCCTCTAGGTGTAATGACCATGCCCCCGTTGCTCTTAGAGGCTCACTTGCATATATCAAAAGATCATTTTTCTCAGCAACGCGGACACATATGAACATAGGACCAACATAGATGCCTTCAGCTGCCAAGTGCACATGTAACAGATCAGCCAGTGTCATAGGTAAAAATTTGCTGACAGACTTTAAAAGAAGCATCTTTGACAGCAAAGTAGGATACCTACAATATAGAACCGTATCCTTACTGTTATAGTACGCTAGAACTTAGCAAACCCCATTCATTATTTAAAGAGGTATTCAACAAATAAATTTTGAGTTTACATACTGTAATTCTTCTTTCGGAACCTGAACTGTTTACTTCCTGGGGATAGAAATCATGTGAAGGTCACAAAGGTGTATGGATCGGTACAGTTATAGTATGTGTTCCTGAGATGTGACCTGTAATGAACCAAAGATCCTATTACATGACAGAGAGAACATAAAAAACATCAGGATTGTATATTGAAAAATTGTACAATATTTCATTGTTATTTGCTGAAACTGGAATACGCCTTTAAGGATGCACATAAAAAGTTAAAAATATACTATATACATTTGGAAGATTTTGACTGGTCTTACACTTAATTGTCACAGCATGCACTCTCAATCCAGTATATAAAAAGATTATTGCATATGAAAATATCAAGAAAGACATCAAAAATATTGCATATGTTTGTTTCAGAACCAGTTGCAATTAAAGGGGTTGTCTAGGATATAAAAAAAAGATCTAAAGGCAGTAAATGCTTTAAAAGGGTTTTCTGAGATTTCCCCGTCTGACCTATCCCCTGGATAGGTCATCAGTATCTGATCGGTGGGGGGGCTGTCTCCCGGGACCCCGCCAGTGAGCTGTTTGCAACCAGTGCTTACAGTACCAGTGCTTACAGTAATGCTGCAGCCTTCACCAAGCACAAAAAATGTCTGTTTACTTCCGTACAGTCCATCACATTGTCTAACCTTGTGACCACTCTGCATTCGCTACATAGCACTGAAAAGGAGCAAAACCCCATATTAATGGCCATTGTTTAGGAATGGTACTTTCAACAACCTCACATAAGTGTAATGGTCAAGAGTACACATACTTTTGCCGTATAGTATAGGTTATTAACAGGGTTATTCTTGTACAGTACAAATATGTGGAACCTCTTCAGTGGCAGCAAAAATGCTGAAGAAAGGTCAAAAATCATGAGAACAATAAATTTTGATTCATAAAATTCATCAAAAATTAGAACAAAATTACAAAAATGAATTGAAGAATCTATTGTGCTTGTGACCTTTTGATCCTTGGTCAGACATTTTTCTGGTTGTTTTGTTTTAAATATGTTCACATTGTACATTTAAAATATGTTGATGTAACTTGTTGATGTAACTTGAGAAACATGTGGGGGGTCATTTATTAAGACTAGAATCTAAAAAAGTGGGCGTGTCATAATAAATGACCCCCTTAGTGTTTATCCCTGACAACATGATAAGGTTCCATGTATTATTATTGTATAAGGATATATGGTAGTTGCTTCCCGGTCGTTGGCCACCGGGACAAGGACTGTAGGCTGCAGTCTACCAAAGGGATACTTTTATACCTATATAGTTGTTTTGCCTGTCTACAATTAGTACAAATATGACCTAACAGAAAATCATTGTTTCCTAAACAGGATATGACAAGCCCATTTATAACTTCAGGTGGCCCTGATTATTCTGGTAAGTTTGATAAATGTAATTTTTTAAAGCTGTAATCACATGCTGGAGTTGTATCATTTTATGGCCACAATTTGGCCAAACCATGCCAAAAATCCACGTGACAAGAAAACACAATACACTTTCTTAAAATGTGAAAAGATGACCTTAAGGGGCCGTTCAGACAGCCGTAGTATTGCGGATCCACAAAAATCCGCAATACCAAGGATGACGCCTGGGGCGTGGAGGTCAGGTGGAGGCTTATTGGTCTGAAAAATCTTTTTTTTCAGACATTATTTAAAGCCACAAGCATTCAAAGTGCATTTCCCTTTTTTTTTTGGCGAGGGTGCTATGTACCCTGCCTGCATGTGTTGAAAACGTAATGGGCTATATACTAGAGATATGTTGTGAAATGAAAGGGTGGTGTATGTATTCTTATTTATGTACATTCTTATTTTGTAGAGGTCCACGCAAGCAACTTTGGACAGGGAGTTGGCGCTGGTGCTGGAAGTGTATCAGGAACAGCAGTAAGAAGTGGCCGAGGAGCTGCTTCTGCTACCGGGATTGAGACAACCACAGCTCTAGGAGATGGGTTTGATGTAGTCGGCATGGGAGGATTTTCAGGCGAAAGCAATGTAGCCAATTCTTATATGGGACCCTTGCCAGCGGCATACGAGAAAAGTGGCACATTGAACATGGCTTATGTGGAAAACTACTTCGCTGAGGTAAGGTTCACAATTATACTAAAGATGTATCTAGTTGTGTCGACTTTAGTATTGTATTAAAGGGGTATTATGATTAGAAGTTTTCTGCTATCCACAAAATTGGTAGGGGGATCTGACTGATGGGACCCGATCGATCCTAAGAACCAGCAGTCAGATCCCCACTGTTCTCAGTTCACCTACTTGTGGATATGGGATAATTTCTCCTAACTGGAAAACCTTTCAAGTCCAATGTTTACCTAGGATAATAATTAGATCACATAGTTACATGTTACATAAGAATATTTTCCAACATTTTAGTAAATTACATTATGGAAAAAAAACTCCCTAAAGGGTGGTCTGGGTTTAGAGCTGAAACCGGGCATAATCTCCTCTTCACTCATATACCATGTCTGAGTGGAGCATTGGAGCATTTCTAGCTCCGGTGCCCCCCCCCACCTTGCCCTTCATTGCATTGCATAGAGCAAGGGCTTTTTCTTTACTACCGGTGACGTACCAGGCTTCACATGGGTATGCTAGGTAGAGACCAGTGTTTAAACATTATGATTTCCAATTTTTTTTGCTCTTGGCATCAACAGTTGATTTTAGAAAGCTTGTATCTCAGACAACTTATTGTAAGAAGATGTGATCTCTTATTTCAAGGTTGAAATATAAAGCAATTTTGAAAAAATGATGATTATCCATAATATTAAATAATCTTATAGAATATCATAATAATAAAATAATGTTATTCAGTTGATAGGTAATGATAAAATATAAAGGAAAAGCAGTGGTGTCTACAAGTTCTAAATTCACTAGCTTACCAAATGTGGAAACAAGCTGAGAAAATTAACGTTGCATACATTTCTAATTGTATTCAAAATGGAATTATATATTTTCATGAAATTATATGATTGCTATCATTTTAGAAAGCAGAATCGTATGCCAATGAAGATGAGAGTCGCCCGGCAAATGATTGTCTTCTAATTTATGATAATGAAGGCATTGGAAGCCCAGCTGGATCTGTGGGGTGTTGTAGTTTTATTGCTGATGACTTGGATGACACCTTCTTGGACACATTGGGACCAAAATTTAAAACACTGGCAGAAATTTGCATTGGTTCAGAGATTGATCCAGTGTCAAGTGGCGATGGGCCAAGATTATTTCCAAATGTTCCAATAATAGAAACTGAAACAAATGTTATAGTAGATGATTCTGCAATTAATGTTCCAGTAAACCGATCTCTGCCCGTTAGCTCTACATACGTAACTGAGAGCACAATGTCATCTGCCAATCTTCAACCAGTGAGACCTATGGTAGAAACATTCATTCCAGGTAATGTAGTTGTAACTGAGACTTACACAACATCTGGGGGCACATTGAGACCAGTTACCCGTAACGTTGATCCCGGCCTCCCGACTAATATTTTGGTAACAGAAAGGGTGGTTGGATCGACTGCAGCACCTGCACATGGAGTTTTTTCTGATTTACAAAATGGCTCCAATGTCATTGTGACAGAGAGAGTAGTCCGTCCAGCATCTGGTGTTCACGAATTTATAGAGTTACCAAATCTAACAAATCTAGCAGATGCATCAAATGTGATAGTAACAGAAAGAGTTGTTGCACCAAATAGTGCAAGGATGTCTAATTCATTTAACATCCCAGATCTAGGTGATGGACAGAACGTACTTGTAACTGAAAGAGTTGTTGCACCAAATAGTGCAAGGATGTCTAATTCATTTAACATCCCAGATATAGGTGATGGACAGAACGTACTTGTAACTGAAGAGTTGTTGCACCAAATAGTGCAAGGATGTCTAATTCATTTAACATCCCAGATATAGGTGATGCACAGAACGTTCTAGTAACTGAAAGGGTGATACAACCCATCTCCAATGTTCAGGGAAATTTAAGCATTCGCCCAGAAATGGGAAGTTCTCAAAATATATATGTAACAGAAAAAACGGTACGATCTGGTCCAGCCATTAAAACCCAAATGTTGAGTGCAGAACCTCTGATTACTCAAACAATGGGTTCCACTTCCCCTAGTTTAACCCGCAGCAAAGTTACAAAGTACAGCACAGTTCAATATACTAAACAATAAATTTGTCAGCCACACTAGACATTGATTCCTTCAAACTCATAAATATTAAAAGGTTTGTGCAGCCAGTACATATTGATGACCTGTCCTCGTGATAGGTCATAAATATCTGATTGGTGGGTGTCCATCTCCCGGCACCCATGCCAATCAGCTGTTTGAAGAGGAGGTTTCACTCCTGCGTGCGTCACTTCCTCTTCAAGATTACACTGCGCGTCGTCTTGATGGCACAGTGTAATTACAAGTGCTTCAGTTGAATAGTACAGCTCCTCTTTAAACAGCAGATCGGCAGAGGTGCCAGGAATTCCCCCCACCGATCACCCCGATATTGATCACCTATCCTGAAGAAAGACCACCAGTATGTACTGGCTGCACAACTCCTTTAACTCCTTAAGACCCAGAGGGAGTCATATATTGATCCAGGGCAAGCAATCATACATTTGCTTCCAATAGTCTTGTATTTGACCACTGAAATATACTTGCACTGAAAAATATATTTTTATCGGTCAAAAAGTCTTACAAATAAAAAGAATGTATGGTCAGGGTAAAAACACAAGCAAACCAATTCATGATTTGTCAATGGATTTTAAATTCTCTAACAAATTTGATTTTGTGCAATTTTAGTCCCACTTTATGTAATATATGTAAATTAAAATTGTATTACTGTGCTGTAAATATTCTTACATTCAGAGCAGAACCCGCTACACATTGCAATTACACGGCCTTGGTTACTTCACTGCATGTCCACAACTGTAACTTCTAAAATGTATGCAGTAAAACAAAAAATAATGTTTATAGCAAATATTTTTTTATATAGTTCTGCTCCATTCTATTCCATTACCCTACTATTATTGAAAGTTTTAATTTTTTAGAAAATGTGTATTAATATTATTTGAGCCCCTGTGATAAACATGCATGTGGAAAAGGGAGAAAAGGAGTGGTAAGGCACTTTTAGTGCCATTTGTTCCCCTGTGAGTACAGTCTGGCTGGCCACATACACATCATAGCCATGAAATGCTGCATTTATTACATCTGGTTTAATATGCATTGATACATTAAGACATAGCTCATGTATTTTACTTCCGTCAAGTAAACTAAATGTGCTCTATTTTTCAAGGTTTTTAGGTGTATAATACTTAGAAAAAGGATGGCCAGCTAGTAATGCACCTAATGCAGTATTTGAACACTTTCACTTTAGAATGATTACTATGTTTTGTTTTAATGTATATATAGTATATTTTGCTGTTTCTGGTTTTGTACTTAATTGCTTTTTGCTCTTAAAGTCTTGTTTCTTGCTTGTCCTGTTTTCTCAGTTACCTATAATGGGATGGTTTAAGCAATCAGTTATGTGTCAGTACTCTATCGGATCAACTGTTATATAAAATAAATGATCAAAATAATATTTAATGTATAAATCCAGCAACATGTAGAATCGGACCATTGAATTTTGTGGGCTGCTCTCTGACTTCTTTCACATTTGTGGTACAGCCTTCCATCAAGCTGTTCCGGCATGGACTGCTGGAAATTGGCCGGACAAAGACTGTTGCGTGCAGTGTTTTTTTCCGGCCAAATCCCGGCATATTTGCCAGGTAGTAGGTGGATCTCCACCGAACCCCATTACAGTTAATGGGGTTGGCGGGCATTCAGTAACATCCGGCAATGCCTGATCTGGAGAAGTTCGGAATGCTGTGCCGCAAATATGAAACTAGCATTATGCAATTACAAGGGTTCTCCTTGCTCATCTTCTTCTAGAACATGGCATCTGGACACTTGAGCCATGATTTGCATATCAACTCATCTGTAAAAGAAATTCCCTTAGCTGGAAATTCATAAAATATGCAGAGGGATTATTTCGTTATACAGATGACCAGTAGGATCATGAGAACATTTTGAAGTAGCCATGCTTAAGAGGAAGCTGGAAAGCAACCTGGATCTTGTGAGCAATTAATTAAAGGGAACCTATCATTTGATACGCTTGTCCATGAAGCGAAAAAGTGAATTTTGAAGTTTGTTTTTGCATGTGGTTACCGGTGCTTAGCAGATGGGCAGATTTCCTATTGCAGAATTATGTTTGCCACTGAACATAATGAAGCATACAGTATGTGACCATGTAAGTTATTGGTGTTTAGAAGACATATGGATCACCAACACTTTTACACATATGAGTAATATCATTTATATAAATGATTTACAACCTCTTAAATGAAACCATAGGGGGTGTGTCCATATTGGGTAGTAAAGAAAATATCAAATGTATTGGAAAATGCTAAAAAAAATTACATAAATGTATTTACAATGTGTAAAAGTCTAGGAAAAGGTGAAATGGAAAATTTCAGTGTGAAAATGGTAAATGGCACTGTGCTGGTGAGAAATATAAACAGACATGTTTCTTTATTTGTAGGAAAAGATTCATTAAAACTAGTCATTTATACATTTAAATCTCTTCTCTTTCTGACTTCATTGTACACAGGGAGGTGTTATCAGTGATTGATAGTATTCTCTGTGTAAGTGTGTATACAGAGATAGCTGTCAGTCACTGATAGCTGTACACAGGGAGGTGTTATCAGTGATTGATAACATTCTCTGTGTAAGTGAGTATACATATATAGCTGTCAGTCACTGATAGATGTACACAGGGAGGTGTTATCAGTGATTGATAGTATTCTCTGTGTAAGTGTGTATACAGAGAAAGCTGTCAGTCACTGATAGATGTACACGGGGGAGGTGTTATCAGTGATTGATAGCATTCTCTGTGTAAGTGTGTATACATATATAGCTGTCAGTCACTGATAGATGTACACAGGGAGGTGTTATCAGTGATTGATAGTATTCTCTGTGTAAGTCTGTATACATATATAGCTGTCAGTCACTGATAGATGTACACAGGGAGGTGTTATCAGTGATTGATAGTATTCTCTGTGTAAGTGTGTATACAGAGAAAGCTGTCAGTCACTGATAGATGTACACGGGGGAGGTGTTATCAGTGATTGATAGCATTCTCTGTGTAAGTGTGTATACATATATAGCTGTCAGTCACTGATAGATGTACACAGGGAGGTGTTATCAGTGATTGATAACATTCTCTGTGTAAGTGTGTATACATATATAGCTGTCAGTCACTGATAGTTGTACACAGGGAGGTGTTATCAGTGATTGATAGTATTCTCTGTGTAAGTGTGTATACAGAGATAGCTGCCAGTCACTGATAGATGTACACAGGGAGGTGTTATCAGTGATTGATAGTATTCTCTGTGTAAGTGTGTATACATATATAGCTGTCAGTCACTGATAGTTGTACACAGGGAGGTGTTATCAGTGATTGATAGTATTCTCTGTGTAAGTGTGTATACAGAGATAGCTGCCAGTCACTGATAGATGTACACAGGGTGGTGTTATCAGTGATTGATAGTATTCTCTTTGTAAGTGTGTATACAGAGATTGCTGTCAGTCACTGACAACACCTCCCCTGTGAACAATAAAGTCACAAATAGGAGAGATTTAAATGTATAAATTACAAGTTATATTGAATCCTTTCCCGCAAAACTATATATCAATCTGCTCAGCTCCTCATGCTCTATAACATGTTGCCTGCAGATTGCACTGCTTTTCACAGTGACAGGTCCTCTCTAAACATTACTGACTTTATACTTTCCTGTAGAGGAAATAAAAGAGTACTAAATGCATTACATAACTTGTGGTTTACTAATATATGGCCATTTTAAGTGCAAATGCTCTATAATGTATTCTTTCGTATTTAACTAACTAGGTGCTAAAACACTTTGCATTGTGTGCAAGTATTTTCACACAGTATAAAGATCAGCTAAAGTATATTAGATAATAGCATTGCTACAATTTGTCCCCAGTTTAAGGCGCTTTGAAGCATTTTTCTTATAGATGTTGTCTTCAGCTTACAATTTGTTAGAATGCAAAGGGGTTATTAACTTCTTAAAATCATTGCTTTCCTTTTAAATTGTGCACCATTCCTGGGTTGCTGGTCCCTGGTGTTCCCAGCAATTCATTTGTCTTCTGGTATAACATGACTCACGGTCAGTGACTGGCGGGGAACTCCAGAGACCATTGGTGTGGGAATAGTGCTAAATTTGAGGTACATTAGGATTTTTTTTTTTAAATATGGAGAAACTGAGAACTGGTTTTAGGGATTGGTAAAACCCTTTACACATTTAGGATAGTAATATAGTTATTTTGCTTTAACAAAATGTCAAAACGATCAATTTATCTGTTGCAATAGATTGTAAAGTTCAAAAAGGATCTGCATTTGTATGAACTGAAACTTTATGCAATATTTTTGTATTTTCCAGAATATATTAATAAAGCACTTTTAAATAATGCTACATGATCAGTTTCTCATTTTATTTTAAAATGCAAGGCAGACATTCTAGTTGCGTACTCTGAGCATGAGTGTCCCACAGTCTGGATGCAGAGCTGTTACTCAGTTTTCACTCATTATGGTGTTAGAATTTGCCACATCCAGGTATGGGATTCAGCCAGTTCCCTCCAGTTCTCCAGATCCAGTTGTTAAAATTACAACTGGATCAGAGAACCGTGTTACCGGCTGAGTCCCGATCCGGTGCTCTAGCGGTGTCAGGTTAGCTGGAGATGTTCACTTCCATTGCTTCACACACCACTGATAGTTTAGCTCCTTAGTTGGGTGGTATGTGAGTGTAGTGTATATATGGTTTATTTATGTATGTGTACCCTGTATATGGTGTATTTATGTGTATGTGTGTTGCATGTATATAGTGGAATGTATATCTAAACATGTGTCGTGACGGTGCGTGTCTGCCGTTGAGTAGGGAACTTGTTGTTAAAAATTTGAATCCCACCCCTGGACACATCCTATAAATGCCTGTGCCTCCTATTAAAGGGGTTTTGCCATCACAGACAATGGGGGCATATTGCTAGGATATGCCTCCATTGTCTGATAGGTGCAAGTTCCACCTCTGAAACCCGCACCTACACAGAGAAAGGAACAGGGAAAGTAGTGGAGGGTCCACTGCGCATGCGCAGCTGCTCTCCATTAATTTCTATGGGGCCATTGAAAATAGCCAAGAAATGGCTCGGCTATTTTGTCAGCCCCACAGAAATGAATGGCAGGGGGGCCGTGCATGCGCGGTGCACTCCCATTCACCTGTATGGGAGCAGCGGGGAGCAGCGCTTGGTGATGGCCAGACCCCAGGAAACCCGGGGTGCTCCAGCCACAACTCTCCCCGCTCCGTTCTCATTGTAGGTGCAGATCCCAGAGGTGGGACTCGCACCTATCAGACAATAGGGGCATATCCTAGCAATATGCCCCCATTGTCTGTGATGGGAATACCCCTTTAAGCTGCGCTGCACCATCTGTGGGACCTTGGGTATGGAATTTGAATTCCAGATGCACAGAATGGAAGATATTCCTTTGTAACCTATATTTAAAAATGTTATCCAGCTTTTTAAAATGTATATCCTTTCCTTAAAGGGGTTCTCCAAGTTAAATTTATTGATGACCTATCCTCAGGATAGGGGGTCCGACATTCGGCACCCCCGCCGATCAGCTGTTTGAAGAGGAAGCGCGCGCCGTACCAGCGCTGCCTCCTCTTCACTGTTTACATCCTAGCCATAACAGGGGTAGTGGTGAGTCGGTGTAATTACACCTAACCGCCCTATTCATTTCAATGGGAAGGCTCATTCCCATACAAATCTATGGGAGCGATTCTTCCCATTGAAATGAATGGGGCGGTTAGGTGTAATTACACCTACTCA
This sequence comes from Rhinella marina, assembly GCA_900303285.1. NCBI lineage: Eukaryota > Metazoa > Chordata > Amphibia > Anura > Bufonidae > Rhinella > Rhinella marina. The sequence goes on from ONZH01025930.1 coordinate 24,991, forward strand.
CCACTACTCCTGTAACGGCCAGCATGTAAACAGTGAAGAGGAGGCAGCGCTGATACAGCGCGCGCCTCCTCTTCAAACAGCTGATCGGCGGGGGTGCCGAATGTCGGACCCCCGCCGATCTGATATTTATGACCTATACTGAGGATAGGTCATCAATAAATTTAACTTGGAGAACTCCTTTAAAGACGTTGCCCCAGATTTTGATATTGATGGGCCATCAATATCAGATCAGTGGGGGTCCAACACCCCGCAGCCCTTCCAACCAGCTGGTATTTTATAAGTTCCGGTGCCGGAACTACACAGCTCTGTTCTTTGTGTAGTGGATGGAGCTGGTTACTGTAGTGCTGCTCCCATCCAGTTCAATGAAAGCAATGCAGCAGTTACCATCTCTGAAAATGGACAGAGCTGTGTAGTTTCAGGACCAACTTCCGGAGGCAATAGCTCTTACGATAATGCCGAATCTAGCAACGGCAGTCTGCTCCCAGCCGAAACAGCCTGTCAGCAGCTAGTGTGAAACTGGCCTTAGGCTACTTTCACACTTGCGTTTTAATATTCCGGTATTGAGCTCCGTCATAGGGGCTCAATACCGGAATAAAACGCTTCAGTTTTGTCCCCATTCATTGTCAATGGGGACAAAACTGAACTGAAGACAACGGAATGCTCCTGAAAGCATTCCGTTCCGTCTTCAGACCGGAGAACAAACCGCAGCATGCTGTGGTTTGCTCTCCGGTCTGGGCATCCGCACCAAGACGGATCCGGAATGACCACCAATGAAAGTCAATGGGGACAGATCCGTTTGGTGTGACACACTAGTAAACGGATCCATCCTCCATTGACTTTCAAGGGAGTTCATTCCGGATCCGTTTAAAAGATGTTAAAGATAATACAACCGGATCCGTTCATCACGGATCCACACGGTTGTATTACCACTACGGATCCGGCGGGCCCCTTCACCCGCCGGATCCGTAGTAACGCTAGTGTGAAAGTAGCCTTAGACAGTATTAGTAAATTTGAGTCAGTGACTTTGTTAGCACTGATTGGACTATGTTAGACTGTGTATGGACACAACTGCAAGTGGTAATAGGAGGCATGGCACAACACAGTTCTAAGAAAACATGTCTAGACAAAAATGATCATATGCACACAAAATTCATACAATACATGTAAATTAAAGAGATCCCATTCCTTTAAAGTGCAGAGTGCCAAAGAGAATACAAAATAGACAAAAAGAATGTAGCACATAGACAAGACGAGGCAAGATGTGACAAGAGGATACATGAAAAAATGAAGCATGAATGGAATAGTAAAAGAAACTGTAAGTCAATGTGGTCTATTAGGATCCATCTGGATTCATTTTTATTACTCAGGAGAAAATTTTGCAAAACACAGTCTGTGAATTAAGATTAGTATTAATATTATTATAAGTAGTAGTAGTTGTAGTAGTAATAGAACTTCATTGGACCATTTTCAGTCCTTCCCATTATAACTATTACAGTTTCCTCACATGAAATAACATCACAGATACAAAAGCTTTCATTATGACAAATGATAAGTTCATGAACCTCAACAAGGAGAGATGATACTGAGACAGACACTCATCACAGGTACGATACTGATTCTTTATCATAAAATCTAACTGTACAATGTAATTCTATTTTATAATAAACCTAATAAAGTTTTCATCTCTCTGCACAGATTAGCAGGACACGATGAAAGATGTGGTAAGTGATGTCCCATGTTTACATGATATCTATCATATGTAAAATTATGTTATATAGTCTTATAACATGGAAATATTTTTACTTATTTGAAAGATGTTTGGATACAGTAGATTTTTTTTATTTTTCTGTTTTTATTTTTCTTCCCTATCTTCCTGGAGCCATAACTTTTTTATTTTTCCATTCACTTATCCATATAAGGGCTTGTTTTTTGTGAGACAAGTTGTACTTTCTAATGCCACCATTTAATATGGCATGCAATGTAGTGGAAAGCAGGAAATAAATTACAAATGGGGTGGAATTGGAAAAAAAATGCAATTCCCCCACCGTTTTACATGTTTTGTCCCTACGCCGTTCCCTTTGCGGAAAAATTGACCTGTGCCCTTCATTCTCTAGGTCAGTGTGATTACAACGATACTAAATAAAGGTTAAAGGGGTATTATGGGAGTAAGGTATTGATGCCTCAGGTATTGATGCCATCAGTCCAACTCCTTGCACCCCCATTAATCAGTTGTTTGATTAGGCTGCATTGCTCTGGCGCTGCAGCCTCTTCTTAGGCCAGTGACATCACATTCATTGGTCACATGGCCTATCTACAGCTTAGTCCCATTCAAGTGAATGGTCCTGGGCTGCAATAGAAAGCACAGCCTCTGTGCTATGCTTGATAATCTCTGAGGAGGCCACAGTGTTCATCGGATTGCCACAGCCTCCTCTAACAGCTGCCGAGAGTCACAACCCCACCGATTAGATACTGATGACCTATCATGAAGATAATACATTAGATGCATCTCTCTCTGGCACAGGGAAATCAAGACTCACATATGGGAAACCCAGTCTTGATAAATTTCCTCTGTTGTGCACATGCTGGACGACAAGCTTCTTGTCAAGATGAACCACTCAACATAAGTGAAAATTAGGAGAGAGTCTGAGAACAATGGCACAACCTCATGGGACTGCATTCATTTGTGAGAAAAGAATCCTGTGCTTGTAGTTTTAAGATAGAATATTTGCCCAACCGATGACCCTAAGCATGTTTACAGGTCAGCTTCAAGACAGCAAAACCTGAATCCTAGGTGTGGTACCTGACAAACAAGCTATGGAAGGCATTATTAGAGACCTTGCCTACAGTGGTAGGGTGGAAATATAAAAACAGGTCTTCATGCTATTTTCTGAAACTTTTTAAGCAGATATATTTATTCTATTGAGCATCCCCATGTCTGAAATACTAAAGCAACACAACAGAAACTCTGCCCAAATGAAACAGGTCTACGCTAGATCACAGGCCCTTCCTGTCGGTGCACATACTTTGAATTCAAAAATGTATTCTCCAGCCCAAATTTAAAAAGGCAAGAAATTAACTTTTCTTTGCATGCTGAAGGTGGAGTCGTGTCACTCAAAAATATCATATAACAAAGTCATGGTATTAGGTAAATGCACTGACAATACCCCATGCATTTTTATAACAGTTAGGGCCCATGCACACAGCCATTGCCTGTTTTGCGGTCCGCAAATTGCTGACCCACAAAACACGGAGGCCGACTGTGTGCATTCCGCATTTTGTGGTAGGGAACATCCGGCCCATAATACAACGGTCCTATCCTGGTCTGTAATCCAGACAATAATAGGACATGTTCTATTTTTTTGCGGAATGGCTATGCCATTGCTTTACTTTACATATTGCACGTATTCTTTAGATGCAGATGAATGTTCGGGATTTCTTCTGCTTTTAGTATATACAGATTCCAGGAAAAAATCAGCTTGCTGTGACAACACGTTTGGTAGATGCATTCTGCAGCTGAGCTTGAACAACCAACAAAACCAGCTAAGTCACTTTTCAAGGAGTGTCTCGACTATCAGACATAGGTGTGGCAGTATCAGCTTTCTATTAGGCTGGCTTCTTGCCATTGCCCTCATGTTATACAGAAGTGATAAGTGATCGGTTTAAAAAGATGATGACATTTGCATTTGTTTCTTAAAGTGCCCATACATCTTCAATAGACGTTGGTCAAACATCTCTTCCGACTCCCCACTAAGCATATGCACTCGGTTCAGCTGAGCATGCATGTGTGGCTTATCTCCTTGGAAAAAAGGATCACACAAATAAACTATTTGCGTGATCCTTCTATCCTCTGACATCATCTGTCAGAGAAGAGTTGGAGGCTCTCCACATAGATTCTTCTACACTGAAATTGCAATATCAGGAAGGACAAGCTGTGTGCATATGCAAATCGAGGAAATAGCAGGTGTCATTAAGATCTGCAAATGATCACATTTTCAAGCACCTGGCTCCAATCTGTGGCATATGGGAGGGACATGAAACCTCAAAAATTAGATGTCATGTGTGATGCCTCCTGTTTATCGACGTGCCAGTTATCAGCACTTATCACAGAATGCTTGAACTGAGAGACCTTGGTTTATCACTCTAGCAGATTGCTGCACACCTAGGCTGAGATGTCAGCACGCTGCGTGTCCCAGTGGTTGGGAGAATAATGATGAACTGGAATGACAGTAAGAGGTGCACAAAGGTCAACCCCTGCAAGGATGGATGATCTGATTAGAAGAATGGCACACATTGATTTATTCTGTAAAGCAAGTCAAATTGGACATCACATCCCAAGCCTACAGCAAACAATGTCTACATCAGCAATGCCCAATCTGCGGCCCTCCAACTGTTGCAAAACTACAACTCTCAGTATGCCTGGACAGCCTAAAGCTACAGGGTATGCTGGGAGTTGTAGTTTTGCATCAGCTGGAGGGCCGCAGGTTGAGCATCACATGAGGCAGACATCCAGCAGCAGGAGTTCAATTAACCCTACCAGGGGCAGGCTTAAAGTGGCCCTGGAAAATAAAAACGAAAAGTTGTAGGCGAGTCCAAATTTACAGAAGGCATGGCAAGACAAATAGGCAGGGCCAACTCAAGCCTCAAGTAGGCAGGCACACCAGAAGTAGGCAGGGCCAGAAATACCATAGTGCAGCACAAAATACCGCCCACCAAAACCAAATGCCACAGACAGGGACAGGGGCGTAGCTATAGGGGGTGCAGAGGCAGCAGTCGCTACCGGGCCCAGGAACCTTAGGGGGTCCAAAGATCCTTGTGCCAAATAAGCAGACACTATTATTATAGGAAGTGCATGCTGGTCAAGTTGGAGGCTGGAGGAAAGGGGTTAGGTCAAGAATTTGGAATGGGGGTGGGGGTGCCATTTAAATTTTTGTCTCAGGCAGCAGAAAGGCAATGTGCTTCCCTGCCCCTTGGCCACAAAGCACTGAAGGAAGGGGGGCCAATCTGAACTCTTGCACCAGAGCCCTTGAGCCTTTAGCTATGCCTCTGGCCAAAGAGCAGTATAAAATACTGCCCTATCACCATACCGAGGACAGTGATACAGTTAAATTCAGGGGGGCACCTGCAGCTGCTGACCAGGTGCATAGGTACCTGATGCTCCTAGCATTAATGATTAGCATATCAAATTGTTATGTAGCTGGCCAATGTCCCTGGGGAGGGCACAGGCAGCCCCCAGACATTGGCCCACCAGGAAATTTCTCTGAATGGTATATGGCTAGTCCGCTTCTGAAGCTTACACCAGCACTGTCAAAGGCAATCATGGTGGACAGCCAGACAGCAATGGAGGTTGGAAAAGTGATCTGCCCTCTTCAGAAAGGATTCCCCCTGCTGTCATGCGCGAATCATAGCCAGAGATTGCTTTGGGGACCACGTGGACAATGCCATGTAGAGGCCTTCACACGGGAACGTCACACCAGTTCTACTCCGAGATTTATGGTGTGGGGTGGTATAATGTATGGTAGCTTGACTGCTCTAGTCACATGTGAGACATCATTGGTCAGCAACTGCATAGGAACCTGCAAGCAGTGGCTCTTGATGATTTGCGTGGCCAAGTGCATTCAGCATGGCAGAACATTACTCAGACAACTATTAATAACCTCACTAATAGCATTTCAAATTGTGTAAGTCCATGTAAAAGTGCTTTCCCCACTGGCCATAAAAAGGATTTCAGAGCCTACTTTTGGATAGTGTACCTATTGGTGAGGAGATCATTGAATGATAGACATGCCTCTACAATGCAGGCTCTAGATGGCCCAGACAGACCGCCAGTTGAGAGGATTGTTTGATCTACCAACAAGCATGAGCAACACCCCCAGTTATGTTGTTCACCATCCAGACAAAGGTGGCACCTTCATTACACATTCCTGTCTTTACCCAGACCATTTCCAGGTGCTTAGCAGAAGGAAATTTGGGGTCATGGCACACATGTCCTGCCTTTGACACCATTGGCAGCCATCCACGATCGCCTTCATTTGTGATGTTGTCATAAATGAGCCATCTAGACTACTTCTGATGGCAACCATTTTGTCTTTAGAGACAAATAGAAAGACAATGGTCAAGTTAGAGTATGGAGGCCTGGAGTGAGTGTTTCAATCATGTCTTTGCTGTGAAGTGACATACTGACCCAACTGCTGGTGTGATGATCTGGGGAGCCATTGCCTACAACAGTTGGTCACCCCTATTAGTGATACAAGGCACAGTGATATGTGCAGGACACCCTGTGGCCTGATATGTTGCCTCTCATGGCAGAGCTTCCAACTGGCAGGTTTTTAGCAGGTTAATTCTTGCCCACACACAGTAAGGGTTTCCCAGGAATGTCCCTGCCAGATTTCAACACTTTCTTGGCCTGCCTGGTTGCAACAACCAGAATACCCATTTAAGGCATTTACCAATGTATAAAAAATAGCTCACACTTTACGTTTTCATAAATTTAAGCCAAAACAAAAGAGGACAAATATAAAGCTTTTTATCTATTTCTACTAACTGCAGATTAAAGCACTACAGATACTGGGACATTTTACTTTCTTTTATTGCATGTATTTTGGGTTACTTTTAAATTTTGTCATTTGTTTCTAAACCTTTTTTGGTCTGCAGCCTGCAAGTATTCCAATACATAACAGGCTGCAGAATAACAGTCACTGTGAAATTCATTAGTTGGGCTTTCTGACGGTTGGATATTTAGAAGTTTCTGTGAGCTCATGAATGCTGATCAAAATTGATCAATCTTGCCCCAAAGGTGTCTATTACCTTGAAAGACCTGTCAGCCTTCCAGACATGTCTGTTTTAGACCTCATGCACACGGCCTTTGTTCGGCCATTCTGTGCATTGGGGACCTCAATTTACGCTCCCCAATGCACGGGGAACATCCGCACCGCAAAAAAAGAGAACACGTCCTATATTTTGTAGTGCAGAGGCACGGAGAGAAACCCCGGGGAAGCACTTAGTAGTGCTTCCATTGGGTTCTGTGCCTCAATTCCGGACCGCACCTTCCGGATTGTGGACCCATACAAGTGAGTACACAGCCGGTGCCCGCATATTGCATACTCCATAAAATAGTTCTGCCATTCTATTGTTATCCTCCTCAAAATGCAGTAATAAATTGTCATTGTCTGTTACCATTCCTCCTGTCAACAGGGTGTGTCCTTAAAGCTGTCAGCACTGACAGTGTCAAAGTTTATGGAAACACAGCCTATAGGAAAGCGGAATAGTAAAGCAAAATGTGGAGTTCTAAGAAGAGATTTTTATCTAGAATTGTTATTTTATGGGGAATCCCGAAGCAGAATACCGGAATGCCTGCTATAGATGTGGACTCGGGTCTGGAGAACTAACACGTCATATGACAAACTGCATGAAAACTGCAGAGTGTGAATAAGTCCAGCATATTCTTATATATTATTTATCAATTTATTGTTGTATCATAGGAGATACTCAAAAACCCTCAGTATTCAATAAATTGACTGGGTTGGTTCTTTCTCACTTTAAATTTATAATATCAGCCTGAATGTGCATACCAGTGAATGCATTACACAGAGCACGAGCCTTGTGCCACTGCTGTGTGAAATAGCTGACCACTTACTGACTGACGCTTCCACATTTAACACTGGGTTGTTAGCATGACATGAAAAACACACTTTATGTCAGATAGCTACTTTTTAGGCCTTGCAAGTTAAAATAATGCACAGAGGGAGCTAGAATATCCTTCTGCAACAGCACTGAACTATTTTGCTGTATTTAGGCTCTATTTTGTATGGAGCTGTATTACAACACCTATAGAGGTGCAGGGGGCCTTCCTGCATCAACATGTTTCTGACTTCATATATCATACATAGATTTGTAATAATTCCAGGGGCGGATTGGCAATGTACCCCACCGGGACACTTCCCGGTGGGCCGATTGCCTAAAGTATGCTGTGGGCCGGTGTCAGCAGGGTGAGCAGCGGCCGCCGCCCTCACTACAATACACATTACAATACACATTGCGGCCACCAGCAGCCCTGCTATCTCATTATCATAACAATGTCATGATAATGAGATCGTAGCAGGGCAGCTGCTGGCCGCAATGTGTATTGTATTGCAATGTGTATTGTACAGAGGGCGGCGGCGGCCGCCGCTGGCCCTCCTGTGATCTTCTTATCATTCCCTATTGTGCAGCCCCTGCCTCTCATAATGTACTCACCCCTGTACCTCCTGCTGTCAGGTCCTTTAACACCCGACAGCAGGAGAGAGCTCACTATCCTCTTCAGATGGGAAAGGACCTGTGGCTCCTCCCACTCCCAGCGTCAGCGCGACTGACGCTGTGTCATCACCCCTATCCCTCCTGCTCCAGGACACAGGCCAGAAGAGGCTACTCCAGGTCTGCACACAAAGGTAAGTTTTTTTGTTTGTTTGTTTTTTGCCAGCCATTAACAATAAGGGGTCAGGGCACATTTAAGTGTCCACTGTACATTACTGGGGCAGGGAGGGACATTACTGGGGGCAGGGGGGCATTACTGGGGACAGAAGGGAAATTACTGGGGACTCTATAGTAACATTACTGGGAGCAGAGGGGAAATTACTGGGGGCTCTATAGTGACATAACTGGGAGCAGGGGGCATTAATGGGGATGCTATAGTGACATTACTGGGGGAAGGGGGCATTACTGGGGCTTGTATAGTGACATTACTGGAAGCAGGACGGCATTACTGGGGGCTTTATAGTGACATTACTGGGGTGGGGGTGGGGTGGTATTACTGGGGCAGAGGGGCATTACTGGGAGAGCTATATGGACATTACTGGGGCCAGGGTGCATTACTGGGGCTCTATATTGACATTACTGGGGTGGGAGCATTACTATGGCCGCTATAGGAATATTACTGGGGTGGGGGGCATTACTGGAGGGCAAGGGGAGGACATGATATAATTCTCCCTCTATGGTATTTCTGGCCCCGCCTCTCTCAATCTTGGCCCGCCCACAATTTGGGGCCACTTTTTTTTTTTTTCCAGGGCCACTTTTAATTCCCAATCCGCCCCTGAATAATTCCATTCAACATTCCAACAGAAAAAAATGTATCCGTCATCACATATCTTACTACCAAGCTATTCTCCCCTAGTAGTACTAGTTATAGTACAGTTCCCATGGAGCATCACACAGCAGCGATCAATCAGATTCAACCGTTCATTTTTCAGAGCTCATTTGGAAAATGAAAGGTGGAATTTGATTGGTTGCTATGGGCAACTAAGCCAGTTTTCCTTTACAACAGTTTTGATAAATCACCTCCAGCATTTTTATTTTTGTAGTGATTTCTGCACGTGCACCATTTGTTTTAAAACAATGTGGGGCACATTTACTAAAGTGTTTGCGCCTGTTTTTAGTCTAAAAAATGTTGTTTTAGACAGTCTTATTTTTTATACACATTTACTACTGAAATTGTGCCCATTTTTTAGTCTTTTGTGCCTCGACTAATTTAAAAGTTTTCTATGTTTTGCGCCTTTTTCCGATCAATTTATGTAGATGCTCCTTTTTTTAGCCTGAATTTGCACAGTGGTATTTGTCTGGCCGTTTCTCGCATATTTGCCAGTTTGCGGCAGAATCGCTGCCGGTCCCTGTTATAGTTAATGGGGCCGGACGGCGATGAGTTTGCTTCCGGCAATGGCAGAATGCAGACAGATCCAGCAGGCTGTTCCCTGCCGGATCTCTTTAACGCAGATGTGAAATAGGTCTAAGTGAATATGAACCTAACTGAAAAACAACCAGCAGAGGTCAGACTAATAAAATAGGCTTAGTCTAAATACTCGGCAAAAGAAAGACAGCCGAATTAAATATGCCTGTCTAATTTTATGTGTAAATGTGCCCCAATATGTTCTGTGTTTTTTTTCTGTAACTTTCTCATAGACTTTTAAATAGGATCACATGGTGTCTGCTTCCATATGCTGCCCTCACAGAGGGCAACGTAGTGACAGACCTGCTGATTTCTGGGATCTGTCACGCCTGTGATGCATTCAATACTTTTAGGCTAGGGCTACACGGCGACACGGCTGGATTTCTTGTGACTGCCATTCATTTCTACGGGATCCCCGCTACTCAGCGATCCTGGCCGCGACAGGTGTCACCATGTAGCCCTAGCCTTAGGGTGCCCGCACACAGTGTGGATTGCGCCTATCTTTTTCCATATGGATTTCATAGCATAATACAGTATCAGCAAAATTTATGAGATTAGACAAATCTCATGTATACTTTGCTTTTTTTTTTTTCTTAGGTGCAGATATTGACCTGCCGTACGGATTCTGAAATCTGAAGCATGTCAACTGTTGTGTTTTTCTTGTGCGAATGTCAACCCTTTCAATGGAAGAGTGGCATCTGCATAAAATTTGCATCAAATCTGCACCAAAAAACACTCTTTCACACAGGTGAGTTTTTCTTGTATCATCTTTGTGTTCACAAAAAATTACAGCATGTTCTATATTGTGCATTTTGTGTGGAATACGGAAGGCATCCAGATACAGTGGGTTTGTCACTGATGGTTGCTAGGGGATATTGATTTTTATTCTTCAGGTTTTTTCACATGCATGAAAAACGTATGCAATCCAGATAGAAAAAAACACACCACATGGTGCGGATTAGGCTTTTTTCTGCATAGATTTTGTGCAGAAAAAAACACAGAAAAAACATGCAAATCTCATGTACACTTCGCTTTTTTTTCTTATGTGCGGAAATTGACCTTTTGTGCAGATTTTAAAATCCACAGCATGTGAACTGTTCTTCCGACTCCGCACCCTCTGTAGAGTGGTTTTCCCCATAAACTTCAATTGGGTTGTCTATATAAACAGAAAATCTGCATGAAAATCCACAACAAAAAACGCATTAAAAAGCGTACAAACAACACACCAAAACCACGATAAATAGTGCAGATTTACGTGCATTTTTTGTGTGTTCTACATTTCAGATTTTCTGGACCTGCACTAGACGCATCCCCTGGCAGCACAGGAGATATCAAGGCAGGTGTAGAAAATGCTAGTCTTGATAATTCTCCTCCATAAGGGCTCATGCACACGAACGAATGCAAACAGCGGATTTGCAATATGCAGGCACTGGACGTGTGCTCACTGCATCACAGATTGCGGACCCATTCACTTGAATGGGTCCGCAATCCAGAAGGTGCGGAACTGAGGCACAGAACGCCATGGAAGCATTACAGAGTGCTTCCGTCGGTTTTCTCTCCGTGCCTCCGCACCGCAAAAAAATAGAGCAGTGTGGACGGATCACGGACCCATTCAAGTTGAATGGCTCTGGATCCTTCTGCGTAATCCGTACAGATGTTGCCGGGCAATGGCCGTGTGCATGAGCCCTAAATGAGACAGGTGACTGTAGTGTACTACAGACTGCAGCTAAAAAACAATGGGCCTCATTTGTCAAAACTGTCATAGTTGCCCATAGCAACCAAACGTCACCTTTCATTTCTTAAACTGTTCTGAAAAAATAAAAGGTGAGCTCTAATCAGTTTGATAAATGATGCTCAATATGGCTAGAGGGGTTTTCAGGTTTCTAGATACTGATGACGTATCCTCAGAAAGCTCCATCCGCTGTGTAGTGGCCGTGTCAGGGTACTGCAGCTCAACTCCTATGCATTTGATCTATAATCAGAAAACAGAAACAGATTGGGAAAAAAAGGAACACGTGTCACATCTGGTTTTTAGGCTGCGTTCACATCTCCGTTTCTGAGATCCGGCAGCCTGATTCAGGGCAAAACATTGCATGCAATGGTTTTTGTCCAGCCGAAACCTGCCATTTATGCCAGAAATTGTATGGATCACCGCCAGACCCCATTGCAGTCAATGTGGATCCAGTGGTGAAGTAGAAGATCTGGAGAAATGGAGATGTGAACGAGGCCTAAGCAGTAAACAAATAGGTGATATATTCATTTTTATTTTGGGAGGAGATAATCTTTAATTTTTGAACACAACTTTAGGCCAGCCACCAAGAACTGGAAATTTGTACATACATTCCAACACATTTATTCAAAAACCATTGAAACAAACCATGACGTAAAGTTTGTATCTCAAAAGTAACAAAATATTTAAGAAAATGATTTGATTTCACAGCCGACCGTTCTGCATTTTTCATTCCCCCCCAGCTATAAAGCAGCGAATACAAAAGAAAACAGCCTGGTTTCTATGGGGACAGTGTGACTCACCGCCACACCTGTGATTACAGTATGTGCAGGTTAGTGCAGCACATCCACAAGCCGTGCACTGGCTTTATCTTTATATTGCAGGACAAAGGTCCAGTTTAATTCCCCTTTGTGCTATTGCTTTGTTGCAGATAATAGTACTGTGAATGAAAAAGAAGGGCTGGTACAGAAATACGGGGAACGTCTACCATGATATTTTATAAAAAAAATGTTTCTCAGCAAAACATTTTCAGGACCATAAGGAGTTGGTAGAAGATTAACCAGTCCTGAAAATTGAGGTTGGGTCCACACCATATTGTCAACATTCCCATAGACTTACGGGTTGTCCGAGTGCTTAAAGGAGTTCTCCGGGAATTAAGAAAATTAAAATACCTAAGTATTACCTTATTATAAATATATTCCCAAATACCTTTCATTAGTTATGATGGCTCGTTTTATCTGGGGAGCAATCATTAGGAGAAACAAAATGGCTGCCGTCCTATTACTACACACAAAACCTGTCCTAATCACACAGCAGGACACAGCCACCACCTCACCTCCTCTCTGTGCTTCATGTCTCCTCATGAACTCAGTTCCCACAGAAATTCAGCTAAAGATCATATTATACTGTATTCATGATCATAATCCCTGACAAGTAGGGCATAGAGGAGGATCAGCCAGCTCTTTACCTCAGTGCTGTTGTCCTCCTGTGTGATTAGGACAGGTTCTGTGTGTACTAACAGGACGGCTACCATTTTATTTCCCCTGATAATTGCGCCCAGACAAACCAAGCCATTATAACTAATGAAAGGTATTTGGGAATTTATTTATAATAAAGTAATATTTTCATATTTTAATTTTCTTAATTCCCGGAGAACCCCTTTAAGATTGATAACCTGTCTTCAGGATAAGTCATCAATATCAGTGGGGGTCTGACTCCCTGCACCACCGCCAATCAGATATTTGAAGAGGCCAAGGCACTTGGTGAGCACTGCAGCCTCTTCCTAAGCCAATGACGGTACATGGCCCAGACTCATGGTAAACTGCGAGGAGGCTAGAGCGCCATGGCCTCTCCAAACAGCTGATTGTCAGGGGTCCCAGGAGTTGAACCCCCACCAATCCCATATTGATGACGTATCCTGAGGATAGGTCATCAATATTTTAAACACCCAGAAAGCCCCTTTAATGAGCAAACTTTATTGCAGTCAATGGCAGATGTATGCAATAATACAGTATAGGCTAGATAAAAATTTGGTGAGACTTTCAAACAGTTCCACATTTCACACAGGTCTTATTTTGTGCTAGGGCTTATGTACATGGCTGTACCTGAGCTGCTTTATTTTCTAAAAACAGGATAACATCTGACCAGAGGAGAAGGTAGAAAAAGATTCCTAAAAGATTTTCCTACTTCCTCCATCTGGAAGTCAATGGACAAAAATATTACCCAGGAGTATGTCACGTACAACTATGTAGGTCTACTTTCGCAGTAGCCTTTTTGCTGGATCCGGCAGGGGACAAATGGGGACAAAACGGAAGCTTTTTTGTCTGGTATTGAGACCCTATGAAGGATCTCAATACCGGAAAATAGAAACGCTAGTGTGAAAGTAGCCTAACCTCTTTAAAGTGTACCTGCACATTGTAAAAACTTGTGATATGTCATAGTGACATATCAAAGGTTTTGATCGGTGGCGGTATGAGTGTTGAGACCCCAGCCGATCCCTAGGACGAGGAGAGAGAAGCAAAACAGGCCCATAGACTATCTAATGCTTCTTCTCTGATGGGGAAGAGAGAGAGCGCTATGCAAGCACTTCTCTCTCATGGTTTTAGGGACCGCCACTGATCAAAACCTTTAAAATGTTGCTATGAAAAAGTACAGCAACACTTTAACCTTAGCTGTTTCTGTAAAAGGAATCTCACCTCTGCGTCCATCTTATGGCCTCTGCCATGGAGTCAGACTGGCCCACCAGAGTGCCAGAGGATCCTCTTGTGGTCCCAAGCTCAGACACAGTAATGGGCTCCTACTGAAACACAGCCTCAAAGGTCAACTTGAGCTGAATGGATATACTATAAGTGCAGTCTGTACAACTGTACTGGGGCCCTGTAGGGCCCATCACCATCTAATTAATAAAAATAGCAAAGTTTCTAAATGTATAGGCATGAAAAGTACTGCTAACTACTAGGTTTTACTGCTATATAACAAGGGGCCCACAAACTTTTCTTGCACTGGGGCTCTTCGCAGTCTGAACCAGATATCTTATTAAATCTTACTGATGATACATCCTGCATGTGCAATGATAACACAAATAACTGTGGTGTTACACACGTCCTGTATACATGGAGGGTGGGCTCAAGGAACTTCAGTCCGACACTGCTATGCTACATATGTTTAAAATGGAAATATACCTTTAATTACACATTTTTAAGCCATCAGAAAATTTTGCAGCAAGTCAGGTCGTTTCTCGTTAACATTTGAACCTGATTAGCAATATGATCATTTTTGGACAGAACATAATTTCTTCTCTTGCATCGGGAATGCATAGGGTCACTTCTATTAAACCAATGGAAAATGAATCTATACTTGGATTTTAGGGAACCGCATATACAGCAAATTCATAATCCACTTCTTATATTAACATCAACAGAGAAGAAGACTTCACTAAAAATACATGGGATCAAAGGGGAGCTGAATGGGACATGGACGTGTTGCCAGGTTCTGTGTCTGTCTGGCCATACAGAGCGATCATCAGGTTGCGGGGATGAGTCAGGCAGAAGGTATTTCTCATTTTCGAGCAGGGTGGTTCACACAGTTTGAGACTTGTTCTGAAAACAAAATGCTGACAGGGCAAAGATAATGGTTAGCCATATTTTAGAAAAGGAAGAAAACATGTCTTCTACAGTTGTAAGAGGGAAACATTAAGTTAGACGATATTCACATAGGCGTGTGCCGGATGTATTTTCTGTCTGCAGTGACTGATGTGTCGTGACCCGACAGCAGGTTTAACTAACCTGAACTCACAGCATCATAAGAATATATAGAGATCTAATACAGAGGGTAATATGTCTGGCATACGCTGGTAATACAGGCGGTAATATGCCTGGCATACACTCATAAGGCAGAGGGTAATATGCCTGGAATACACTCATAATACAGAGGGTAATGTGCCTGGCATACACTCGTAATACAGAGGGTAATATGCTTGGCATACTCTCATAATACAGAGGGTAATATGCTTGGCATACACTCGTAATAAAGAGGGTAATATGCCTGGCATACACTCGTAATACAGAGGGTAATATGCCTGGCATACACTCGTAATAAAGAGGGTAATATGCCTGGCATACACTCGTTATACAGAGGGTAATGTGCCTGGAATACACTCGTAATACAGAGGGTAATGTGCCTGGTATACACTAAGATAAGGGGGTAATATGCCTGGCATACACTTGTAATACAGAGGGTAATATGCCTGGCATACACTCATAATAAAGAGGGTAATATGCCTGGCATACACTCATAATACAAAGGGTAATATGCCTGGCATACTCTCGTGAAACAGAGGGTAATGTGTCTGGCATACACTCATAATACAAAGGGTAATAGGCCTGGCATACTCTCGTAATACAGAGGGTAAAATGCCTGGCATACACTCGTAATACAGAGGGTAATGTGCCTGGCATACACTAATAATACAGAGGGTAATATGCTTGGCATACTCTCGTAATACAGAGGGTAATATGCTTGGCATACACTCGTAATACAGAGGGTAATGTGCCTGGCATACACTCATAATACAGAAGGTAATATGCCTGGAATACACTCGTAATACACAGGGTAATGTGCCTGGCATACACTCATAATACAGAGGGTAATGTGCCTGGCATACACTCGTAATACAGAGGGTAATGTGCCTGGCATACACTCATAATACAAAGGGTAATGTGCCTGGCATACACTCGTAATACAGAGGGTAATATGCCTGGCATACACTCGTAATACAGAGGGTAATGTGCCTGGCATACACTCATAATACAGAGGGTAATGTGCCTGGAATACACTCGTAATAAAGAGGGTAATATGCCTGGCATACACTCGTAATACAGAGGGTAATATGCCTGGCATACACTCATAATACAAAGGGTAATGTGCCTGGCATACACTCATAATACAGAGGGTAATGTGCCTGGCATACACTAATAATACAGAGGGTAATATGCCTGGCATACACTTGTAATACAGAGGGTAATATGCCTGGCATACACTCGTAATAAAGAGGGTAATATGCCTGGCATACACTCGTAAAACAGAGGGTAATGTGTCTGGCATGCACTCATAATACATAAGGTAATATGCCTGGCATACACTCGTAATACAGAGGGTAATGTGCCTGGCATACACTCGTAAAACAGAGGGTAATGTGTCTGGCATGCACTCATAATACATAAGTTAACATGCCTGGCATACACTCGTAATACAGAGGGTAATATGCCTGCATACACTCGTAATACAGAGGGTAATATGCCTGGCATACACTCGTAATAAAGAGGGTAATATGCGTGGCATACACTCGTAAAACAGAGGGTAATGTGTCTGGCATGCACTCATAATACATAAGGTAATATGCCTGGCATACACTCGTAATACAGAGGGTAATGTGCCTGGCATACACTCATAATACAGAGGGTAATATGCTTGGCATACTCTCATAATGCAGAGGGTAATATGCTTGGCATACACTCGTAATACAGAGGGTAATATGCCTGGCATACACTCGTAATAAAGAGGGTAATATGCCTGGCATACACTCGTAATACAGAGGGTAATATGTCTGCATACACTCATAATACAGAGGGTAATATGCTTGGCATACTCTCGTAATACAGAGGGTAATATGCTTGGCATACACTTGTAATACAGAGGGTAATATGCCTGGCATACACTCGTAATAAAGAGGGTAATATGCCTGGCATACACTCGTAATACAGAGGGTAATATGTCTGCATACACTCGTAATACAGAGGGTAATATGCCTGGCATACACTCATAATACAAAGGGTAATGTGCCTGGCATACACTCATAATACAGAGGGTAACATGCCTGGTATACACTCGTAATACAGAAGGTAATGTGCCTGGCATACACTCATAATACAGAGGGTAATATGCCTGGCATACACTCGTAATACAGAGGGTAATATGCCTGGCATACACTCGTAATACAGAGGGTAATGTGCCTGGCATACACTCATAATACAAAGGATAATATGCCTGGCATACTCTCGTAATACAGAGGGTAATATGCCTGGCATACACTTGTAATACAGAGGGTAGTGTGCCTGGCATACACTTGTAATACAGAGGATAATATGCCTGGCATACACTCATAATACAGAGGGTAATATGCCTGGAATACACTCGTAATACAGAGGGTAATATGCCTGGCATACACTCGTAATACACAGGGTAATATTCCTGGCATACAATCATAATACAGAGGGTAATGTGCCTGGCATACACTTGTAATACAGAGGGTAATATGCCTGGCATACAATCATAATACAGAGTGTAATGTGCCTGGCATACAATCATAATACAGAGTGTAATGTGCCTGGCATACAATCATAATACAGAGGGTAATGTGCCTGGCATACACTTGTAAAAAAGACGGTAATATGCCTGGCATACTCTCGTAATACAGAGGGTAATATGCCTGGCATACACTTGTAATACAGAGGGTAATGTGCCTAGCATACACTCGTAATACAGAGGGTAATATGCCTGGAATACACTCGTAATACAGAGGGTAATGTGCCTGGCATACACTCGTAAAAAAGAAGGTAATATGCCTGGCATACTCTCATAATACAAAGGGTAATATGCCAGGCATACTCTCGTAATACAGAGGGTAATATGCCTGGCATACACTTGTAATACAGAGGGTAATGTGCCTGGCATACACTCGTAATACAGAGGTAATATGCCTGGCATACACTTGTAATACAGAGGGTAATGTGCCTGACATACACTCATAATACAGAGGGTAATTTGGCTGGCATACACTCGTAATAAAGAGGGTAATATGCCTGGCATACACTCGTAATACAGAGGGTGATATGCCTGGCATACACTCATAATACAGAGGGTAATGTGCCTTGCATACACTGGTAATACAGAGGGTAATGTGCCTGGCATACAATCATAATACAGAGGGTAATGTGCCTGGCATACACTTATAATACAGAGGGTAATATGCTTGGCATACACTCGTAATACAGAGGGTAATATGCCTGGCATACACTCGTAATAGAGAGGGTAATGTGCCTGGCATACACTCATAATACAGAAGGTAATATGCCTGGCATACAATCATAATACAGAGGGTAATGTGCCTGGCATACACTCATAATCCAAAGGGTAATATGCCTGGCATACACTCAGATAAAGAGGGTAATATGCCTGGCATACACTCGTAAAACAGAGGGTAATATGCCTGGCATACACTCATAATACAAAGGGTAATATGCCTGGCATACTCTCGTAATACAGAGGGTAAAATGCCTGGCATGCACTCGTAATACAGAGGGTAATGTGCCTGGCATACACTCATAATACAGAGGGTAATATGCTTGGCATACTCTCGTAATACAGAGGGTAATATGCTTGGCATACACTCGTAATACAGAGGGTAATATGCCTGGCATACACTCGTAATAGAGAGGGTAATGTGCCTGGCATACACTCATAATACAGAAGGTAATATGCCTGGCATACAATCATAATACAGAGGGTAATGTGCCTGGCATACACTTATAATACAGAGGGTAATATGCTTGGCATACACTCGTAATACAGAGGGTAATATGCCTGGCATACACTCGTAATAGAGAGGGTAATGTGCCTGGCATACACTCATAATACAGAAAGGTAAATATGCCTGGCATACAATCATAATACAGAGGGTAATGTGCCTGGCATACACTTATAATACAGAGGGTAATATGCCTGGCATACACTCGTAATAGAGAGGGTAATGTGCCTGGCATACCACTCATAATACAGAGGGTAATAATGTTTGGCATACACTCGTAATACAGAGGGTAATATGCCTGGCATACACTCGTAATAAAGAGGGTAATATGCCTGGTATACACTTGTAATACAGAGGGTAATATGCCTGGCATACACTCATAATCCAAAGGGTAATATGCCTGGCATACACTCAGATAAAGAGGGTAATATGCCTGGCATACACTCGTAAAACAGAGGATAATATGCCTGGCATACACTCATAATACAAAGGGTAATATGCCTGGCATACTCTCCGTAATACAGAGGGTAAAATGCCTGGCATACACTCGTAATACAGAGGGTAATGTGCCTGGCATACACTCATAATACAGAGGGTAATATGCCTGGCATACACTCGTAATACAGAGGGTAATGTGCCTGGCATACACTCATAATACAGAGGGTAATATGCCTGGCATACACTCATAATACATAGAGTAATATACACTGAGGGTAATATGCCTGGCATAATACGTAATATGATCGGTAGGTAATGACTCCTGGCACCCCCGCCAATAAGCTATTCAAAGAGGCTCAGGTGCTCCGGAAGGCGCTGTAACCTCTTTCCTAGACTAGTGACATCATATTCATCTGTCTCTATTCAGTCCCATTGAAGTGAATGGGCTTGGGGTATAAAACTAAGCCAAGCCGCTATCCAATGGACGGCACTATGCTTGGTAAGCTGCAAGGAGGTTGCAGCGTTCAGTAATGCGCCGCTGCCTCTTCAGGGGTTCTGGGTGTTGGACCGCCACCAATCACATACTGATGACATATCCTAATATTTAATAGAACTGAAAGGGATCTCAAGGTCTGAGACAAATCCTAATGCGTGTTCCACCACATGACAGATAAGCGCCAAAAGACGGACATGGCCGCGAGCATGATGCCTTCATAAACGTCTCCTATTATGTGCAATTTAATGCATCTGCAACTCAGACATGAAAAGGAGTTGCTTTGGGTGTAATTTTGTTATCAGTTATGACACTTTGCAAAAGTGAATGAGGATAGTAGTTAGTCAGCGCTAACAGAATTTTCCCATTGACATCAACTGGAGTGTGACTGTCCTTTCCCAGGCATATCTAGACATATGAGAGGAGTCTGGCGGTCTGACAGGACACAATGGAATCATATGGTAGATTATACTTTTAATTTAAACAAGCAGAATTCCTCATTAATAATAACATTAGATGCAGAAATTGAATACTTTACATGTAGAAGGAGCTATTGTATCACCTTCTTATAATTCTCATTTTATATGTTGCTCAGTGAACCACAGACAAGCAAGGTGTTGGGGGGTGCTTCCGTGGGGTTTCTCTCTGTGTCTCCGCACCGCTAAAAAGATAGAACATGTTCTATTTTTTTTTGCGGTGCGGACGGATCATGGATCCATTCAAGTTGAGGTCCACGGAACGGCTGGCACAAGTTTGTGTGCATGAAGCCTTAAACGGATGCTTCAGCCTGATGCCATACAGTGACGTCTGATCAACATAGAGTTCCTGTGCGGGATAGAAGAATGCGGTATGCTGCATTTTTGCATCCTTTTTTTTCTAATGTATACATCCATTGGAGTCATAAAACGTTATGTGACCCCACCCTAATGTATATGGGGTCCCTGATGCCTGATATCAGGGACAGTGTCAGGCTTTAGCACCACACAATCCACGCAAATGCTTGTGGCCCCAGAGATCAGGGATCCACAAGCGGATGGCAGAAAAAAATGACCAAACCTGGGGCAGAGATACTGGGGGAGATTTATCATCTCCATTGCTCCAGAAAAGTGGCTTTAAAAAGTCACAAGGTGTGTGTTTGCCCCTTTTAAATTGGACTTTTGGGGAAAAAAAAGTTGCAAGTGCCTCTCTTTACATCGCCATCACCACTTTTCCAAAAAGGGGAGTGGAGTGGGCAGAGAAGGGGCATGGCTACCAGCCAAGACAAATTTAACTTTATTCACACCAGATTTCTGGTACAAATGAAGCCAGACATCTACAGCAGCTCTGAGCTGGCGTAGATTTCTGTTGAGGCGCACGGACTGCCGGAGGATGTGCCTAATTTATGATGAGGACCTGCGCAGAGGAGGGGATATCAAGATTGGCGCAGTCTTGATAAATCTCCCCCACTGCCCTTCTAGCCGATGACATAGGGAGGCCATAGGGAGGGAGGGAGGCCTTCCCAGCTGTAGAGCAGTAGCAGGTGCTGGACAGCTAAACTGAGGGTGGGGCTTATGGGGCTGATGGGGGAGGGGCTTAGTGGAGTAATGCAGAGGAGAAATGCTAAATAGGGTCCCAGAAATGCTAAATCCGCTGTTGGTCAGGGAAGATAAGTATCAGGCACACTGACGCACATTTACTAAAAGACTTTCGACTATTTTAGGCGTAACATAGTCACAAGTCCCCTTTTCTAACCGGCTGTGCAACAATATTCAGTTGGATGGTGATGGGGGTGTATCAGGGTTGGGATTCCATCCTCAGCAAATTTACTAACATTTCCGCCCGGAATCAAATCATAACTGTTAGCGAAAACTACGCCAGTCAGGGCCGTGGTTTTTACGCCAGGCAAGGACTGCCACAGATGAATCTAACGTCAGTGCAGAGGGGGAAACTAAGACCAGTGTAAAAAGTGCCCCACTGGATTTGAACATCGAACTCCTTTAGATTTCAGGGAAATAAGTTGCTGCCAGACGTCTCTGGCAGCAGCTATCTCCTTTCTCCTGATTCACTACATATGCATGCTCAGCAGAGCCGAGCATGCATACTATATGTATGGGGGATTCAGGAAAGATAACTGTTGGCCAAGCGAACCTTCAGCTGAGTTATCTCGTGTGTATACCCAGCTTAGTGTTCACACTAACGTTTGAGGGTTCCATTAAAGCGGTTGTCCAAGTAATGTGTTTGTTCTTTGTATCTTTCTAACTAAGCAAACGTAAGGGTTTTTCAATCCACTTACTTTATCTACAGTGGTATTATACAGCAGATCCTGTATAAAAATTGATCTCCCTCCCACTGGATTCTTCCACAAAGTTTAACCCCTTTTATCAGCAGCAGCACAGACTCAGGGTTGGAGGCTCTGCCTCAGGTACTGAGCAGCTGCAGGGTTTCCTCTTCTCCAGGCACTGAAGAGATAAATGCTGTGCACAGGATTTTCCCTCCCTCCTAAACCTGCAAACACAAAGCTGAGAAAATCTACTCTCTACTCTTCTGCTGGCTGTGAGGAAGTGTCTGCAGAGCATTGTACAAGAACAGGCAGGGGAAAGATCCTGTGTGTATCAGCAATGTCATTGTACTGTACAGCTGGGACTTGTAGACTTGTAGTACAACATGAGTATCCCAGTAGTCAGACTGCAGACAGGGCAGTAATATTATTCACTCCCTTTGCAGAGCATGGGGGGAGGCAGTCTTTGTTGACACCCATCAATATTCATGAGGAAAACTTTAGAGACTGTTGTTACACTCACCCTCAGCTCTGCAACTGCATGTAAACAAATGGCCAGAACCAGACTAGGAAAATGAGGAAATATATTTTTGTTTTGCCTAAAACTTGCTTAGCCTATGTATATATTGCAGACCATCAGATTTTACATAACTCAGACAACCCCTTTAAAGTTTCTGTCAGATTTTACACTATATAGTGTAGTTTGCAGAGTTGTTTATCCCATCAAAAATAACAGGACCCAGACTGACCCCATTAAAGTGAATTAAGTCAATGTCCGCTTAGATATGTTGAAAAATCGAGTGTGACCAGAAACTAAAAATGGTAGTCTAAGCAATCCTCTGTGAGGCTATGGCCAAAAAACGCAACATATTCTAACGTGTAGGGCCCCTTTCACATGAGCGGGAGACTCGGACGTCTCCCGCATCGTGTGCAGTGTACTGAACTCCCGGCACTGAACGGGAGTTACATAGCATTATACTGATTTATGATGCTATGTAACTCCCGTTCAGTGTCGGCAGGTCAGTACACTGCACAAGATGCGGGAGACGTCCGCGTCTCCCGCTTGTGTGAAAGGGGCCAAAAACATCCAGTCTTCAAGGCGTCTTATAGATCTCAAATGCCATCAACAGATTTCCATAGATTTCAATGGGAAAAACGAGAACTAGTGCACATGGGCATATTTTAAGCAGCTTTTTTCGAATGGTGTTGAGGCTGCTTTGCCCATTGAAGTCAATAGGAAAATACATTGATGAGTAGGAGATGTTATCAGAGACAGATGTCCATTATGATCACCCACTAATTGTTAAGCTCCATATTTGGATGTGCGAACCTTTACTGACCTAGTCTGAATATAGTTGCAAACATGATTCTGGGGTTGTGAGTATCTTGCAAGTTGTGCTGCAATCCCATTCAATGGTTGCTCTGCTGAACAGTGCTTGTTGATCATGCAATGAGTGTCATGGCCAAGATCAGGGTTTAGCCCCAGCCTAAGGCCACTTTCACACAGTCAGTGTTTGATCAGTGATTTCCATCAGTGATTTTGAGCCAAAACCAGGTGCGTCTCTAAACACAGAAAAGGTGCATAATCTTTCCATCGTACCTTGTCTCTGTGTGGCCTCCATTTCAGGTTTTGACTCACAATGGCCCCTTTCAGACGAGCGAGTTCCACGCCTCAGACTCCCAGCTCTGATGGGGTTGCATAGCATTATATTGATTTATGATGATATGTAACCCTTACCAAGGACGGATTGGGAACTTAAAGTGGCCCTGGAAAAATTACTAAAAGTGGCCCCAATTTGTAGTTGGATCCAAATTGATGGAAGGCAGGGACAGCAATACCATATTGTGGCACATTTTACAACCCCACAGAGCCAAATACCACAGTCCATGACAAAATACTGCCCCAAAAACTTCCACTAACCAGTCGTGAGGAGGGCCCAGGTGGCCCCCTGGGCATCGGCCCACCGGGAAATTTCCCTGTAAGGTCTATGGCCAATCCGCCCCTGACCCTTACAGTTTTGGAATGTATTGTACAACACTGACATAATGCTGTCAGTGTTATCCAATTCATTCCAAAACTCTAAGGGCTCTTTCACACGAGCGGATGCCGTGCGTGGAATCCACTGTGTGAAAGAGAGCCAAGCCCCGTTCAGGACAGCAGAGACATGATTAAGGCTCCATCCACACGTCCGTGTGTGATTGCGGATCCGCAAAACCCGGACACCGACCATGTGCGTTCCGCAATTTGCCAACCACACATGGCCGGCTCTATAATAGAAATGCCTTTTCTTGTCCGTGTATTCGGACAAGAATAGGACATGTTCTATTTTTTTGCGGGGCCGCGGAACGGAGGTGCGGATGCGGACGGCACACTGTGTACCGTCTGCATCTTTTGCGGCCCCATTGAAAATTGCGGAACGGATGCTGACGCATTTTACGGACATGTGAATGGGGCCTAATAATGCTCCGTGCCTCTCTGTGATCTTTTTACTACAAAATCACAGTGAGATAAAGTTGTCACTGTGATTTTGTAGTAAAAAGATCACAGATAGGCACGGAGCATTATCAGTCATGTTAATGCTTCATGCAGGGGCGGACTGGGACCTTAAAGTAGCCCTGGAAAAAATACTAAAAGTGGCCCCGTTTTGTAGTTGGGTCCAAATTGATGGAAGGCAGGTCCAGCAATACCATATTGTGGCATATTATAACACTCCAACAGAGCCAAATACCACAGTCCATCACTACATACTGCCAGCAGCACAAAATACATCACCAAAAACTTCCACTGGCTGGCCGCGAGGAGGGTCCAGGCGACCCCCTGGGCATCGGCCCACCGGGAAGTTTCCCTGTAAGGTCTATGGCCAATCCGCCCCTGGCTTCATGTGTCTCTGCTGTCCGGAACGGGGCTTGACACTCTTTCACGCACGGTCTGCAATGCATGGGCACTATCCTTGTGCACGCCTTTTGTGGATGCAGACTCATTGACTTGAAAGGGTCCGCAATTGCAAGAGACGATCCGCACCGCAAAAAATATAGGACATGTTCTATTTTTTTACGGTGTGGAGGCACTGACCAAAATCCATAGGAAGTGCTTTGTGATACTTCCATGGGCTTCCAATTCATGCCTCCGCTCCACATTTTGAGGATTGCGGACCCACTCAAGTCATCCGTGATACAGAGTGCAAGCGGACAGTGCCCGTATGCTGTGGACCTGGTGTTTGCGGTCCGCAATACGGGCACAGGGCACATGTGCTCGTGTGCAAAAGGTGGCCTAAGAGGAGGATAATTTTACTGCACACTTATACATTGTAGCAAACTATTAAGTGAGCGTAGTGTCAGTATATACAATAGAGAAATATTAACTGAAAATATACAATATGCTGCGATTTTCGCGTAACGCAGAGAAGATGCGTGAAAATCAACGCTCATGTACACAGACCTATAGAAATGAGTGGGCCAGGATTCAGTGCGAGTGCTATGCGTTCAATTCAAGCATTGCACCTGTACGGAAAACTCGCTCGTGTGAAAGAGGCCTTAGGCCTAGTTCACACGTCAGTGATTTCCATCAGTGATTGTGAGCCACAACCAGGAGTGGAGCCCACATGGAGATGAGGTGTAATGCAAAGAATTGCTCCTCTTCTGTGTTTTTGGCCTGGACCTGGTTTTCGGTCACAATAACTGATGGAAATCACTGACCAAACACTGACATGTGAATAAGGTCTAAAAGTCTTTTTTACGCTATATTGAAGTCAATGGATCCACATCGCGATGCGGGGTACACACGGCCACTGTCCTTTTTTTTGTTTATCCGCGGTTGGCTGTCTGCAAAACGGATATGGCAAGGTCGTATGAATGCGGCCTTATGCTGCAGATTTTCCACATAAAAATCGTCATTTAATACGAACCGTGTACATATACACTAATGAACAAAAATGCCACTAGGAAAAAAATGCTTGTGTCTCCTGTGTTGTTCTAAAAAAAAAAGCCGAAAAACACTGGTGCAAAAACGACCACTAAGAAACCTGTGTGTGAAAGCGTCCTAAGGCCATCTGCGCATCTTGTGGAATACGTGAGGTTTTTCCACGCAGTTTCCCTTAGTACAGTACCAGCAAAGTGTATGAGGTTTTACAAATCTCAAGAACACTTTGTGGATTTTTTCTGTACAGAAATTGGCCTGCTGTGAGGATTTCAAATCGGCAGCATGTCAATTGAAGGGTATCCATTGAAGGGTGAAATCTGCGGCAAAACCGCATCTAATTCACACCAAAAACCTAAGGCTATCTGCATACAAGGGCGGATGAACGCACATAAAAGCCGCACACATTTCTGTGTGGATTTATGTGGTTTCTGCACCATTGGGATGATGTATCAAACTGGTGTAAAGTAGAACTGGCTTAGTTGCCCATAACAACCAATCAGATTCCACCTTTCATTTTCCAAAGGATCTATCAAAAATGAAAGGTGGAATCTGATTGGTTGCTATGGGCAACTAAGCCAGTTCTGCTTTACACTAGTTTGATAAATGACCCCATATATCCGCACCAGAATCTGCAGTTTCTAACAACGGCTTTTTGGTGCGGATTTGATGTGGTTTTGCTGCAGATCTCGTCCTTCCATTGAAAAGGATGAAACCCGCAGCTAAAACCGCAAAGATAACTGACACTTTCATACACTTTCCTGGTATTGTATTAAGCTATATTTATGCAGAAAATCCGCATGAAAAACACACAAAAACCCACATAAAAAATGCATGTAAATCTGCACTCTTTATTGAGGTTTTAGTGCGTTTTTTGTGTGGGTTTTATGCGCTTTTTTGTTGAACATTTTCTGTTTATGTTAAAGGGGTTATCCGAAACTATACAACCCCCCCTTCATGTGCCGGGCCCCTCACTGAATATACTTACCTGGGTCCCCGCTCCCTGCTTCGCTCCTGGTCCCCACACTGCCGCTGCTGCTTCTCCCCGTGCAGGGATGAAAACATCCGGTGACGGGGGGAGCAACCAATGGCAGCGTCACCAGCGATACTAGGGAGGCTTGTCCCTGCCTGCCACTGGTTGCTCCCCCCGTACCCGGATGTTTCCATCCCTGCACAGGGAGAAGCAGCAGCGGCGGTGCGGGGACCAGGAACGGCGCAGGGAGTGGGGAACCAGGTAAGTATAATCACTGTGAGGGGCCCGGCACATGAAGGGGGAGTTATATAGTTTCAGATAACCCCTTTAACAACCCCATTGAAGTCTACGGGGAAAACCACTGTACATAAAGTGAGAATCGCACCAATAATTGACATGATGCGGATTTAAAACCTGCACAACAGGACAATTTCCACACGATAGAAGCTCACAAAACACACATTACATTTGGCAAATCTCATTCACTTTGCTGGTACTGCATTATGTTACGGATTCCCCCCCCGCCCCCCCCCCCCCCCCCCCCCCCGAAAATCCACGCAGAAACCACACCGTGTGCATACACTCTTTTAGTTACAGGAAAAGTCTTTTATATTTTAACCAGCAACTTAGGGGGTTACAGTACGGTATACAGTATATACAGAATGGGGGTCAGAGTCAGGTCCAGAAATTCCTGGACAGTCCGGAAAAATTGGGGACTATTTTCCAGTGTGTGTGAAAAAAAATTACATGTGTCCGTAATTTTTTTTTAGGCTGGTGGTGCTTGAGAGGGTCTCTTTATAAGGGCTCATTCACACAAACGTATTTTCCTTCCTTTTTTGTGGTTCCACATACGGTCCACAAAAAAAACCAGCAACAGACAAGGAAAGAAATTACGCTTGTGTGCATAAGCCCTAACTTATATATATTAATTATAGTTCAGTATAGTTTTTCAATTTGTCCCTAAAAAATTTAGCTGTCCGTAATCTTTGGATAAATTGTCCAGTAAAAATAAACATTTGGGTTGACAGCACTGTTGGGGGGATGAAAGGGAGTCCTGTCTCCAGGACATATATTATTATATTTGTTATTATTATTATTATTATTATTATTGTGTGTTTTTCTTTCCTGTCCCTTTTGCAGAGCTCAGCCCCCACATGGACTGTGCCTGGCTCCTGACAATACTGGAGGCTCCTCCAGCTACTTATTACACATCACACAGTAGTCTCTGACGTGTAGGGAGCCCCGCGGTAGTCACCAAGGTCCCTTGTAAACAGAGAGTAACTTCTGTCCCCTCGCAGTTTCTGACACACCTATGACTACGACCTGGATGACGTCACTCTGCAGGGCGGGAAATATTTACCTGGAGCACACCACGACGCTGTGGAAAGTGTCACCCTCCCCTCCCAGGCCTGTCCCTCCCCCTGTGCCCGAACTCCCCTCCCCCAGTCTCTACACCTTTCCTCCCCTCACAGTCAGGGCTCCATTTTCCTCGGTGCCGGGCTCCCCTCACTACCTGGAGCTCCGGACTGACTCTCGGATTGCTGGGACTTAGTGTGGCCCTCAGTGGAGTTGAGAATGAAGCGGACCCCAGCCGGAGGCGGCTCCATGCTAGTTCTGCTAATGGTGAGTGACCACCAGTCCTGCACTGTGAGCTCTGTGTTACCTGTGCGGACCACACCCTGTCACTGGGCAGGTAACCTATGTGGCAGAGCATGCTGGGAGTAGTAGTTGCACAGCAGCAGGTGGCAGAGCCCTGTGTGGGTACTTGGCTCATGGTTTGCTGTGAGTTTTTGGAATCTGAGGACTGTTACACAGGGAGCTCTGACTACTACTCTCATCATACTCTTATCTCTGCTTCTCACATACTTCTAGTTACTGCAATGTCATGGATACCGTCCTGTGGTGTCACAGTCATATATGATCCTGTCTCATCCCCCAGTGAGACAGGATCTGTAAGAGATAATATATCCTGGTTTTCCAGGGCACTTCCTCCTGATATAGGACGGCATTCACACTTGGATCCGAGGATGGTCAATTGGACTGAAGTTCCTGACCAGTTACATGTAGATCACGTTAATATCCTCCTCTTTGTGGCCACAAACGTTGCCTCATTTAGGCTGGGGCTACACGGCGATGTGTCGCGCAAAAATATTTGAGTGACACGAGCTGTAAAAAGGCAACCAAATCGCAGAAAAGTCGCAGGTAAGGCAGAGTTCACATCACCGTTATATATTTCCGTTATTTTGCAATGAAAATAAACGGATATAACTGACCCCCGAACAGAGCCTCTAATGCAGATGTGAGCTCGCCCTAGGGCAGAGGTAGGCAACCTCCGGCACTCCAGCTGTTGTAAAACTACAACTCCCAGCATGCACATTTACTCTCCTCTTCTCCAAACTTCCATAAAAATGAATGAAGCATGCTGGGAGTTGTAGTTTCACAGCAGCTGGAGTGCCGAAGGTTGCTGATCCCTGCCCTAGGGGCTTGTGCACACGACCACTGGATGTTTTGCAGTCCACAAATTGCGCATCCGCAAAACACGTATACCGCCCAGAACGGATCGGCTGGCCCCTAATAGAACAATCCTATCCTTGACCATGATGTGGACAATAAGTTCATGTTCTACTCTTATGCGGAGCGGACATACGGACACGGAATGCACAGAGTAGTTTCCATTTTTTTTGCGGCCCCGTTGAAGCGACTGGTTCTGCATACAGCCTGTGCTTGCATGAGCCCCAAGTCGCAGTCGCACACGTCTTGGATTGAGGTCTGTGATCGTCTTGTGCGACTTCCAAGTAAAAATCCTGCATGGCTGGATTTTGGGCGATTGTCACCGCGTGTCACGTGTCGCATTGTGAACCCATTGCAATGTCGTACAAGCCGTCACCGTGTAGCCCCACCCCAAGGCCTCTTTCAGACATTGGTGTCTGCGATGACATCCGTGACAAGATGGTCAGTGGTTCGTCCGTGTTTTTTGCCCTCTGTGGGTGATCCGTATTTCACGTGCCGTGCTAAGCTGAACCTGAGATTTCAGAGCATTGCCTGGTCCGTTAAAGCCACAAATGTCACACAGTAAAACTGAATGTTTAGGCTAGGGCTACACGGCGACCAGGTTCTCTGAGTAACCATGAAATAAATGGGATCGCCGTGGCAATCACAAGAAATCTTGCCATGCTGGGTTTCTTGCGATTGCTGCTTCGATTCCGTTTATTTCTATCACCACTGCTCTGCTATCTTGGCCGTGACGTCTGTCACACGACCAGTGTTGTCCTATCAAATGGAAGGAAATGCAGATACACTGTAATAAAAATTGTATGTTTTTTTTTTTTTTTTTGTCACATCCGCGACGTGTAGCAGTGTCCTATTACACAGTGCAGATAATGTCAGTTTTCTTGTATTTATGTGCATAGGGCCCGTCCTGGCCTCGCTGGAGGTCTGCGCCCGGTCTCTAGTTGGACCTCTCACTGCTTTGTGATTCATCAGGGTTGTTTCCTGTGAAAAATGTGAGGAATGCCAGGAAACAAAGGCCTGAGAGGCCGCATTGTCCGTCCCCAGGGGCTTCACTCACTGGTGTAGGCTTCACGGTTTGTCACATTCTGTGTTTTTATTATTCCCTGAAACTGTAACAAGTTTAGAAAATATTTGGACCAGTGGACGCTGGAAAGTTTTCTACAGGAGTAAGATAATAACTTCTATATATTATAGTCCATGAGAGATGCTGACAATTGGAAAACAGAGGTTTGGTTGTTTGTCTTTGTCACTGTTCACATTGAGTTGTTTTGCTCATTGACGTTTAAAGAAGAACTACCGAAAAAAAAATTATTCTCTGACCTGTTAGAAAGGTGCATGATATAATCTGTAGTGATTGTAATCTTCTTATCAGAAACTCTAATTGAGAGTTATCACCTCTCTTCTTATTGTAGCTGGGTCATGTGACCAACTCCCTGACCTCCAACTGACCCAGGACAGCAAGCCAGTAACTGCTCTATTCATTCCTATGAGACTGAAATTGAGGCTCCCATAGGAATGCATAGAAAATTAGACTTCCTGTCCACATAGCGTCAGAATGGAAGTGAGAATGAAGATAAAACTTACATATTCGGATTCAGCATCACTTACACTATACACCGCTTACTCTAGTTCAGGGGGTGTTTCGGAGATGACAGGTTCCCTTTAAGGCAACTTTTAATATTTAAAGGGGTATTCCCATCTTGGACAATGGGGGCATATCGCTAGGATATGCCCCCATTGTCTTATAGGTGCGAGTCCTACAGCTGGGACCTGCACCTATATCGAGGACAGATCGGGGAGCGCTGCCCCTGGAGGACCCCGGATTTCCCGGGGACCGACCACCACCAGGCGCAGCTCCTCGCTTTGCTCATGGAAATGAATTGGAGCGCACCGCGCAAGCGCGGTCCGGCTCCCATTCATTTCTATGGAGCCGGCGGAAATAGCCGAGCCAGTGCTTGGCTATTTTCGGCGGCCCCATAGAAATGAATGGAGGGCGGCCGCA
The DNA here is from genome assembly GCA_900303285.1 of Rhinella marina. NCBI lineage: Eukaryota > Metazoa > Chordata > Amphibia > Anura > Bufonidae > Rhinella > Rhinella marina. Next base: position 56,589 of record ONZH01025930.1, read on the forward strand.
CATGCGCAGTGCGCCCTCCTTCTCTTTTGGGGCACCGTTCTCGATATAGGTGCAGGTCCCAGCGGTGGGACCAGCACCTATAAGACAATGGGGGGCATATCCTAGCGATATGCCCCCATTGTCCAAGATGGGAATAACCCCTTTAAAAGGAGTATTCAAAGGATAAAAAACTTCTATTGTTTGGTTGCCGCACCCCATTTGTTTACACTGCCGCACGCTGACTTGCTGCATGAGTGCCCGGCCAGTCCATGTGACATCACTACAGCGGACACGGCTGGGTGGCTGACATGTTACACCTAAGGCTTCTTTCACGCGACAGTATATTTTACGGGCTCCGATCCGCATATTTTGCTGATAAGATGCGGACCCATTCATTTCTATGGGTCCGCAAAAAATACTGACAGCACACTGTGTATCGTCCGTTCCGTAGCCCGCAAAAAAAAAAATAGAACATGTCCTGTTCTTGTCTGTTTTGCGGACTAGGATAGGCATTGTTACAATGGATCCGCAAAAAAAACGGATGCCATATGGGCGTCATCCGTTTTTTATTTGCGGACTGCAAAACACAACGTTCGTGTGAAATAACCCTAAGGCTCAGTTCACATCCGCATTCAGCCTCTCCGTTCTCCTGCTCCTATAGCGGATTCGGCACATACCTGAGCTGAATGGAGCCTACAGCCCCATAGACTGTAATGGTTTCTGTTCGGTTTCCGCTCAGAGGAAGATTTTTGAAGCAGAGACAGAAGTCCTCCGGAAATGATGGACGCTGATGTGACCTCAGCCTTAGCATGACATGTCCTCGAGCAGGAGCGTAAGAAGACACATTTACATCTTCCTACAGGGCTTCCGCTATTCCTATAATAACACAAAAAAGAAAGTTGTGAACTGAATTTATAGGCGAAGTTCATCTCCGGTAACCTGATCCCGCATTGCCGTTCACCGCCGGACTCCATAGACTATAACAGGATCCATTAGGGATCTGGCCGCTTTCCGGCATGATTGCCAGGTTTCGTCCAGACAAAAGCCATTGGATGCATCAGATTACGGAGATGTAAACGAGGCTGCGGTGACTAGTGGACGCACAGATTTGCAGATTAATGGTCCATTCACACGACAGAATGCGTATCCGCAAAAAATACAGATTATGTCTGTGTTGCATCCATTTTCTTTGGTGGACCCATTGTAACAACGCCTTTTGTTGTCTGCAAAAAGGTCAAGAATAGGACACGTTCCATCATTCGGGTATTACTCCTGAACAGGCGTACGGATTATTTGAGCCTCATTGAAATGAATGGCTCCACATGCCATAGCTGTGTGAATGGGGCCTTATAAAGTGGAAGGTTACATGCAGATTTGATTGTGGATCCTGTAGAAGCCAATTGGGAAGCAGAAAACCTCACTCAGAAACTTTTCTAAAACACTTGTAAAAACTCCACACAAACTGCGTCTAAAGTCCCTGAGGATAGGTCGTCGGTGTAAATCTGGACAAGCCTGACTGTACACATAAAGATGTGTAATGGCCGAACCCGCTCATTTCTGCAGGTTCTGCTGGACATTTCATGTGCATTGTGCCGCCTGACTCTCATTTCTTCACCAATAAGCTCGTCAATGGGGGTGAACTCCTCGATCACCTCCACTGTATGGGGAGGAGTGGAGTGCTGACTACTGCGGTCGCTCATTCCCATCCAGAATCATTCTTTCTGGGCAGTGGATCGCTGTTTACACGACAAGATCTGCTGCCCAGAAACGATGGTTGAGGTGTCTGCACCAACGATCATTTTCCCGAATGAACGCACGTTTCCCTTTTAATTCTCCAGTTGATTAAGGCTAGTATTACACAGCAGATCAGCCAGGCGAAGCGTTCCTTCTTGGCAGTCGCCTGCTCGTCAGCCTAGGAGACCGCTGCTATAACACGGCTTTATGATGTTTTCACTGCCTGGCCCTGTCCATCCAAGTGCAGAGAGAGCTGAGCCTCTAGGTGTAAGTGTTACGCCCACATTGCTCCAAGAGGCTCATTTGCATATAATAAAACATAATGTTTCTCAGCAATGAGGGCACATATGAACATGGGACCAACACAGACGCCTTCAGCTGCCAAGTGCACATGTAACAGGTCAGCCAGTGTCATAGGTAACTGCTGCTGAGAGATGCCCTTTAAAGGGAACCTGTCATCAACTTTATGCTGACCTCACTGAGGACAGAATAAAATAGTGACAGAAATGCTGATTTCAGCGGTGTGTCACTCATGAGCTAAAAGTAAGTGGTTGAAAAGAGTCAAATCTACTTGAGAAGAGTCATGGTTATTCATAATCTCCTGCTCTCCCGCCCATCTGCTGATGACTGACAGTCTTATACCCAGTTTTCTCCCTTTCTGTCTAGGAGAGAACTGCCAGTCATCAGTAGATGGGAAGGGAGAGGTTATGAATAACCATGACTCTTCTCAGGTAGATTTGACTCTTTTCAAGGCCTGGGCTGCAATGATTATGATGCTGGTTCTCAGCAACCACTTACTTTTAGCTCATGAGTGACACACCGCTGAAATCAGCATTTCTGTCACTATTTTATGCTGCCCTCAGTACAGTCAGCATAAAGTTGATGACAGGTTCCCTTTAAGTGCCACTGGAAGTTCTTGGAGGAATAATACACGTAAAGCAAGTGTCTTCTGTGACTACTTGAGCAATCGCACAATGCAGTAATGTTTCCAGTGTGTAAGCCACAAGTGTGCCATCCATTAGTCATTTCTGTCTGGTGAAAGTATGGCTGCCACGTCCAGTAATATTATCAGTGGACAATATTCTCATCCCTGGGATACAGTCTGGATTCTTTACTAGTTTATAGCCACGGATATCGGCCATGTGCATCCCACACTTTCTGTGGGCTCTGTCCGCAAAATGGGCAAGAATATTTCTACAATCTGTGGAACAGTCCCTGGATGCGGACAGCACATAGATGACGTCTGTGTGCTGTCTGCGTTATTTGCGGCCCCATAGAAATGAATGGGTCCATGTGTGACCCACAAACTCCTGCAGCACTAGTTACACATGAGAGTTTTCCATACAAGACATTTTCATCGGTATATACGCCACAGTTGTTGTATTAGTGTCAGAGGGCTGGCAGTGGTGTCTAGTGATGCCTGGTGGAGTATGATGAGCTAAAGACTGTAATGTAAAGCTGACTAGTAGGTAAGGCGTCAATCGGCTATATAGGAAGTCTATTGACACGCCCCACATAAATCATGCCATCAGCTTACACGGCATTTACTCTTTGTTTGCTGGCTGATCTCTGCCGTGTTTACACAGACCAGTGGTCGGGAAGCAGCATTTGGCCAGTTCTGAACCCATGTAAAAGGGCCAGTAGCAGGTGGACTAGTTACACATTTACCGATCTGAAATGACTCCAATGTTAGCACCACATGGACAGCAGCGTGGTCGCTGTTAACCCATTCCACACCTCATCCGGCAGAATTTGTTTAAAAGTGGGAGATTTATCAAAACTGATGTCAGGTAAAACTGGCTTAGTCGCCCACAGCAACCAATCAGATCCCACCTTTCATTTTTTAGAGCTCCTTTGGAAAGTGAAAGGTGGAATCTGATTGGTTGCTATGGGAAAGTAAGCCATTCTTCCTTTAGACCAGTTTTGATAAATCCCCCTCCCCCCATAGTGCAGACTAAGTATTATGGCACATTTATGACTAAAAAGACAAATATCGTGTTAATAGGATGAAGTTGAACTGTGACTAAATGATAAAATACCAAGTTCTTACATGTCTTATCGTAGTGGAGGTCTGCGTCTTCTCATCTGTAAACCGGAAACCTCTTTCTATATCTGACATCTCGGCAGCTTCTGTAGACGTCAGACTATAGGTGATGAACCTACAGCTCCTGTACCAACAGTCCTAAATATTTCACAGCTACCTACCTGATATCCGTACACTGGACACAGTGAGGCCTATCTGCTGTACAAAGGCCTGGGATCTATTTCCTCACAGAAAACCTTTTTGGAATGAATATTTGTGTTCCTTTTTGTATAGTGATCATTTCTTTCTCCTTTCAATGAGAAATTATAAAATGTCCTACCAACATTTTTTTTTCTTTGTACAACACCTTAATTGTCCTAGCAATTCTTGCTCCCTTTGTTTTTTTTTGTTTTTTTTTTTTTTTTTAAAGATTTGTCCCTATGACACTGGCTGACCTGTTACATGTGCACTTGGCAGCTGAAGACATCTGTGTTGGTCCCATGTTCATATGTGTCCACATGGCTGAGAATAATGATGTGTTAATATATGCAATAATAAGCTTCTAGGAGCAACAGGGGCGTTACCATTACCCTAGAAGCTCTGCCCTCTCCAGGCATGATCACGTTTTCACTGCCTGGCCGTGTCAAAGTGGAGAGGGCTCGGCAGAGAGAGCAGAGCCTTTAGGTGTAATGGTAACGCCCCCGTTGCTCCTAGAGGCTCATTTGCATATAATAAAACATCATTTTTCTCAGCAATACCAATGAACATGAGACCAACACAGATGCTTCCAGCTGCCAAGTGCACATGTGACAGGTCAGCCAGTGCCATAGGTACAAATCTGCTGACAGATGCCCTTTAAGACCCAGCATGATTTGGGTGGGACTTTTTTTTTTTTTTTTTTTTTTTTCTCAGACATTTCCAATAGACTTCTCTATAGAAAAAAGTGTGACTTAAAGGAAATGTCATCAGAAAAGGACCTATTGTTTAAATCATATTTATCATACATATTTTAAAAAAATTTTGGCAGTTATTTTGAATTTTCCATGTCAATATCTATCGTAAAAAAAAAAAAAAAGATGAACTCCTGCTTTATTGCACTGGCCACTAAGCTTGATATTAGGTGGCACTTGTTGATCTGTATAGATCACCTCACTGCACTATCACTGTTATCTGCTCATCATTACAGGCAGGATTAGTCTCCCACATGTTTAAAAATAATCATTTGCCGGCAGCAGATCCTGCCGTGTAATCAGCGCTCTGCTGCCAGCAAATGATGATTCTGTATGGGCACGAGTGATGTCATTAGCGATCACTCCTCCCCATACTGAGGAGGAGATTGCTGCATGTAATAGCAGCGCTCTTCTCCGCTACCGAGCCGGCGATTGCCAGGAATGAACGCTTCCCTCCCTACAACCCCTGCAGAAGCTGTAGATGTAATAGGGCACTTCTATATAAACACTGGATCCACTATTCACAATAGGCAGTTGTCAAAGTTTATCTATTCTGCAATTGTGACGTGAACTCTTTAGTAAAGGGGCCTTTACACGGACCGAGAATCTTAAAGATAATCGCTAAAGAGTGTTCATAGGAACGCTTGTTACTGATCATCTGGCAGTGTAAATGTACCGCGGATTACCAATCGCTTGTTTATAGGGTAATCCAATCGTCACCCCGTGTAAAGGGACCTTTAATGTCCCTCAATGAGTCTATGGGTCTTGATGGCTGCTGTAAAGCATATCTATAAATGCTGTTAACTACAGCTTAGGCAAGATGGCCGCCCCATAATCATGTTCAAAACTTGGAATAAGAAAATCTGCAATTAGAAAATTTAAAAACCTGGCTTTAACTGGTCAACAATTTTTTTTTTTTTTTAATTTTTTTTTTTTTTTTTCCAACACATTCCCTTTCTAAGGCCCCTATACACAGGCAAGTATTGGGAATAATCCCACTGTTCCCAATTAATTGCCTACTCGTTAGTAGGGGTGAGAGCTGCATTTACATGCATCAATCACCCCTGCCGTACGGGGATCTCTACTGCGATCACTAGTCCCCACAGAGAGTCATTGTTGCTGGGCAGGAGATCCCTGGTTAGACCGCCCGATCTTCTGCCCAGAAACACCAGTAATGCTTTCTCCCAAAGAATGGGTGATCGGCGACACCTTTACAGGGCAATTATCAGGGACGCTCCTTCCCAGTCATTCACCTAGTTGTCTACCTGTGTAAAGGAGCCTTTAGAAACGCCACCTAAAAAAAAATGCCAGAATTTTATGACCTGTTTGTACAAGCCAAAAAACACCAAGTAAAAGGACTTAGTGTGGTGGCGGCCTATGACAGGTAGCAAGTTTAGGGTAAGAAGTTCCATCTGAGAGGAGACCAAACACCCCCGTACTCTGGAGGCTACACAGTGCATGAGTGGAAACATGTTATGTAAGAATTACACTGGTCTGGAAAGGAATGTGAACGGTTGCCTCCGGTGTGGGAGGGACAGCTGTAAAAAAAAATGGAATTTTGCCACTGCTAATTTTAGCTGAAAAGTTAGTGAGTCTCCAGAAAGTTTGCAAAATTGAAATACGACTGAGATTGTAAGTAGAAACTGGTTACAACTCATGAACTTCTAGACCTGAAGGGCGATCAGGGCTGCCAGAATGTGCAGGAATCAAGACCTGTTGGCTGTCTCCTCAACGATGAGGGTGACACGGGCGTGGTCCCTTTATATAATGCAGGGTCCACACCAGAGGTCACAATAACACCTGTTCAGACCATGACTCGTACCAATACGCCTAAGGCCCCTTTCACACGAGCGAGCTTTCTGCGCGGGTGCAATGTGTGACATGAACGCATAGCACCCGCACTGAATCCTGACCCATTTAATTCAATGGGTCTGTGTACATGAGCGTTTTTTTTTTTTTTTTTCACGCATCAGTTCTGCGTTGCGTGAAAAACGCAGCATGTTCTATATTCTGCGTTTTTCACGAAGCCCTGGCTTCATAGAAGTAAATGGGGCTTCAGTGAAAAACGCATTGCATCCTGAAGCAAGTGCAGATACAGTGCGTTTTTCACTGATGGTTGCTAAGAGATGTTGTTTGTAAACATTCAGTTTTTTTATCATGCTCGTGAAAAACGCATCAAAATGCATTGCACCCGCGCGGAAAAAACTGAACGCAGACAAAACTGACTGAACTTGCTTGCAAAATGGTGCAAGTTTTCCTGAACGCATCCGGACCTAATCCGTCACGCTCATGTGTAAGGGGCCTTAGACTATTCCTTGCCATCCATAAGTCCTGGGAGCGCAGTGAATGGTACAGCAGCACACCGATACTACTGGTGCCTGAAATAACCAATAACAGAGCTTTGTTAGTGGCCAGTTTGGGCGGGCTGCCAGAGCGGTATTGTGTCCTACAGCAGGCGGGAGAGTAGGGGGAGCAGTGCGCTATGCTGACAAACATGGAGGCAGTGAAGTTCTGGAGTGGTGGACAACTACAGCCGAGCCTGGAGATCCAGTACAGTGTGCAGTACAAGGTGACAGCGCAGCAATGTATAGATGTGTGTAATGTCTGTACTGAGTGCAGGCAGGCGATTATAGCCAAGTGGTAAAGTCCAGGGAAGATCCAGTATATTAGACTGGACTTTATCACTTGGCTATAATGGCCTGATGTTATTTATACTGGTAATGGTTCCCCTACATACAGTACATACACACTATTTATTTCTGTTCTGCTCCGTTAGATGAGCAGAACAACGAAAATAACGGAAGTGCTGGATCGGGCACGTAAGACTGGGTTCACATCGCGTTTTTATCATATGTTTAACATACCCAAAAAGTATACATTAACGGGTCAATAGGCATTTAGAACGGGGTGCCGGGCCTTGTGTTCCGCATTTTTGTGGCTCCGCAATACCGCAGCCGTCTGAACGGCCCCTAAGGCTTTTTTTTTCCTGGTCTTTTTGACAATCTGCAACAGAGGCTCCAACGCAGATGTGAACAAGTGTTTGAATTACGGCAACTTTCGTACTCCTCCTTTGCTCAAAATACTCCTCAAAAAGAGTAAGAGGAGTATTTTTACTCTTCCGGACCTCTGGTCTGTGCACATCCCCTCCCGATCTCCAATGTGAGCTTTACTGAACATGAATTTAGGGGGGGTACTATCTGTCCTTGATGAGAAGGCGCCTTAGTCATCACGTCTCAAGGCCTATTTAAAGGGTCGGACATTGACTTACAGGATAGCTGCTTTACATCTGGCGGCATCAGAGGTGGAGCTTGTTAAGAGATCATTTGCATTATGATGAATTATTGTACACGTACCCCTTGTCTAAAGTGAATGAAAAGGGGATTTTCAACAAAACAATGACTGTCCATCATGAGAAAGAAGTCGGCTGATGACTGATATTTTCATCCAATAGATGAAGGCTATTTCAATACAGCGGTTTTCCTCATTCTGGTGACTGTTAATGTCTTTGTAAGAGGAATATATGGCGCTTGCTAATTTAGCCCTTGTTGATGTTGGTGCCATTTTCTGTATTTTGTAAAATATGCCCCCACACAGAGGTCCTGTCTGTAAAATGGCTGCTAATGGAGCAGGGCTGTGGAGTCAGAGTCGGGGCTTTGGTTTACTGACTCCACAGCCCTGTAATGGAGGGCCCTGTGTCCAGACAAATCAGTCTCCATTCACATACATTGCACTGTTGCGGTGTAGTACAGGTGCAGTGTGTTTGAATGAAGGAAGATAATTGATGTGTCTGGTCATACGGCCATCTTGGACAGGACCACTATGCAGGCAGCACAGAATATTTGATGACTTGTGACTTATAGCCTTTGCTGATGTTCTGTACAGTTTGCTATATTAGTTTCTTGTCATCTTGCATACACATTAGTCAGTAGCCAGAACCCTGTTTAAAAGAAAGATTGTTTGTCCTTTGGTGTCATTGAACATGTATGGACAGACTAAACAACTATAATGGGCAATATGGAGCAATTCAGGTGATGTCCAACTCCACCTGCCTGTGCTGACCAGTGCTGTTCAGTACACCACAGGACTGAACCATCCAGCAGGGCTGTGGAGCCGGTAAGCCAAAGCCCCCGACTCCGACTCCTCAATTTCCCCTCAGCCCAACTCCGACTCCCGACTCCCTCATACATGGAGCATGTTTAAGTGATAACTTTAAACAAATTTGCATAAAATCAATAGTACAGATAAGTCATGACAAAAACAGTTTGTAATCTATCAGGCTTCTCTGGGTACAGCTCACTAAGGGCCTGATCAGAGGTGTAGCTAGAGGTTCAGCACATGGGGGGGCGAAACATACTTGAGTGGGCCCCCCACTTATTGGCTTCCCAAACGCACGTTTCCAACTTCACAGGCACATACTACTAGTTGTGGTTATAATACTGTATTAGCAAGATGACTATATAAACTGCTAGATCCAGGGGCGTAGCTATAGGGGGTGCAGAGGTAGCAGTCGCTACCGGGCCCAGGAGCCTGAGGGGGCCCAAAGACCCTTGGACCACATAAGAAGACACACAGAGCACTGAGGGAAAGGGGGCCCAAGCTGAACTCTTGCACCAGGGCCCATGAGCCTTTAGCTACGCCCCTGGCTAGATCATCTATGCTGTTAAGTACAGTACAATAGACTTTCTACATACCCTACTCTAAAGACTCTACCACATAATGCAGTAAAATATAGGAGTAAAAAACAAGGGGACTCCTATGTTAAAGGAAATCTGTCCCCAGCTTTTACATCACTAAACTAACAGTCCCTTGCACCCATCAGACCACAGATCGGCTTAATGAGCCCCCATCAGACCTCAGATCGGCTTAATGTGCCCCCATCAGACCTCAGATCAGCGTACTGTGCCCCCATCAGACCTCAGATCAGCAGAATGTGCCCCCATCAGACCTCAGATCAGCAGAATGTGCCCCCATCAGACCTCAGATCAGCAGAATGTGCGCCCATCAGACCTCAGATTAGTGTATTGTGCCCCCATCAGACCTCAGATTAGTGTATTGTGCCCCCATCAGACCTCAGATTAGTGTATTGTGCCCCCATCAGACCTCAGATTAGTGTATTGTGCCCCATCAGACCTCAGATCAGCAGAATGTGCCCCCATCAGACCAGACCTCAGATCAGCAGAATGTGCCCCCATCAGACCTCAGATCAGCAGAATGTGCCCCCATCAGACCTCAGATCAGCAGAATGTGCCCCCATCAGACCTCAGATCAGCAGAATGTGCCCCCATCAGACCTCAGATCAGCAGAATGTGCCCCCATCAGACCTCAGATCAGCAGAATGTGCCCCCATCAGACCTCAGATCAGCGTACTGTGCCCCCATCAGACCTCAGATCAGCGTACTGTGCCCCCATCAGACCTCAGATCAGCAGAATGTGCCCCCATCAGACCTCAGATCAGCAGAATGTGCCCCCATCAGACCTCAGATCAGCGTATTGTGCCCCCATCAGACCTCAGATTAGTGTATTGTGCCCCCATCAGACCTCAGATCAGCAGAATGTGCCCCCATCAGACCTCAGATCAGCAGAATGTGCCCCCATCAGACCTCAGATCAGCAGAATGTGCCCCCATCAGACCTCAGATCAGCAGAATGTGCCCCCATCAGACCTCAGATCAGCAGAATGTGCCCCCATCAGACCTCAGATCAGCAGAATGTGCCCCCATCAGACCTCAGATCAGCAGAATGTGCCCCCATCAGACCTCAGATCAGCAGAATGTGCCCCCATCAGACCTCAGATCAGCAGAATGTGCCCCCATCAGACCTCAGATCAGCAGAATGTGCCCCCATCAGACCTCAGATCAACAGAATGTGCCCCCATCAGACCTCAGATCAGCGTAATGTGCCCCCATCAGACCTCAGATCAGCAGAATGTACCCCCATCAGACCTCAGATCAGCAGAATGTACCCCCATCAGACCTCAGATCAGCTTAATGTGCCCCCATCAGACTCCATAATGGAAGCGCTCACTTGTATTCGCCTGATTGTACTAAGGCCATCCCTGCTGGGCCCCCCAAGAAGTATTGGGCCCGGAGCATCGCCTCCCCTGACCCCCCATAGCGCCCACCCCCCCCCACCCCCGTAGCTACGCCTCTGGGCCTGATGTATGAAAACTGTCTAGGTCTAAAACTTTTTTGTTGCCCATAGCAACCAATCAGAGCTCCCCTTTCATTTCTCCAGAGCACTATATGAAATGAAAGGGGAGCTCTGATTGGTTGCTATGGACAACAAAGAAACTTCTACACCTAGACAGTTTTCATACATAAGGCTCTAGGTGTTTTACATCAGCAGATAGAAGCCATGAGAGCAGCTAACCTCTCCACACATGAGCTCAGAGGAAACATAAAGCAGAGAGAACATGCACTGGACATAAAGGGCAGTACACAGTCATCTCAAATAAAAGCTTAAATCCTTAGATCAGGAATAGAACAGACATTTATAGGACATTTCATCATTTCACAAATTCTTATAAAAATATATTCAGCACTGAACTAAATTCATTATATATTTTAGGAGTCGGAGTCGGTCCATTTTATTCCGACTCCACCAAAATGGTGACCGACTCCGACTCCACAGCCCTGCCATCCAGGCCACAGCGCAGGCCTCCCACTACACACTGATCTCCATGTGTGAATGGGAACCATAATGTCATATGTACATCAAGAATGTGATGAGTCCATAATTGAGCTGTATAGTACGAGCCTCTTTGGAATCCCTTTATTATACCTAAAGGCAATGCTCAGTGTATTAGACTTGACTGGCTGCTTTTTTGTTTCTGTAGTAATAACTACTAGACCATTCCTCTGAGTATTATACAGTCAGTAAAGCTACCTCAGGGCAAAGCAAATACCAATACACCTACGAGTTCTCTGCTGGCGTCTCCTTTTTCTTTTTGTATCTTATTGACGCTTACGGTCTGACTGCTAAGAGTCTGGACCTGTCTAAATGGACTCCTTTCACGTACATATATGTGTATTCTGTGTAGCCTTTTCTCAATGCAATAAGGTGACAATGTTCTAAACGTGATATGTAACATCTAAATGAACTTAAAATGAGCGAAAGCAAAGTAGAAACCATGGTAGGAGATGGACCATCTTTCCAGTAGATGCACCATTTATGGTGATGGCTCCACTGAAAGGCCTTCGTAGCTGATATACTGCGGATTGTACTGTATACTCTTGTCCTGCACCTAGCTTCTCCTATTTCAAAATTAGATTTGCGCAATCTTTTCAACATGCTTTGAGTGAAGGATATGGTTACTCCTCATGTGAAATGAGACGGGTTTTTACAGGCCTCTTGGAAGAGAACAGGCTGGTTAGCTTCCAGGTAATCCGTAGACAAAGGCCTTGTGTGAGGAGAAGGAGTTACAGCGGTCACTGTGAAAGTTCTGTGCAACATACCTTATGGAGGTACAGGACAAATGAGAAATAAAACGGTAAAATCCTATAGTTATTTGTGACACGTGTAAGCTAAAGTGAGGCCTGAACAAAGCAGTGAACACACCCTCACAACTGAGTGAGAGATGAAGGCGAGGGAGTGTGCGGAGCTCAGCGTGCGGTGGGATTCCAGAAGCCTGATCGCATGGGAACAAGTCTGCAACCAAGAAGGGAGGGTGTGTCCCCCTGTGGAGATAAGGGATTAATCTGCTGTCTTCTGGTCTACTCTCACCCTTTTCTAGCAGCTTGTTCACTTCCTATTGCTTTCCTGAATGCCCTGTATTCAAACTTCAATAGGCAGTGAACCGGCTAAAAGTGAAAATGCAGCCATTCTGGTTCAGTTGCTGCACTATCCTCTTACACGGCTTCCATAGTGATGATATAAAAGAAATGAACACTGACTGCACACTTGTACAAGGCAAACGGCTCCAAAAACCTCCTTTTGGGATGTTTCCCTTCTTCTCTGAGCTCGGTTGTGGTCACGCAACTCCAAAAAGCAAACATGAGGGCCTGACCCTCTGATTAATTGATGGCTGCTGTAATTTGTCTACATACGGACTGAGGCCAGTGCCCCTCAGCACTGTGTATGTCCCATTAATAAAACCTAAGTCTTAGCGAGATTGAGGCCTTTGAGGTGGATTTAGACGAGCAGATAATCATTATGATTCCAATGCTAGCGATAGAAGATGAACAGTTATCGTTTCATGTAAATGTTTCTAGCGATTGAGCAATCTGACTCGATGAATGTCTTCTTCTCCCTGGCCAATCACAGCGGAGCGCATCACAGCCAGGGAGAAGGTGAGCTGTATTTTCTCTGCTCTTCTAAATGCACCTTTAGACCTCATGCACATGACTAGTTTTGGCATCTGCATCCAAACTGCATTTTTTGTGGTCCAGACGTCTTTCCAAATCATGTCAATCTGGTCCACTTAAAATGTGGAGCCCATTGTTCTGTCCTGTTCTTTCCGCAAATTATAGAACAATTCCTATTCTTGGCCGCAAACTGCAGTCTGCGGTCCCATGCAAGTCAATGGGTCTGCAAAAAATGGTTAACGCTCGAAAACAACCTGTCTTTAATTTGAAGACATACAGAAGCACAACACCCAGAAATGCGGATCCGCGGTTTGCGAGCCACAAAATGGCAATGGTCGTGTGCCTGTAGCTTTATACACACAGTCCGTGTTTTGGTCAGTGATTGTGAACCGGAACCAGGAGTGAAGCCTCCACAGCCCTAAGGTACAATGGAAAGATCCCGCACCTGGTTTTTGCTCACAATCACTCCTTGTATGGCAGTCAATGATCAAACACTGGGGGTCATTTACAGCAACCAGCTTTTTATGCTGGTCTTTGTCTTTCCCCTGCGCTGCCAGAGGATTCGCCTAACTTATGACGAGGTGTGCACCTTGTCATAAATTGGGTGTTTCTTCGACAGTGTGTGCGTCTTGAGTAAAAAGTACGTTCGACTGGAGTAGTTTTTAATCCTCTCTTATGCCTCTTTTCAAAAGTAAATTTGCCACAGCCGAACTCCTCCCCCCATGCATTGGTGTTAATACATGTCACAAGACCCTTTCTTGTGAAATTTTAATGGCACAGAAATTTTTGTTTTCTTTCACGGTCATTGGGTGATCGGCGGCACGTTTACACAGGCCAACTATCGGGAATGAGCATTCATAGGAATGTGTGTTGATCAGTCTGATAATAGTCCTCTGTAAAGGGACCAGAAGTGTGCCGAGCAATTCATGTCATTTTTACGGTATGTTCCCACGTGGTGCAAAAGCAGCAGGTCTGTAAATCCGCAGTCTTACAATGTCAGCAAGGTAAATGGGGGTCCCAGATATCTCATCCACGTGCTGCAGAATTAACCTGCAACGTAAACTGATTTGTGCCGCATGTGCTCACTATGTCTGATGACAGTCTGTGCTCTGAGTACCCATTTCTGCCATCTTTTTGTGGTGGCAGATTTAAAGGGGTTGTGTAGGGAAGTAATATTATTGACCAAGTGAATGTGATGAACTTTGAAGAGGAGGCAGCGCTCACCAGAGCTCCGCTACCACTTCAATCTGATCTGATATTGAGGATATGTTCTCAGTATTGCCCCACTGCACAAACCCTTAAGAGAATCCCTCTGCTGAATATACGTGGTGGAAGCTGAGCAGCGGAGTCATCCTGTGGGGCTGTAAGCTGCAGGCACATACACTATGCCCTATAGCAGGGATCAGCAACCTCCAGCTGTTGTGAAACCTCAATTCCCAGCATGCTCCATTCATTTCTATGAGAGCTCTTAGAAGAGCAGAGCTAGTATGCTGGGAGGTGTAGTTTCACAACAGCTGGGGTGCCGGAGGTTGCTGATCCCTATAGTGAATATTGTACCTTTTAAATAATATATGAGGGAGTTTCATTTCATTGCTGTAAACTGCACGTTTGCTCCCGGGGTGCGCTCTGTCCTTGAGGGGTTTTATCGAAGTGCTTCTGTAAGTAATATGAATTTTCCGATGGCATATGGGCTCAGAGCCTTGTTCATGCCGAGTACAGGTTTTTAATAAATAAATGGAGACTCTCATTTTTTTCTATTTTTATGGCCATTTGAACAGTGATACTAAACAGGTCCCTTTTTTTTTTTTTGCGCTGCCTGTTCCTTGACTTGTGATTTATGTTCTTCGTCATTCTCGCACGCAGCTTAATTCCCTGCTTTCCTTCTTGTTTTTTATGCAGGTCCTTCTTGGTTTTGGACATGGCCTCCATTTAGAGGTAAGGAACCACCCTTAGCAGTCTTTGAACACTTCTCATTTCCTTGGTCTACCCCCTCCCGGGACATAGGTGATCACTTGGCAATGAATGTTGTATCTCAGTGACAAAAGTAATAGAGTGCGGTAAAGCAGTTTGACGTATTTGAAAGAGGCGGCATACTAGATGATGATGGCAGTAATATAACCCTATTAAAATGAGAGCGCATTCATTGAAGTAAATAATGACTTCATTATCCTGAACTATTTTTTTTAACGGCCAAAAAAAATAAGCCTCCTTTTGTGCATTATTGGTTTCACTTTCAGAAAAGACTGAGGGCGCCCTCTGCTGTCTGATCATGCTAAAATGCGTATTTTAAAAGAGCACCCGTCTCCTGCACATCACTTCAGCCATTTCACAATGTATAGTTTAGGTGTAATAGATTATACCAGACCCTACAAATATAAATGATAAAAGCCACCGCCATGTTGTCTGTAAGACCTCTTTTGCTCCATTAAAGGTGGTGAAGAGAAGCAGAAAACCGGAGGAGGGGACTGTGGAATTAGTGAGGCATAAGCGGGAATGGATCATCCCACCAGTTTCAATTTATGAAGAGCAGGACAATTCCTTTAAGAATCCTATTGCCAGGGTAAGTGGCATCTACTGCCTTCTCTACCACATGGATGTGAAGTCTGGCATTACCATAAAAAAAAGCTGTTTGCTGTTCTCATTTATTACTATAATGTCTTTATTAGATACAATCTGACGTTAAGATGGACCCAACTCGTAGAATTCGATACTCAATCACCGGACAGGGAGTTACTCAACCTCCACTAGGTATATTTATTATAAATGAAAATACTGGAGACCTGAACGTAACCGGAATCGTGGACAGAGAAGAAATCGCCATGTTTTATGTAAGTTCACCGCTACACAGCAAGGATTCCTTTTACTCGATATATTATCATAACTGCTTTCTGTGTAAAACACTTCTCATACTTGAACCTTTCCACTTTTTTTAATTGGAAGATCCAAAATTACCCGGTTCTCAATTTAAATGTTTTACTTGGGAATGGGTAATAATTCACTGGTAAGCGAAGGAGCAGTTCTATTGTAACTCGTATTACACTGAGGCAGACTTACTATGCTGTCTAATCCACCAGATTTATCACTGTGGCTGATACTGGATGATAAATCTGACGTACATATAGCCCGTCTAGTGTAACTTCATACCGCTCATCGTTTGGATTACTTTACACCCAAATTTTGTGCCAAAATTATGGTGCAATTTAAGACATGCTCGTTTCCCATGATGCCACACCCCCTCGGCCGGCGAGGCACAGTGGATTATTCTTTTTTGCTTAGTTTCTTCTAAAATGAGATCCGCCAAGAATGTCCCAAATTTTGCACAAATTACAGCAGAATAGTGAATGTGGCTTGAGTATTGTCAGGTGATCTTCAAAATTGTTTTTTTTTTTTCCAGTTAAAAGGCTATGCCCGAGACCAAAACGGCTTAGATGTTGAGCCGCCTATAGACCTCAGAGTAAGAGTTCTCGACATCAATGATAACGATCCAGTTTTTACAGAGAGCGTATTTGTTGCAGCAGTGGAAGAGTTGAGTCCTGCAAGTAAGTCTGTCACTTTATCCACGGATCCTCCGTCTACTATCAATATTTCAGAAAATTAGCTACAAATTTACTTGTCAATGTAAACATGCAAAGGATAGAAATGAATTGGAACAAAGGCAGCTCTGAATGTGCAGGGGTTTTACCACCTCAGTTACAAAAGTCACACATTCATTTCTTATCTTTTTTTTCAGAATCTGCACAAATGCATTTCTGCTTAGGTTTGCCGATGAACTTTGGTGTTTTTTATTTTCCCAATCTTCCCCCAGTCTTTATCTCCTGTGCTTTGGACTTCATTCACACGTCCGTATATTGTTTCCGTGTCCGTTGCGGACCGTATGCGGAACCATTCATTTCAATGGGTCCACAAAAAAAAAACAGAAGGTACTCCGTATGCATTCCGTTTCCGTATGTCCATATTTCCGTTCCGCAAAAAAGATAGAACATGTCTTATTCTTGTCCGTTTTGCTGACAAGGATAGGCATCGTTACAATGGATCCGCGGAAAAAAAAAAAAAAAACGGAAACACGGATGACATACGGAACGTCATCTGTGTGGTTTTTTTTTTTTTTTTTTTTTTTTTTGGCGGATCCGGAAAACACATACAGACGTGTGAATGAAGCCTTGGAGTGAGATTTGCCTAATTTCTGACGTAAATTATAGTAAATCTGGTGGAAGGCCCCTACCCCCTCTTCTCACAATTTTAAAAAAGTGGTGAGAAGCCCCAAAAGTTGCACATATGCCGTGCTCCATAATTTACACCTTTTTAACACCACTTTTGTGACGTAAATGGCTCAATAAATCTCTCCCCTTTTGTTTTTAAAGGCACAGTGATACAAGCCTAATGTTTAGGCCAGTTTTTTCTGTATGTATAGTCTGATTAGACACGTAGTCTTGCCACAAGAGGACGTAAAAGTGCTTCCCCCTCTGCCCTATAAAAAGGCTCTGAGGCTACTTCTGGGTAGTCTACTTTTTGGTGAAAGGTTAACTGCTAGAGATGCCTCCACGACGGCCATTTTGCCCAATTAATAGACTTCGATGTGGGGCACATCATTAGACTGAGAAAAGCAGGATGGTCGTTTCTACGAATTGCCCGTAATCTAGCTGTTGGGAGCAATGGTTAAATGAGGCTGCACATGGCACACAGGCTGCAGACGGCCTAGACCAGTGATGGCTAACCTTGGCACTCCAGCTGTGGTAAAACTACAAATCCCAAGATGCCCCCCCTTGCTTGACTGCTCTCAGAACTCAATAGAAATAAATGGAGCATGCTGGGAGTCGTAGTTTCACCACAGCTGGAGTGCCGAGGTTAGCCATCACTGGCCTAGACAGACCACCATTAAAGAGGATTGTTTGATCTGCGCACAAGCAGCTCCCAAAGTTTTGTTGACCACCGTCCAGAAACAGGTGGGACCTTCATTATACACCCCTGTGTCTGCCTAAAACTTTTCCAGGTGTTTGACAGAAGGAAATTTCATACCATTGACAGCCAGCCACCATTGTCTTTGTTTGCAGTGGTGTTCTTAAGGAGAAACCCGGACTGCAGCTAATCTTCTTTTCCAACAATCCAGGTTCTCTTTGGGATCTGATGATAGTTGAGTTTAAGTATGGAGGCCTCTTGCCTTTGCAGTGGAGCCTCACACTACCCCAACTGCTGGTGTGATGATCTGAGGAGCCATCGCATACAACAGTCATCCATAGAAGTGATACAAGGGACACTAGCTCAGCGATATCTGCAGGACTTCCTGCGGTCACATGTTGCCTATCATGACAGGGCTTCCAACTGGCATTTTTCCAGCAAGATAATTCACACCCACACACAACAAGCTTTTCCCAGGAATATTGCCACCAGTTCAACATTTCCTTGGCCTGAGCAGTCACCAGATTTATAGTCAATTGAGCTTTTATGGGACAGCTGGGATGCCAGCTTCTGCAACCTACGAGTGTGCAGGATCTACAGGCTCAGTAGCAAAGGTGCTATGGAGTACCATAGGTAACCTGTATGGCTCCATGCCCAGCCACATCTCATCGTGTATCCAGGCTAGAGGCAGCCCAGTAGGGTACTAGAGCCTCTTTTCAATTGTACAGTTTTCCCCAATAAATGTATCCATTTTCTCTAATAGTGTAATCACTTACATATGTCATCGTTACATCCACACAGGCATAAAAGTTAAAGGAAAATTTTCAGATAAAACCATATTTATAAGTAATAAATATGCTGAACTGTTTGTTTTGCCTTTACACAGACAGCCTTGTTATGGTGCTTAATGCAACTGATGCAGACGAAGCCAACACCATCAATTCTAAACTTGCCTACAGAATTCTATCTCAGAAACCTGGATCATCTGAATTCATGGTGACTAAGAATGGTGAAGTTCTCACAACCGTGTCTACACTTGATAGAGAGGTAATATTATATTTTATGTGTTATGTTTCATTATGAATGAATACGTTGAAATTAGAGATGAGCGAAGCAAATTCGGATGCTACTTCCAAAGTCACTTTGCTAAAATATTCATTATAATGTTGTACGGCGATCCTTCTCTGTACAGCGTTAGAATGTACTGCCTCTAATGAGGCGAAGACCGTTATTGACGAATACCTTTGGTTATTGATTATTACAGTGAAAAGATACCACTCAGGACTGAAGCCGAGTTCAGTTCCAAGTTTTGAAGTGGTTTTTCACTATAATAATCAATTACCAAAGTTATTCAACGAAGACTCGTACAAGTTCATGAATAACGGACTTCGCCTCATAGGAGGCAGTACATTCTAATTCTGTATGGAGAAGAATCTCTGTACAGAATTATAACAGTTGTTTAGTGAAGCGGCTTCGGATGTAGCATCTGAAGCTTGCTTCGCTCATCTCTAGTCGAAATCTTTGGGGTATATTCACACGGTTTAGATTTGTTACAGAAATTTCTGCGACTCATTCATCGGAATTCTTCGAAAGACTTCTAGAATGCGTTGGTTTTAAGTGGCACATTCATTCTAGATTGAGTGTTTAGTGCCAAGAACTTTTTTTTTTCTTCAATGAACTGTAAAATACCCTATGTCAAGCTATTCACATATTTATATGACCACATTTTTCTTCCTTCCGCTACACTATTTTCTGTTCTCATTGGGTTCAATGAGATCAAGTAGAGGAGATGACAAGGCAAACTACCAACAGGATGTCAACAGTGAAAATGTTGTCTATTATAGACATCACTAAGAAAAGTCCTATTAAATCATGAAAAATAAAATCCAACCGAATATACACAAGGGTCACAGTGACTGGCAAAAAAAAAACCTGCCAATTACCAAGCTGACAGGCAGTAGTATCACATTAAACCAGAGGTTTCACCTCAGTACCATGTGGATGTTTTTGGGCAGCAGATCCATATGGTTTGAATGCTAAAATATTTTTGGAGACTATCAATCCTAAATGACCTGGTTGTTGAACCCGTAAGCTAAACCCTTATTGCACATCCCAATGGGATGACTCGGACAACCAACACAACATTACCACTGTCATGAAGAATAGGGCGACGTCTCAAATAAAACTAAGAATGGGAAATGTTACTGTCCTTTATTAAGATGAGATGTATCATTAACAACGGCGGTAACCCTGAAAATGTGTGAATTTTGTTTGGAATTTTCTTTTCACGTTTTTAATAGTCTATGATGTAATTCTGTGGGTTTTTTTTCCTGTTTAGACACAAAGCAGCTTCTCTCTGACTGTTGAAGTGAGAGATCTAGATGGAGATCTTCAGAGAGGCAAAGCGCATACAGCTACCGTCCAAGTTAAAGTAAAGGATGTCAATGACAACATTCCTGTACTCGAAAAGGAACAGGTATGAGAAGCAAATGTTTGACTGATTCAGTCTGATTCCTATTATACGGCAATACAGAAGGGCTGCAGACATAAGCTTTCTTCATATATAAGATATAACAGGACCTAATTCAGACCAGAAAGATGGTGGTGATAGCAACTCTATGCTATACAGTTGACATGCGTCCATGCTTTAATTCAGTGAAAAGTGAAATGTTCACTGAAGACGTAGTATGGGCAGAACATTAGATGTGATGTATGCAAAGCTAGAGAAAAACAATTGTATGTTTTCACTAAATGGAATTTAATTTTCTAATATAATCCTTTTTTTTTTTTTTTCTTTCGGTATTATCTGATATTTTATGTCGTCTTTTTTATTTTCATCTCTATTTCAGTATGAAGGAGACGTCGAGGAAAATGTTGCCAATGTTGAAATATTACGTATGAAGGTGTTTGATAATGATGAGGAATTCACCGATAACTGGTTTGCTAACTTTACTATAGTGTCAGGCAATGAAGGCAACTATTTTGAAATCATAACGGATCCAGATACCAATGAAGGAGTGCTAATGCTGGTGAAGGTAATAATGGACTAGCTACGCATGCAGCAAATATTTATAGATTTACCATGTACGTACTGACTATCTTGGGCTCTGTTCACACTTGCTTTGAAGCCTCCATCACAGATTTTATTTGAAAAGCTGGACAAAGTATGAGTCTGGTGGAAACTCAAGAGGCCTCATTATAATTACTGGTGTCAGGAGCCGTTGTTCTGTTTCTATATAATATTTAGTGCAGATTTATTTCACATCCTGAAATTGCTGCGGCTTCAGGGCTATTAACGCTGTGCCATCCTCTGATGGTTAGAAAAATCATTTACACTATTCTATTTTATTCATTCCCCCTCTTAAAGAATATGATGCGTGAGATCTGTCCTTTCAAAGTTTTTCTTTATGGAGTTGTGTAAAATGAAAACCTATGCTACTTTATAAAGGGTTTTCCAGGGGTTAGATAGGTCATCAGTATCAGGTGTGTGGGGGTCCAGCACCCAGCACCAGAGGATAAGTCCTCAAGTTCTGTAGCCTGCACAGCCCTTTTAACTTTGCTGTCAATGAATAGCAACCTTACTGCTTATATCCAGAGGCTGAAAACTCGTAAGACCTAATACTTCTCAGAACTGAGGGGTTGCTGCAACTGTATGCAGTCAAGGCAATCCTCTGGGCTCTTTGCATTTAGGCTGCTACTGGTATATCTAGGTCACAGAAGATCCCCTGTATGATTTTCAGCCTTTTTTAATGTTCCAAGAATGATTCCATTCACTGAAAACAGATGACTTCAAGTTTATAAAATATTACATAGTGGCAGATCTGTTTTACAGTGGTTACGTCTCATTTATATAGCTCTAGAATTCCCTTTTAAGTCCTTCTTCACACAAACATAATTTGCTTCCTTGCTTACAACAGGCTGCACACATACAGCAGCATAACTGGTGCTATTAACACCACTGTTTTTCCACACAGACCAAGGGTCCATGCTGAGAAGCTTAGGGCATATACTATCATGATTCATCTCTCTTGGACAGATATCCTGCATGGACCCACAGACCTCACCACCCGCACCTCATCCCCTTAGATGCTGGCACATCTGTATCTAGAAATTTGTTTAATGTAAAATATTTAATTTTTTTTGTTTGTTCAGGAAGCAGATTATGAAATGATGAAGACTGCCGAACTGAGCGTCGTGGTTTCCAACCGAGCAGAATATCACAGCTCAATTAAGTATCTTGTCAGCGGAGGAGGAGGAGGTGGAGCTGGTGGTGGTGGTGGTGGCGGTGGTGGAAAAGCTATCCCCATAAGAGTGAAGGTGAAGAATGTTCGTGAAGGTCCCGTTTTCAAGCCCAAGAGGAAAAATCTTCCTGTTTCTGAAGGAAAAACTATAATAAATACAATCATTGGATCATATCAGGCATTTGATGCGGACACCGGGAAAGTTGCTGAACATGTCAAGTAAGTGCGCTTTTACTACTTCAGTTTTTGAAGCAAAGTCATTTAGCTAATTCCAACTCCCCACATTTTTTTTGTGCAGCCCTGTACAGACAGGCCTGAATGGCAGTCTAGCGATGACTATCTTGCACTTGCCAAAATTTTTATGACCTGCCGTAGTTTTAGTCCAGCCGTCTCTTTAGTCCTGCCGGAACTCCGCAGCTTAAGCAGCTGACCTGCGGGGCGCACTGACCAGATATTGATGACCTATCCCAAGGAAAGGTCATCCGTTATAAAGTCTCTAAAAACCCCTTGAAATAATCAACCTGCTCATGTGTTTGTAAGAGAGAATTTCTCCATATATTGGTGGTCCAAGAGAGCATACAGCAACTTTTTTTTTCTCTCTTAAATTTGTATGGGGGGGGTGGGACTATGAACTTTGAGGCATACAGAGATACTGTAGATGCTTCATAAAAGTCCTTTTATGGCACCATACAAAACTGAGCCATAATATGGCCATGTGCATGGTCCCTCACACTCAGTGATGACATAGACATTTCCACACATAGACATTTAACACTAGTCATCACTAGCTGTTGAGCCTTACAGTAGCCGCTCCCCCTTGGCTGATGGTTTTATAGGATTTAGACTATAGTTATTGTATGTGTGGTTTATTTCTGTTATTTTGTAACAGGTATGCCAAGGAATATGATCCAGATAATTGGTTTACGATTGATCCAACTACAGCTGAAATTAAACTTATAAAAATGCCTGATCGGGAGTCTATATATGTAGTCAATGGAACCTATATAGCAAAAATCTTGGCTATTAGTGAAGGTAAGTGTCCCTTCCTACACGGCCTCCTTTTTCCCAGACATAGGGGGCAGATTTATTAGTTATAGTGTTAGTAACGTTACATTGATATATACTGTGCCAGATTTATCTTAATGGCACACACAGAATTATAAGTTTGATACAACTCGATGGAGATGTTGGACACATTTCTCTCCCTTGTACCACTTTATGACTGAGAGAGATCTAGTTAAAGGGGTGGAAAAAAGGGAAATGCCTATAAAAAAATATATTACGATTTTTAGGAGCCTTCTTTGGAACAATTTTTTTTTTTTTTTTTTAATGGGAGTGTCTGACCAACGTATGCTCCATTCCTTGGATCAAAATAAATAACAGTATGTACCGGAGTCAGTCAAACAGCAAACCAACAAGGACTGACACCACTGCCAGTTGTAATTTAATGTCATCTTTATTATCATCTTTATCCATGGTTAAAACACATTTTGCTAGGAAAACTTTGTAGAGGCTGCAATTCACAACACAGCCACTAGGTGGCTGAAAGTGGGTAGTAGGCACATATAGGATAGAGATCTGGTGACACAATATCACAAAATAAAGTTTGAAGAGCTGGTTGTGTCACCTCGGGACATGTTCAGACAAAAGATTATTTTAAAAAAATGTCAACGGAGCCAACCTTTGTCATGGAGCTGTAAGTGTATGTATGTGACTGCATATGGAACTTACCGCCTGTGCAGAAAGGGCTGATCCTTCTTACTACATGCACATGTTTTGTGTCTTTAAAGGGTTTCTGTCACCAGATCTGGGCATATTAAACAGGATGACATTTGCAATGTGCAAATGTCACCTGATGCCCAATCTGGTATTAATTTTTCTATTGGTGCCCCCGTTTTTGATAAAAATGATGTTTTATTTTATGCTAATTAGGCTTACTAGGTGCAAGGGGCGGTTACCCTGCACCTAGTAAGCTCCGTTTGCCCACCTGCGGTCACGCCTACCTTGTCTTGATTGACAGGGCCAGGCAGCTTGTTCGATCCTCTGCCGGCCCTGTGCGCGATTCAAATCCCGCGCCTGCGCCGTGTGGAATAAAATCGGCGCAGGCGCAGTGAGCGGCACTGGCCGCCGGGCTCCCGGCTACCTCACTGCGCCTGCGCCGATGACGTCAGAGTACACGCTGACGTCATCGGCGCAGGCGCAGTGAGGTAGCCGGGAGCCCGGCGGCCAGTGCCGCTCACTGCGCCTGCGCCGATTTTACTAGGTGCTTACTAACCTAGTAAGTAACCGCCCCTTGCACCTAGTAAGCCTAATTAGCATAAAATAAAACATCATTTTTATCAAAAACGGGGGCACCAATAGAAAAATTAATACCAGATTGGGCATCAGGTGACATTTGCACATTGCAAATGTCATCCTGTTTAATATGCCCAGATCTGGTGACAGAAACCCTTTAACCATTGTTACCAAATATTTTTTTTTTTTTTGTTCTTCCAGATATTCCAGGAAAGACTGCGACTGGAACTATAGCTATAGAGGTGGAAGACGTAAATGACAACTGCCCTGTTCTAGTGAATCCAGATCAGACCATTTGTCATAATGCACCATTCATCAACGTGACAGCAGTGGATCCAGATAGCTTTCCCAATGGTGCTCCACTGAAATTTACAATTGTAGATGAACCTGCTGGGAGAGCTAAGATGTGGTCAATTGGGAAAACCGATGGTAAGAAACGTTTTTTTTTTTGTTTGGTTTTTTTTTAAGAGGTTTCGGACCTCGGAAGGTACGCTGTGTGCATTCCGTTTCCGTATGTCCATATTTCCGTTCCGCAAAAAAAAAATAAAACATGTCTTATTCTTGTCTGTTTTGCCCACAAGGATAGGCATTGTTACAATGTATCCACACAAAAAAAACGGATGCCATACGGAACGTCATCCATTTTTTTTCTTTTTGCGCATCCGCAATTTGCGGACCGCATAACAAATACGGTCGTGTGAATGAAGCCTAAAGCAGGAATCAGCAACCACTCCAGCTGTTCCGAAACTACAACTCCCAGCTCTATGGGAGGGACAAGAACAGCTGAGCTAATGTGCATGATGGAAGTTGTAGTTTCACATCACCTGAAGTGTTGAAGGTTGCTGATCCCTGGTCTAAAAGGTAAAGCTTAACATTATCTGGATGCTGCACAGTTGTGGCTTGCAGATTTATTATCGGATGCTAGCTATTGTTTATAGGATTTTTACCAAAGGGATGGAAGCTTGGAAGATCTTCTCACTGCCATCTGGCTTTTTTTTTTTAAAGCCCTTTCATATTAGTAATGCAGGATCCCAAGTATGTGGTCACCACTTCACTAAGG
Organism: Rhinella marina; assembly: GCA_900303285.1. NCBI lineage: Eukaryota > Metazoa > Chordata > Amphibia > Anura > Bufonidae > Rhinella > Rhinella marina. Next base: position 82,069 of record ONZH01025930.1, read on the forward strand.
CCCCTTGCAGATGAACGAGTGTCATGCACCAAGTCCGCAGCGCAGCTCCTGGCCTGAACTCCCGGAGCTTAGAATTATACTGATTTATGATGCTATGTAACCCTTACAGTTCTGGAATGTATTGGATAACGCTAATGGCATTATGTCAGGGTCCTCTAATACATTCCAGAACTGTAAGGGTTACATAGCATCATAAATCAATATAATGCTATGTGACCCCGTCAGTGCTGGGAGTTCAGGCCGATGGCTGCGCTGCGGACTCAGTGTGACACACGCTCGTCTACAAGGGCCCTAAAACCAGTGAGCCGTTGGGGCCATGGTGGACTTTTCTGACATCTGATTAGTTTGTGTGTAACAGTCAATATACTATGCTTCTGCTGTGTGTACATGCTATAATCCTTCCATACCTATGCAGTAATTTTTTTCTTTCTTAGATGTTAGTGCACAGCTGATTCCAAAAGATCTATGGGTGGGGCGACATCAAGTCAAAATTCTAGTAACGGATAACCAAGGATTGAGCTGTCCAGAGAAACAAGTTCTGAGACTGTCGGTTTGCCCTTGTAATAATGATGGCTATGCATGCAGTGAAATGAGGGCCGACACTTCTATAGGCCTGGGAGGTGGTGCCATCGCTCTCATGATACTTGCTTGTCTACTATTACTATGTACGTATACAATGATATTGCTTTTTCTGTGCCACATGAGTAGTACAGCATGTAAAATGAATGAGATGAACTTTAAAGTAAAGGTTCCTTGGTGAATTAAGATTCCCCCCCATGTATCAACTTAAAAATTGTTAGAGGAACACGAAACTGCCAGTCTCCAGCCCTTTCTGCATACAGTATCTTGATAGAAATATTACAGTTACACCCGATTCCAAAATTTCTCTGTTTTAATTGTAATAAGACACCAACTAGAACCCAGAAAATGGAGGAGATGAATGAAGAAATTGCTGGAGTCTTTCTTTCTTTTCTTTCTTCATTATTTTTTTTCTGTGCTTGATCTGTCTAGTGTTCCTTTAAGATGAATAAGGGGGTATTCACCTAATAAGACATGGGGAAAAAATAAAGGTGGATTCCATCTTGGGCATATATTCCATAAATGCATGGTAGGTGCAGGTGCTTATCAGGAGAACAGAGGTTATGTGACCCATATGAGCCAAATCCTGGATGCCACAGTGTGAGGGGCATTTTCTATTGATGCCATAAATGCCTAAGATGAGAATACACCTGTAAACTTACTGTCTTTTCAAGGAATCTGTTATTTGGGGCACTGTATGTTTTGTGCTGTCTTCTGATTGGGTTAATTTTTTTTTATGTGGCAGATTTTCTAATGAAAATAATGAATTGGAAACCGTAGTAAAATATTCACTAGTGTTACTGTAACACGTTTTAATTAGAAGTTTTTCTTCTACGGGTTAATATGGACGACACTTGTGTGATTATTGAAGTCTTCCATTATTTTACACACACACTAATTAAATCATCAAGCCGTTTTAGAGCATTTCCATGTGTACGTTTAGATTCCATATATAAAGATTAACCTGGAAAGTATTTTTTATGTATTTCACTAGTGGTGCCCCTCCTGTTGCTTTTATGTTCCTGTGGATCAGGAGGGAAGGGATTTTTGGCTGTAGATGGCCCCGAGCAGTCCATCCTTATACAGAACAAAGAAGGTCCAGAACCTGTGGACACAGTGAGTATTGTTCTGTTTAGTTTGTAGAAGACTTTGTTAAACAACAGTCTTTGAAATTTCCAACTTAAACTGCACATGGTCTGATAGGTGGCCATTCGGTAAGGCTGAAGGCAAATAATGCCATTCTTGCCCAGCACTGTTCATGCCTGGTGCCAAAATGTAAAACGATTTCATACTGTGGTATTGACTGGTAGTTATGCATCACTGATGCTAAGAGGTGGTGATGATGCCTTATGTGTATAATTCCATCATGGTTCCAGTCATTCTTCTGGCTTTCTGCTAGGAAGCCTATGACCCACTAACATGTGGCCACATATGATAGATGCAAACTTCGCAGCCGCTAAGCGGCCCAGCCCTGGTTTACTGTTCTGCTAAGTGGTGACCACCAACAAAGGAGAGAATCAGTAGTGAGAGGATACAGCAGACCAAGCCCATATGACTTGACAGTCTAAAGCAGGGATCAGCAACCACTCCAGCTCTTCTGAAGCTACAACTCCCAGAATCCTTGTTTCAACTCTATGGGAAGGACAAGAACAGCTAAGCTAATGTGCATGATGGAAGTTGTAGTTTCACATCACCTGAAGTGAGGGGTGAGAACTGTCATCGAGGCAGGAACGAGCATTGGGCCCTTAGATTTATTGGTATTTGCTAACCCCTCTATCGAATATATTTATTAATAACCACATTATAAAATCCAGCAATATTAAAACAGCAGACACACAAGCTACAACAGCGCTATACAGTGATCCAAGGGCTGCAGTCTCTTCAGCCGATTGGCAGGGGTGCCAGGTCTCGGATTCCCACCGATCAGATATGATGACTTATCCTGAGGGGAGGTCCTCCATTACTGCTAGAACCCCTTTAATAGTACAAATATTGTACATTTTTAGAGATGTCTAAAATATATAGAAAAGGTTACTAACTTTTCCAAAACCCCAATTATATGTCAGACAAGAAAATTTAGATCTCTAGAACAAGGAGAGAGAAGCGCTCGCATATCTCTCTCTGCTGCCGAGGACTGAACCAAGATGGGCCCATAGAAATCTCTCCTCGATCTAGAGATTGTGGGGGTCTCAACACTTAGTTTATATCAATGGGGGTCTGTGTCTGACATATATCAAAAGTTTTTTGTACAGTAAGTCAGTGGTCCCCAACCTTTTTTGCACCAAGGCCCGGTTTCTCGCTACACAATTTCCCCAGGGCCCGGGGGGGGGGGGGGGGCGCTGCGGTTGTTGGGGGGCGGAGCATAGTGCCCCCACACAGTAGTTATTCCCCATTAGTGCCCCCAAACAGTAGTTATACCAGCATAGTGCCCCCACACAGTAGTTATAGTGCCATAGTGCCCCCACACAGTAGTTATAGTGCCATAGTGCCCCCCACACAGTAGTTATAGTGCCATAGTGCCCCCACACAGTAGTTATAGTGCCATAGTGCCCCCACACAGTAGTTATAGTGCCATAGTGCCCCCACACAGTAGTCATAGTAGCATAGTGCCCCCCACACAGTAGTCATAGTGCCATAGTGCCCCCACAGTAGTTATAGTGCCCACAGTGCCCCCACACAGTAGTTATAGTGCCCACAGTGCCCCCACACAGTAGTTATAGTGCCATAGTGCCCCCACACAGTAGTTATAGTGCCATAGTGCCCCCCACACAGTAGTTATAGTGCCATAGTGCCCCCACACAGTAGTTATAGTGCCATAGTGCCCCCACACAGTAGTCATAGTAGCATAGTGCCCCCCACACAGTAGTCATAGTGCCATAGTGCCCCCACAGTAGTTATAGTGCCCACAGTGCCCCCACACAGTAGTTATAGTGCCCACAGTGCCCCCACACAGTAGTTATAGTGCCATAGTGCCCCCACACAGTAGTTATAGTGCCATAGTGCCCCCCACACAGTAGTTATAGTGCCATAGTGCCCCCACACAGTAGTCATAGTGCCATAGTGCCCCCACACAGTAGTTATAGTGCCCACAGTGCCCCCACACAGTAGTTATAGTGCCATAGTGCCCCCACACAGTAGTTATAGCGCCATAGTGCCCCCACACAGTAGTTATAGCTCCCACAGTGCCCCCACACAGTAGTTATAGTGCCATAGTGCCCCCACACAGTAGTTATAGCTCCCACAGTGCCCCCACACAGTAGTTATAGTGCCCACAGTGCCCCCACACAGTAGTTATAGTGCCCATAGTGCCCCCACACAGTAGTTATAGTGCCCCCCACACAGTAGTTATAGTGCCCATAGTGCCCCCACACAGTAGTTATAGTGCCCCCCACACGGTAGTTATAGTGCCCCCCACACGGTAGTTATAGTGCCCCCCACACGGTAGTTATAGTGCCCCCCACACGGTAGTTATAGTGCCCATAGTGCTCCTCTCCTTCAGTTTTGTACAATAAAAAAACAAACACTTATACTTACCTCCATCAGCCTGGCAGCACTGCGATGCAGGCCTCCTCCGGCCTGTGTCCCGCTCTGCACGGCTCAGGCGGCGCGATGACGTCATCGCACCGCCTGAGCTGGCCTCTGATAGGCTACAGGCACTAGGCCTGCAGCCTATCAGAGGAACGGGCAGGGGAGACGCCTCTCCCTCCCCTGCCCCACCGCAGCACAGGCATCTGTATCGCCGTCCTCAGGACGGCGATACAGATGACTATGGAGATGAGCGCTTCCACAATGGAAGCGCTTATCTCCTTGTCCCCTGCCACCGCCGCGGCCCGGCAGACATCGCTTCAGGGCCCGGTCCTGGGCCGCGGCCCGGTGGTTGGGGACCGCTGCAGTAAGTGACCCTATAATGAATAACGTTCAAAAAGAGAACAGTCATTTTAAATTGCATTTGTTAATTCTGTCTTAACAAAAAAAAAATTATGAATTACGCTGAAATGTTTTTATTATCCTAGGCAGCTCTTCCGTCTGCTATTGGAACAGTTGGTTCTGCTGGACTTGGTGCAGGGGCTGGGGCTGGCATGAGAGATAGCTATGGTATGCAATCGAATGATGGCTATGGTTACAGCAAGGATATCTACCATTCAAGTATCAGAGTGGAAAGACATTATGATGAAAACCAGGTTCTTCTGAGTAGAGGAGAAATGACAGCGGGCGTTCTTGGTGGTAACATGAGAACGATCGGCGGTCTAGCCTCAGCGGCTGGGGCTGGAGCAGGAGCTGGATACGGTTATGGTATTGCTGGCGGAGTCGGGAGTCAGGCAGCTCTGAATGAGGAATTCATTAAAGGATATTTTTATGAAGTAAGTAACTCGTAATTATGACCACATTTACAGCTTGCTATCCATCCAAAATCATGTGCTGGTTAACTTCATAATATATGTACATTATATTGATGTGGGTTGGTGCTTGGTATTTCTATAGCAATCATTCCTGTGACGCACCCAACCATATACCTGCAGTCACCACTTGGAGGAAGTTTTATGTTTTATCACTGTTTACTGCTTGTCTTCTATAACCTCAATACACCACAAGAGGTCCGCTCAGTTGTGCTACATTTTGGTCTCCCGCTTATTCTTTTAATATACTTTTAACCCTTTTGCTACCAGTCATACATGTACGGCGCTGGAACAATGTGCAAGCATGGCGCTCAGTCGCACGAGCGGCGGGTATCATGGCCGGCAAGTCTTTGCTGTTTTCAAACAGCAGAGACCTGTGGCTAATTACGGTGAACGGCAGTAATACCGAACGTGGTAATTAATGGCTTTAGATGCTGTGATCAAGTGAGATCATGGCATCTAAATGCGCAAAAACCTGGAAGCTCACGCTTCCTACCGACACCCACTGCATCCAATGGGTGCATCGGCAGTTGTGCTGAACACTATCAGCCTTGCTGACTAGGCTAATGGCGGCGTTCATGCTGCAATTCTTATTGTGGCCACCAGATGGCAGGCCAGATAAGAAATGAGCAATTTTCAATCCAAAACCCATTTTAAAAATCCCTGATAATACAAAATGAAAATTAAAAACATAATTTATAGGCTCATATGAGCTACAAAATCATCACAAAAAATTAAAATGTTAAATATATAAAAAAAGTTTAAATTACTCCCCTTTCCGTATAATTAAAAAATAAATACCTAAATAACAATAAATATAAACCTCACTGCGGCCGAAAACGCCCATACTATTAAAATGTTAAAAAAAATAAATCTAATATGGCGAATGGCGCAGTGCAAAAAAGGGGTCAAAATGGCCGATTTGACCTTTTTTTTTTTTTTTTTTTTTTTTTCATTGTTTCTCTTATCCCCAAAAATTTAATAACGTGATCAAAGTCACATATACGACAAAATGGCATCAATAAAAACTACGAAGTATAAAAAAAAGTTATGGGGTTCAGAATATGGTGATGTAAAAAAAAAATAATAATTATCAAAGTTTAAATTTATTTTTACACTATTTAGACATTAAAAGTGTTTTCCCACTAACAAAATGTGGGAACAAAACCCGTAAAATTGTCGTGGAATAGCGTTGGTTTGTTTTTTTTTTTTTGTTTTTTTTTTTCCAATTCCACCCCATTTGGAATTTTTTTTTTTACCGCTTCCCACTACATTTTATGCCATAATCAATGGTTAAAAAGTACAACTTGTTCTGCAAAAAATAAGCCCTCATACAACTATGTAATCAGAAATATAAAAAAGTTATGGCTCAAGGAAGATGGGGAAGAAAAATGAAAACGCAAAAATAAAAAAAAAAACTCTGGTAGTGAAAGGGTTAATTATGGCCCTTTCAGTAAAGATTTAGACCAAGTGCAGATGTGGCAGAAAAATAATCCATGGCAGTTTGGCAAGAAAATGGTCATGGGGCTGACTTAAATATCTGCAACATGCCCTGAAATCTCAGATTTTTTTTTTCCCAGCCATGTGGGTTTTGTACCCACATATAACATGTATTATACTATAATGTTGTTACGGAAAGTCTGTCTGATCTGAACGTGGCCATAAAGGGGAACCTGCCATCAGATTCATGCTGCCCTAACCACAGGCAGTGTGAAATACCATCAGGCTCCATCAGTACAATAAGTTTTTATTTAGAATTCACAGTTTTAACCCCTTCCCGCTATATGACGAGTATACACGTCATGGAGCACTGCTATTTAGCGCTCCATGAAGAGTATACCCGTCATTACATTAAACTGTCACCATGTCTGCTGACATGGTGACAGCGCTGAGACCCCGGCTGTTACTTACAGCCAGGGGTCTCAGCTTACCAGCCCGGGACCAATGGGGGCGGTCCCGGGCTAGCGATCGCTGTGATTGGCTAGTCTGTTCAGACTAGCCAATCGCAGCGATCGTAAGTGAAATAAACTAAAATAAAAAAATAAATAAATTTAACTATATATTATATTATATTATATTATATATATGTCCCCCCCCCCCCACCCCACTGTTTTCTCAGGGGGGGATATAATGGGCGGACGGACGATGTGCGGGCGGCTGCGCCGGGAGTGCCGCCTGCAATGATTTTTCAGGATAGCCGAGCGTATGCAAGCAGAGTATCAGACATCGGTGCTGGCACCGATGTCAGCAGTTTAACCCCTTCCAAAAGGGGAAAGGGTTAACAGGGGGAGGGAGCACCCTCCCCCTCCCATCGGGCGCTGCGGTGCGCTGGCAGCGCCGATGGTGTGGGCTGAAGAGAGGGAGGAAGCTCCCTCCCCCTTCCATCGGGACGCTGCTGTGCTCTGGCAGCGTCCCGATGGTTACCATGGCAACCAGACGCTTTCAGAAGCGTCTGCTTGCCATAGTGTAATCAAGCCTGTTCAGGCTCCTGCTAAAGGCAGGAGCCTGAGAAGGCTTAGACTGCGTGACAATACACTACAGTACACTATATAGTGTACTGTAGTGTATTATAGAACAATCAGATCCACTGGTTCTTCAAGAACCAAGTGGGTCTGAGTCTAAAAAAAAGTGTAAAAAAAAATAAAAAAAAGTTAAAAAAAAATCCTATTTTTCCCCCAATACTTAAATTTGAAATTAGTAAAAAAATTAAAAAAATATCCCAATCATGTTAGGTATCGCCACGTTCGTAACAACCTGCTCTACAAAAATATCACATGTCCCGACCCCTCAGGTGAACACGGTAAAAGAAATAAAATAAAAACAGTGTAAAAAAAGCCATTTTTGTCACTTTATATCACAAAAAGTACAATCACAAGCGATCAAAAAGGCGTATGCCCCTCAAAATAGTACCAATCTAACCGTCACCTCTTCCCGCAAAAAATGAGCCCCTACCTGAGACAATTTCCCAAAAAATAAAAAAACTACAGCTCTCAGACAAGGGACAGACTAAAACATGATTTTTTTTGTTTCAAAAATGATATTATTGTGTAAAACTTAAATAAATAAAAAAAACTATACATGTCAGGTATCGCCACGTCCGTAAAAACCTGCTCTATAAAAATAGCACATGATCTAACCTGTCAGATGAACACTGTACAAAAAAAAAACTGAGCCAGAACAGGCATTTTTGGATACCTTGCCTAACAAAAAGTGTAATATAAAGCGATCAAAAATCATATGTACCCCAAAATAGTATCAATAACACTGTCACCTTATCCCTTAGTTTCCAAAATACAGGCACTGTTTGGTTGTTTCTACTGTAGGGGTGCATCAGGGGGGCCTCAAATGGGACATGGAGTCTGAAAACCAATCCAGCAAAATTTGCCCTCCAAAAACCATCTGGCGCACCTTTCCTTCTGCGCCCTGCTGTGTGCCCATACAGCAGTTTACTACCACATGTGGGGTGTTTCTGTAAATCGCAGAATCAGGGTAATAGTTTTTGAGTTTTGTTTGGCTATTAACCCTTGATGTGTTACAGGAAAAAAATGGATTAAAATGGAAAATCTGCCAAAAAAAGTGAAATTTTGAAATGTCATCTCCATTTTCCTTTAAATCTTGTGGAATACATAAAGGGTTAACAAAGTTAGTAAAATTCGTTTTGAAAACCTTGAGGGGTGTAGTTTCTAAAATGGGGTCATTTATGGTGGTTTCTATTATGATAGCCCCACAAAGTGACTTCAGAACTGAACTGTTGCTTCAAAAAAATGGTTTTGGAAAAGTTCTTAAAAATTTTAAGAATTACTTCTAAAATTCTAAGCCTTCTAACGTCCCCAAAAAATAAAATTACATCTACAAAATGATGGTAACATAAAGTAGACATATGGGAAATGTAAAGTAATAACTATTTTGTGAGGGATCACTATCTGCCTTAAAAGCATAGAAATTCAAAGTTTGAAAATTACAAATTTTTCCAAATTTTCTGTAAATTTAGGATTTTTTTTAATAAATAAAGGCGATTTATATTGACTCAAATTTACCATTGTGGAGTACAATGTGTCACAAGAAAACAATCTCAGAACGGCTTGGATAAGTAAAAGTGTTTCAAAGCTATTACCACATAAAGTGACACATGTCATATTTCCAAAATTTGGCCTGGTCCTTAAGGTGAAAAATGACTATGTCATGAAGGGGTTAAAAAGAACTGAGTAGATGTGTCCACAAGAGGCTCCCCTCTGGCTTCTCTACAGAACAACTTGGCTTCATTGACACTTCCCTATTTGCATGTAGGGCAGCATGAACTTTCTGATTAGGTTTCCTTTAAAGTTTAAAAGAAAAAAAAAGTATTAATCCCTGTATAACCCTTAGATATTATTATGGCATATGACTGGTTATAATATCATAACATTATAACTGAAGGGATGCCGACCTCTGGAAACCCCATCATTGAAAGAATGAAGGGAACAAGAACATTTTTGCCTTGCACATTGACACTCCTGTCCACTTGCAGGGAAACTGAAGAACATGGGGCATCAATACACTTCTGGTTTACATGTACCCCTAACCCCACCCAAGTGCTTTCTTCTGGCGACCAGAATTTTATCTATTCCAATGCTGTGATTTACAGGGAATATTTTTCTAGAAAAAATGTTGTATACGTGTTCTAAAATTCTTAATACCTTTTCATCAAATCTAATAACCTTTTACTGTTTATTATTTTTAGAAAGTCTTGGGGTGTGCTGATGAAGACTTGGCCCAGGCAGCAAAGGATTGTATTCTAATTTATTCACAGGAAGGAACGGGCTCAATTGCTGGTTCGGTTGGCTGCTGCAGTATGGTTGAAAGTGAATTTGAAGAGGACTACCTGGATGACTTGGGTTTGAAGTTCAAAACTCTGGCAGATATTTGTCGGGGTGGAAACAGTGGCGTGCAAATTTCACAGTATAAATCCTTTGAGAAGCTTAACCAAGGTGCCTTCGAGTCTGAAGCCATCGCAGATATCCGTGCTGTCCAGAATGAAGAGACTGTAGAAGAGCATTACCAGGCTATGGACAATTCTTACATGTCCTCAGAATCCCAGGTTCAGAGGTTAAAACCTGAAAGTGTGGTTAGAGAGAATGTTGTGGTTGAGGAGTCTAATGTGTCTTCTAGATATGTAAAAGAGCCAGCTCTGCAAGGTAACGTGCTTGTGACTGAAAAATCCTATACCACTGCTCCTACATTAATTCTGGAGCCCGTACGTCAGCAGAATATACTGGTGACAGAAAGGATCATTCGGCCTGCCTCTAGTTTTCATAACTTGGTTGAAGTTCCTGAGGGTGAAAATGTTATGGTAACAGAAAGGGTGATCAACAACGGTTATTCTGGCTTTATGAGTGAGCCTCGTGATTCACAGTATATGCTGGTAACAGAGAGGGTTCTTGGCCCCAGCTCTAATCTCAGTTCCGCCGTAAGCATTCCTGATCAGTCTGTGGGGCAGAACGTAGTCGTTACTGAGAGGCATTACACGCCTATAACAGCCATTAATGGCAACGCCGTGATTCCAGTAGAAGTGTCAGGGGCGCAAAACCTAGTAAAAGAAAGTGTCTCAATCTTAGATGGAGGAGTCCAAGGACAAACGCACTTCAAACAGGGCGGCTATTTGGTGGAGGAGCTACAACCAGCAAGTAATAATGTAGAGAAGTCCTCGAGCAGGGTGACAAAATACAGCACAGTACAGTATACTCGGTCCTAATTGCGCATGTAAAAATAATACTGCTTTAACTGATTCATTTATTATGGAACGTTCACGTCGTAGTCAGTGTTCAAAGGAGTAAAAAAAAAAGTTTAAGTGGAGTCAAAATCCAAAAGCCCCCAGAGGAACTATAAAATGGTAAATATCTGAGGTTCTGACGTCTTCCCTGTTTGTGACACCTGATGAAAACCTATATGCCTGCTAAAATATGTTTCATTAAATATCCACCTTTGACTGTTTGCACATAGCGTTGGAAGCATTCCTGGTAGGTCGGGGATTCATCCTTGACTTGTGTTCTAAATAGTTTTCAGTTCCAACAGCTAACACATTTAAAATTTGCTTACATCAAACACGACTGTAGAATAGTTGAAGGATATATTCACACGTGGCAGAACTTTCCCTGGGGCATAAACCAGCTGATTTGTAAATGAACTTTTTGTTTTTTTATCACTTTACACATCAGATTTTAGAGAGATTGTATTAAATTGATGATCTGTTTTTTTGGTCTGGTAATTATCACCTTGAGTGATCTACCCTGCCATTTTTAGGTTTCTGCCTACGGTTTGACAAACATGCAGAACGTTCCATTTTCAAATAGTTTTGTCAAGACCAAGATCTGCCACAACTATGATTGCCTGAATTTATGAACGCTAAGTTTTTTTTTTTTTTTTTTTTTTTAAATGTACATATTCAGATTACATCGAGACTAAAGTACTTACTGAGTAAATGTTTTTTAAAGTTAGTTTTAACTTCTGGTAATGTAGGTTTTGTATCACATTAGTATTTGTTTTTTTAATCTAGCCTTTTTTCTGAAGGGTAACTGCAAACCTTTTGCGAAACGGCTTCATGTATATGATGTACATATATGACCTGAACTGTCTGTCACTGGAAACTAGTTTTGGCTTTTTCACTTTGATATCTGCTAGCCAAGGCCCTAGTCACATCTCTATTAAGGAGACTCGGCTGTCGGCCGGCATTTATGCCGGAAACTGACTGGAAGACCTCATTACAGGTAATGGGCAAGTAGATAAACCAGCAACAACGGATCCTGTGAGATCCGGTAGACTGCTCTGTGCCGGAACAGCCCGCCAGATCTCCATAACGGAGATGTGAACGTAGCCGAATATGATTGCAGAGAAATTTTTAAAAATGGATTTTGTACAAAGAAAAGTGGGAGGGAAAACAAATTTATGTTCATAGCTGTAGAAGTTATCTTTATATTTGGAGTGTGTTGTACATTTTTGTTAGAATATTAATTTTGCATTGACCGTTCAAGTAAACCTCTCATTTCAAAAGGTTGATGTGATCAGCACATATTTTAGGCAGTAGAATAGTAGGCACTGAGTGCACCAACTAAACTGACTGTAAACTGTTAGCATGACAGATTCTTGTCTGTTAGAACAAACCGCAAACTGCTGCTGAGTGGGTCATAATGTGTTAAGCACCCGCCTCCCAGATACGCATGAGACATGGGGCTTTTCATTTTCATCATGTGTTTTAGTGGATCATTTAGTAGTACATGTTCCATTGTGTATATGACCTAATGAAAGATTCATACTTTCCTGCTTCTGCCGCTCTGGTACATGGTCCTGGCTCCCATTCGTTCATCTTCTAGTCCCCGATATATTTATTTCTGTGTGGGGTGTGGTCATGGTAACCTGCACCGCTGCAGCCAGTAACTGGTTTCAGCAGTGACACATCACTGGAAATAAACACGTTGGGGGGCAGTAGATGAATGAATGGGAGCCAGGGTTGGAGTGGTGAAGAGCAGGTAAGTATGAATGTTTCATTAGGTCATACATGATACGGGACATAACTAAATACTGCAGATTCATGCCGAACACCTTTTAAAGCTGGTTCACGTTCATGTTTTTCCGAGTGTTCGAGTGTTGAGAAAACACGGTTGCCAGTTATCTTAAATGAACAAAAAATAGGCAGGGGAATAAAACATGGCGCCTAAGAAGGGCATGTCATACATATTTGTCCCTCACCAGATCCCAATGCAGCAGGATCTGCAAACCTAAATGTAATGTCCATGGTGGTCTTCAGTACCTGCTGGTCTACTGTGACAGAGATTCTCTAAGAGGGTCACATGAAAGCAGGTTTTAAAATGCCAAACTAGTAGTAGATAACTGTGCAAGAAAGAAAAATCTGTGCATAAACGTAACAAGTCATCTAAAATCTTACTAGCCCATTAAAGGGGTTTTGCAGTTTCAGAATGAAACCAGGCAACCCTTGGTATCCACCTGCAGTAAAGAACTGGTAAGTACTTACTTGATAGATGCCATGCCACCACTACTGGTTCATTTAACCAGACCCTATTTACCCGGATGCCGCCATGATGTCATGTAAACAACATGTAATTGGTTGCAGCAGTCATGTGATGTCTCAGCTACAGCCAGATAAATGGAGTCTGACAAGGAGAACCAAAGTGGTGATGTGGGATCTGTCAGCACTTACTAGTTCTTTATTGCAGGCATGTCCTGAGAGTTGTCTGCTTTTATCCAACCCCTTTAATTCTTAATTCTCTACCTGGCACTTTTAATTGTTCAGAGCTGTTTGTTTGCTGTAACATCCGCGTCTGTGTGTAAATGCTGTAAGCCTGCATTTTATATGGAATTTTTACATTTGTCTGGTTCTTTTTGCTTTAGGAATGTGGTCCAGTGAATTGTTAGTTCACGGTTACTGTCTGAACTTTTCTTTCACAAATTAGAATGTATTCTTTAGTATTTGTGTATTGCTGAATAACACAATGCTGGACTTCGAGAGTTTATAAATCTTTTAATGGCTTTAAGTTGCATTTTCATAACAGAGGATTGTGAAATGGCTACACATTATGCCTTTGTGTAAATTACAATGTTTTGCACTGGTTTTGCACCATTCTCCATTTTTGTTAACAATTAAAGTTTGTTTAAAAAAAAAAATGTACCGGTATTTATTCTGTTTTTGTCACTCTGTTTCATATTGGTATAGAGCTGTGGTTATAAATTATAACATTTACTATTACACTTTATATATGTGCCATTTGCAGCAAAGAAACTGCCGTCAGATGTGAGCTGTCGATGTGAAATTATTAATGCATTATAGCTTGAGTTCTGTTTTTGGTGTTTTTGTTTTTTATAATGCAGCATGTTCTAGGTATGTTGTTGTTTTTTTTTTTTTTTTTTTTTTTTTTTTCTTGGAAAAAAAATGTTAAAAAAAAAAAAGGGGGACTGAAACACAGCACAAATAATAATCTTGCCCAGCTCAGAAACTGACACAAAAAACTGTGTGAAGGAAGCCTTATAATTAATGGAAAAGCCTGTGGTTGGGACAAATTGCTCACATTACATTTGGGGTGCCTTCAAACTTTGCTGCAGAAATTTAAAGTGTAACTGTCATTCTTTTTTTTATTTTTGTAATGTATAGGGGCAGTGATACTGACCATTTTTGTAATATACTTTAATTACTGAAATCGTACATTTCTATTAGAAAAAAGCTCTAAAGTGGCCCATTTTGAGCCTAAGCAACGCTCCTCTGTCTTCTGTTTACATAGCTGTGGAGACTTGCTCAACACTGACTGTTATGTAAAGAGAAGTCACAGGAGCGTTGCTAAGGCTCAAAATGGGCAACTTTACAGCTATTTTTCTAATAAAGATGTATGATTTCAGTAATTAAAGTATATTACAAAAATGGTCAGTATCACTGCCCCTACACATTACAAAAATAAAAAAAGATTGACCATTACCTTAATGCAACTGGAAAGCAGCTCCATTCATTTGAATGGGATAGTTTTGGCGGCAAGCACATGTAATTCAAGCCACATTCAAGTGAATGGAACCGATTCTACAACAAAACCTACCAGGTTTGAAGGCACCCTTATGATGGCTAGAATTTTACTTAAAGTATCGATATCCTATTTTATTATAAGCACAGATCTGCAAAATACGGATATCTTTCATGTGCAATCCACCTTTTTCTCACTCCCCTCGCTAGAATTGACTTGTCATCCACATTACAGTCAAGAATAGGACATGATCTATAGTTTGCGGACATAGAAATGCTGACAGCTCACACATGACATCTGAGTGCTGTCCTTTTTTCCATAGACATCAATGAGTTTGTATGCTCTCCGCAAATATGCGGATCAGGCTTGTATGATGCAAAATGCAGTTATGTGCATGGGCCCTTAAATAGGTGCACATTCTGAGCCGTGTGTATATATGCACTATTCAGGTGTTTTGTTCTGTCCCATTGCCAAAGATGTATAAAATCCAGCATGTGGATAGAGGAAACGACAAAAGAGTCAGCTCATCACGAATAGCAGGACTTGGTAGTGCTCAGAGAAAAAAACCCAGGTCATCACAAAAATACATGGATACCCAAAAAGTGAAAGTTTCTTCCAGCACTTGAATAAAAAAAAAATCAAACTTGTCACTTTAAAAACCATCAGAAGGTTCGGGAATAGATGCTCAAGCATTTCGGACAATAAAATCCATGTTCTTGATCCTAGCATAGTCTTGTATCTGAACACACTTATATGCCTCTACATCAGTCAACACATCGGATGTTACATGATTAACCCTTTCAACCCCGGGCCTGTTTTCACCTTACTGCCCAGGCCATTTTTCGCAAATCTGACGTGTCACTTTGTGGTAATAACTTTGGAACGCTTTTACTTATCCAGGCCATTCTGAGATTGTTTTCTCGTCACATATTGTGCTTCATGACAGTAGTAAATTTTTGGCAAAAAAATTCATTTTTATTTATAAAAAAATACCAAATTTACCAAAAATTTGGAACAATTTCTCTACTTTCAAAATACATAGTAATACCTCCAAAAATAGTTATTATTTTACATTCCCCATATGTCTACTTTGTTGGCATCATTTTATAAATGTTATTTTACTTTTTTAGGACGTTAGAAGGCTTAGAAGTTTAGAAGCCATTTTTCAAATTTTCACCAAATTTTCCAAAACCATTTTTTTAAGCACCAATTCAGATATAAAGTGATTTTGAGGTGCTTACATAATGAAACCCACACATAAATGACCCCATTTTAGAAACTACACCCCTCAAATTATAAAAAACTGCTGTTACAAACTTTGTTAACCCTTGAGGTGTTCCACAAGAATTAAAGGAAAATGGAGGTGAAATTTCAAAATTTAACTTTTTTGGTAGATTATTCATGTTAATAATTTTTTTTTCTTGCAACACAGTAAGGGTTAACAGCAAACTAAACCACAATATACATTGCTCTGATTCTGCAGTTTACAGAAATACCCCATATGTGGTGGTAAACCTCTCTATGGGTTTGTGGCAGTGGTCAGAAGTAAAGGAGCGCCATATGGATTTTGGAGGCAGATTTTGCTAGAATGGTTTTTAGGCACCATTTTTTAACCCCTTCCCGACCGCCGCCGTACATGTACGGCGCGCGGGCGGTGTGGGGACATGACGCCCGCTCGCGCGTGCGGCGGGCGTCATGGCCGGCAAGTCTCTGCTGTTTCTAACAGCAGAGACTTGCGGCTACTTACCGCCATCGGCGGCGTCTTCCGATGGGCCTCTCTTTTCTTCTGGGCCCCTCTGATGGCTTCTGGTGGCGTCTGTACCCGGAAGCAGTTTGCTTCCGGGTGATGTACAGACTACCCGATTGGCCAATCGGGCCGTCTGTACACGTTATGAAAGCTGTAATCCTCGCTGGTGAGGATTACAGCTTTCAAAGTGCAATTCTTATTCTGGCCACTAGATGGCAGGCCAGGATAAGAAATGAGCAATCATGAGTTTTAATTCAAGATAAAAATCAGAGATTGCTCATAGTGGAAAAAATTAAAAGTACAATATATTAGCTTATATTTGAGCTTTCAAATAATTAAAAAAAAATTTAAAAAAATGTTAAAAAATATATAAAAAATAAAAAAAATATAAAAGTTTAAATCACCCCCCTTTCCGTATAATTAAAAAATAAATACCTAAATAACAATAAATATAGACATCATGGGTATCACCGTGACCGAAAACGCCCGTACTTTTAAACTAAAAAAAAAAAATTCCAATACGGCAAATTGTGTGGCGGAAAAAAGCGTCCAAATGGCGATTTGACGTTTTTTGTCACTTTTTTTTTTCTAAAAAAAATTAAATAAAAAGAGATCAAAAAGTCAGACACACCCCAGAATGGTATCAATAAAAACTTCAGATCGCCCCTCAAAAAATGAGCCCACATACAGCTCCGTACACATAAATGCCAAAAAGTTATCGGGGTCAAGATATGACGACCAAAAAAAAAAAAAACAAAACAACCAACTTTATCATTTTTTTATCACTATCAAAACACAAGAAAAACTAAACATGTTAGGTACCGCTGGATTCGTACTGACCTGTAGAATGAAAGTAACTGGTCAGTTTTAATGAACAGCGAACGCCGTAAATAAAAAACCCGGAAAACTGTAGCGGAATAGTGTTTTTTTTGCAATTTCACCCGATTTGGAATTTTTTTCCCGCTTCCCACTACACCATATCCAATAATAAATGGTGGCATTTGAAAGTACAACTTGTCCCGCAAAAAACAAGCCCTCATACAACTATGTGAGCAGAAAAATAAAAAAGTTATGGCTGTATGAAGGCAAGGAGCAAAAAACGAAAACGCAATACCGAAAAAACCTCCGGTCGTGAAAGGGTTAATTGAGAGACCCTGATGTACCCCTACAGTGGAAACCCTCAAAAAGTGACCCCATTTTGGAAACTACACCCTTCAACGAATATATTAAGGGGGGTACTGGCCACTTTGACCCCCTAAGTGTTTTACGGAATTTGGAAACACTTGGCTGTGAAAATGAAAAGTTTCATTTCTTCCAATAAAATGTTGCTTTAGCCCCAATATTTTTTATTTTCATAAGGGGTAACAGGAGAAAAGCACCCCATATTTTGTTACCCATTTTCTCCTGAATACGGCAACACCCCATATGTTGTGGTAAACTGATGTGGGGGCACATGGCAGGACTCAAAAAAGGAGCGCCATATGGATTTTACAACACAGATTTTGATGGAATGGTTTGCGGGAGCCACTGATTTTTATTTTTTTGAGTTATTGTCTTATGTGGGGGCTCCTGCACCCGCCCGATCAGCGCGCCGTACTAGTACGGCACTGGGCGGCAACTCACGTCCCGCAGGAAGGGGGAGGGGTTAACTAAGTAGCCTCCACTACTGGAAATAAGTGATCAAATAACTGACGTGTGAACATGGCCTAAGATGTCATTTGTGCTTGCAGTCTCCACCCTTATTAGATCTCTTTACTTTTTCTACACCCATTACCCATAAGTATTGGTATTCCCCTAATATATCTGATGGTAATGGGTAGACCCTGCAGAAAGAGTGTGATTAGGTGCGTTCTGTATGTGTAACATGTTCAACTATGTGTTTTGACTTGGGTTTTTTATGCCAATCTAAAGGCATATTTGGAGTGCCCGTTTCCAGTCACTCCGATACTCAGGGGCGGTCTTGGGCACCACGCATCCTATGCATTTGCGTAGGGCCCCCGGCGTCCAAGGGGGCCCCCACGCTCTTCTCTTGCGCCGGTGCCCAAGACCGCCCGCAGAGGGAGATGAGCGCTTCCATTGTGGAAGCGCTCATCTCCATAGTCATCTGTATCGCCGTCCTCAGGACGGCGATACAGATGCCTGTATTGTACTGGGGCAGGGGAGGGAGAGGCGTCTCCCCTGCCCGTTCCTCTGATAGGCTGCAGGCACTGGGCCTGCAGCCTATCAGAGGCCGGCTCAGGCGGCGCGATGACGTCATCGCGCCGCCTGAGCCGTACAGCGCGGGACACAGGCCGGAAGAGGCCTGCATCGCATCGCTGCCAGCACCATGGAGGTAAGTATAAGTGTTAATTTTTTTTTATTTTTTATTTTATTGTAGCAGTCACGGACCGGAGCTCAATTGGGGGCACTGGGGGCATTTTGGGGGCATTTTTACTGGCACATGGGGGCACTGGGGGCATTTTACTGGCACATGGGGGCATTTTACTGGCACATGGGGGCACTGTGGGCATTTTACTGGCACATGGGGGCACTGTGGGCAATTTTACTGGCACATGGGGGCACTGTGGGCATTTTACTGGCACATGGGGGCACTGTGGGCATTTTTTCTGGCACATGGGGGCACTGGGGGCATTTTTACTGGCACATGGGGGCACTTCTTACTGGCACATGGGGGCACTGGGGCATTTCTTACTGGCACATGGGGGCACTGGGGGCATTTCTTACTGGCACATGGGGGCACTGGGGGCATTGTTACTGGCACATGGGGGCACTGGGGGCATTTTTACTGGCACATGGGGGCATTTTTACTGGCACATGGGGGCATTTTTACTGGCACAAGGGGGCACTGGGGCATTTTTACTGGCACTGGGGGCACTTCTTACTGGCACATGGGGGCACTGGGGGCATTTCTTTATGGCATGGGAGCACTAGGGGCATTTTTACTGGCACTGGGGGCACTTCTTACTGGCACATGGGGGCACTGGGGCATTTCTTACTGGCACATGGGGGCACTGGGGGCATTTCTTACTGGCACATGGGGGCACTGGGGGCATTTTTACTGGCACATGGGGGCACTGGGGGCATTTTTACTGGCACATGGGGGCATTTTTACTGGCACATGGGGGCATTTTTACTGGCACATGGGGGCACTGGGGGCATTTTTACTGGCACATGGGGGCACTGGGGGCATTTCTTACTGGCACATGGGGGCACTGGGGGCATTTTTACTGGCACATGGGGGCACTGGGGCATTTTTACTGGTACTGGGGGCATTTTTACTGACACATGGGGGCACTGGGGGCATTTTTACTGGCACATGGGGGCATTTTTACTGGCACATGGGGGCACTGGGGGCATTTTTACTGGCACATGGGGGCACTGAGGGCATTTTACTGGCACGGGGCATTTTTACTGGCACATGGGGGCATTTTTACTGGCACATGGGGGCACTGGGGGCATTTTTACTGGCACATGGGGGCACTGGGGCATTTTTACTGGCACATGGGGGCACTGGGGCATTTCTTACTGGCACATGGGGGCACTGGGGGCATTTCTTACTGGCACATGATTTTGAGGGGGAATCAATGGGGGGAACTTCTGGCGCATTATTGGGGCATTTCTTACTGGCACATAATTTGGGGGGCATCTATGGGTGGGGAGCACTTCTTACTGGCACATTGGAAGCATTATTACTTCTGGGGCACAGTGGGGACATTAGTACTGTGGGGGGCACTATTACTGTGGGGGGCACCCTGGCACAGTATCAGCGCAGTTATTTCTGGGGGACGTTATGTTTACACTATTTGCTGGGCGCAGTTATTTTAGGACACTGTGTGCCAATAATTATTGAAGGGCACTATCTGTGTGGTACTAGTGGCACAGTACTGGGGTGGTAGGATGATTTGTCCAGAAGATGGGAGGATGATGGAAAAGTAGTAAACTAAGATTTTTTTCTGTCAAACTGCAGAGATAAGAAATGGCTGAAAAATGGCGTCTGGTCTGAAAGGAGAAGATGAGGAAAGAAAAGATCTACATGAGAGGAGACGTCACTGGATGTAAGAGGTATGAGGCGCTGGATTATACTGGATGTAAGAGGTATGGGGGCTGTATTATACTGGATGTAAGAGGTATGGGACGCTGTATTATACTGGATGTAAGAGGTATGAGGTGCTGTATTATACTGGATGTAAGAGGTATGAGGCGCTGGATTATACTGGATGTAAGAGGTATGAGACGCTGTATTATACTGGATGTAAGAGGTATGAGGTGCTGTATTATACTGGATGTAAGAGGTATGAGGCGCTGTATTATACTGGATGTAAGAGGTATGGGGCGCTGTATTATACTGGATATAAGAGGTATGAGGCCTGTATTACTGGTGTAAGTATGGCGCTGTATTATACTGGATGTAAGAGGTATGGGGCGCTGTATTATACTGGATGTAAGGTATGGGGCGCTGTATTATACTGGATGTAAGAGGTTGGGCGCTGTATTATACTGGATGTAAGAGGTATGGGGCGCTGTATTATACTGGATGTACGAGGTATGGGGCGCTGTATTATACTGGATGTAAGAAGTATGGGGCGCTGTATTATACTGGATGTAAGAGGTATGAGGCGCTGTATTATTCTGGATGTAAGAGGTATGGGGCGCTGTATTATACTGGATGTAAGAGGTATGAGGCGCTGGATTATACTGGATGTAAGAGGTATGGGGGCTGTATTCGCTGGATGTAAGAGGTATGGGACGCTGTATTATACTGGATGTAAGAGGTATGAGGTGCTGTATTATACTGGATGTAAGAGGTATGAGGCGCTGTACAGTCATGGCCAAAAGTTTTGAGAATGATACAAATATTAATTTTTACAAAGTCTACTGCTTCAGTTTTTATAATGGCAATTTGCATATACTCCAGAATGTTATAAAGAGTGATCAGCTTAACAGCAATTACTTGCAAAGTCAATATTTGCCTAGAAAATGAACTTTATCCCCCAAAACACATTTCAACATCATTGCAGCCTTGCCTTAAAAGGACCCGCTAACATCGTTTCAGTGATTGCTCCATTAACACAGGTGTGGGTGTTGATGAGGACAGGGCTGGAGATCAATCTGTCATGATTAAGTAAGAATGACACCACTGGACACTTTAAAAGGAGGCTGGTGCTTGGCATCATTGTTTCTCTTCTGTTAACCATGGTTATCTCTAAAGAAACACGTGCAGTCATCATTGCACTGCACAAAAATGGCCTAACAGGGAAGAGTATCGCAGCTAGAAAGATTGCACCTCAGTCAACAATCTATCGCATCATCAAGAACTTCAAGGAGAGAGGTTCCATTGTTGCCAAAAAGGCTCCAGGGCGCCCAAGAAAGACCAGCAAGCGCCAGGACCGTCTCTTAAAAGTGTTTCAGCTGCGGGATCGGGCTACCAGCAGTGCAGAGCTTGCTCAGGAATGGCAGCAGGCAGGTGTGAGTGCATCTGCACGCACTGTGAGGCGGAGACTCTTGGAGCAAGGCCTGTTCTCCAGGAGGGCAGCAAAGAAGCCACTTCTCTCCAGAAAAAACATCAGGGACAGACTGATATTCTGCAAAAGGTATAGGGAGTGGACTGCTGAGGACTGGTGTAAAGTCATTTTCTCTGATGAATCCCCTTTCGATTGTTTGGGACATCTGGAAAACAGCTTATTCGGAGAAGACGAGGTGAGCGCTACCACCAGTCTTGTCTCATACCAACTGTAGAGCATCCTGAAACCATTCATGTGTGGGGTTGCTTCTCAGCCAAGGGAATCGGCTCTCTCACAGTCTTGCCTAAAAACACAGCCATGAATAAAGAATGGTACCAGAATGTCCTCCGAGAGCAACTTCTCCCAACCGTCCAAGAGCAGTTTGGCCATAAAGCAAAGGCGATAACTAAATGGCTCAGGGAACAAAACATAGAGATTTTGGGACCATGGCCTGGAAACTCCCCAGATCTTAATCCCATTGAGAACTTGTGGTCAATCATCAAGAGACGGGTGGACAAACAAAAACCTACAAATTCTGACAAAATGCAAGCATTGATTGTGCAAGAATGGACTGCTATCAGTCAGGATTTGGTCCAGAAGTTGATTGAGAGCATGCCAGGGAGAATTGCAGAGATCCTGAAGAAGAAGGGTCAACAATGCAAGTATTGACTTGCTGCATTAACTCATTCTAACTGTCAATATAAGCTTTTGTTACTCATAATATGATTGCAATTATATTTCTGTATGTGATAAAAAAACATCTGACAAACACACATAAAAACCAGAGGGCAGCAGATCATGTGAAAATATAATATTTGTGTCATTCTCAAAACTTTTGGCCATGACTGTATTATACTGGATGTAAGAGGTATGGGGCGCTGTATTATACTGGATGTACGAGGTATGGGGCGCTGTATTATACTGGATGTAAGAGGTATGGGGCGCTGTATTATACTGGATGTAAGAGGTATGAGGCGCTGTATTATACTGGATGTAAGAAGTATGGGACGCTGTATTATACTGGATGTAAGAGGTATGAGGCGCTGTATTATACTGGATGTAAGAAGTATGGGGCGCTGTATTATACTGGATGTAAGAGGTATGAGGCGCTGTATTATACCTGGATGTACGAGGTATGGGGCGCTGTATTATCACTGGATGTAAGAGGTATGAGGCGCTGTATTATACTGGATGTAAGAGGTATGAGGCGCTGTATTATACTGGGATGTAAGAGGTATGGGACGCTGTAATTATACTGGATGTAAGAGGTATGAGGTGCTGTATTATACTGGATGTAAGAGGTATGAGGCGCTGTATTATACTGGATGTAAGAGGTATGGGGCGCTGTATTATACTGGATGTAAGAGGTATGGGGCGCTGTATTATAACTGGATGTAAGAGGTATGGGGCGCTGTATTATAACTGGATGTAAGAGGTATGGGGCGCTGTATTATACTGGATGTACGAGGTATGGGGCGCTGTATTATACTGGATGTAAGAAGTATGGGGCGCTGTATTATACTGGATGTAAGAGGTATGGGGCGCTGTATTATACTGGATGTAAAGAGGTATGGGGCGCTGTATTATACTGGATGTAAGAGGTATGGGGCGCTGTATTATACTGGATGTAAGAGGTATGGGCGCTGTATTATACTGGACTGTAAGAAGTATGGGGCTGTATTATACTGGATGTAAGAAGGTATGGGGCGCTGTATTATACTGGATGTAAGAGGTATGGGCGCTGTATTATACTGGATGTAAGAGGTATGAGGGCGCTGTATTATACTGGATGTAAGAGAGTATGGGCGCTGTATATACTGGATGTAGAGGTATGAGGCGCTGTATTATACTGGATGTAAGAGGTATGGGGCGCTGTATTATACTGGATGTAAGAGGTATGAGGCGCTGTATTATACTGGATGTAAGAGGTATAGGGGCGCTGTATTAATACTGGATGTAAGAGGTATGAGGCGCTGTATTATACTGGATGTACGAGGTATGGGGCGCTGTATTATACTGGATGTAAGAGGTATGGGGCGCTGTATTATACTGGATGTAAGAGGTATGAGGCGCTGTATTATACTGGATGTAAGAGGTATGGGGCGCTGTATTATACTGGATGTAAGAGGTATGGGGCGCTGTATTATACTGGATGTAAGAGGTATGAGGCGCTGTATATATGGATGTAGGGTATGAGGCGCTGATTTACTGGATGTAGAGGTATGAGGAGCTGTATTATACTGGATGTAAGAGGTATGAGGCGCTGTATTTATTACTGGATGTAAGAGGTATGGGCGCTGTATTATACTGGATGTAAGAGGTATGGGGCGCTGTATTATACTGGATGTAAGAGGTATGAGGCGCTGTATTATACTGGATGTAAGAGGTATGGGGCGCTGTATTATAACTGGATGTAAGAGGTATGGGGTTCTGTATTATACTGGATGTAAGAGGTATGGGCGCTGTATCATACTGGATGTAAGAGGTATGGGAGCTGTATTATACTGGATGTAAGAGGTATGAGGCGCTGTATTATACTGGATGTAAGAGGTATGAGGCGCTGTATTATACTGGATGTACGAGGTATGGGGCGCTGTATTAGGCGGGGGGCCCAAGCTGAACTCTTGCACCAGGGCCCGTGAGCCTTTAGCTACGCCCCTGCAGCCCAGCCAATAGAGAGCTGGGAGTCTGGGACACGCCATAGGCTGTGGGCAACCTTGACCCCCCCTCCAGTGAGGTATAGGGGGTGTGTCATTGGGGGGGGGCGTGTCATCAGAGGCCGTGTCATCAGGGGTGTGAGGTGTCATTGGGGGGGGGGGGCCCCCAGACATAACTTCGCTTAGGGCCCCAGAAATGCCAAGACCGCCCCTGCCGATACTCCATTAATTGACCAAGGTGAATAAGTAAACTTTTCTCAACGGTTTTGTCCCATTATATCAGGAACAGGTTCATTACTGGGAAGGTTAGGGATTTGGCTGGATAAACCTCTCCAGCCCATTGGTAGGCCTCTTTCACACTAGCGGCAGCACGGATCCGGCAGGTGAAGGGTGCCGCAGGGACATGCGTGGGGTCGGAACTCACCCACGATTCCACCACAGCACCCTCTGCTGGGCGCCGGGTGGAATCGTCCTATGTGTGCGCCATCCTGCTCCTCCTGCGCTGTGGAGACCTGCCGGGAGCATGTAAGTGTGTATATGTCTGTGTATGTATGTGTGTGTGTGCAGGTGACAGATCCGTCATGAAAGTCAATGGAGGACGGATCCGGTCACCATTGTCACACCAAGCGGATCCGTCCCCATTGACTTTCATTGGGGGTCATGACGGATTCGTCGTGGTGCTGATGCTTGGACCGGAGAGCAAACCGCAGCATGCTGCGGTTTGCTCTCCGGTCTGAAGACGGAACGGAATGCTTTCAGGAGCATTCCGTTGTCTTCAGTTCAGTTTTGTCCCCATTGACAATGAATGGGGACAAAACTGAAGCGTTTTATTCCGGTATTGAGCCCCTATGATGGAACTCAATACCGGAATTATAAAACGCTAGTGTGAAAGTAGCCTTAATCAAATGGCAGGTTTTGTCGAAGACTCTGGAGATGTCTTATGAACCATGAACAATGACGAGCTCCATATAAGTGGATCACTGAGTGACATCACCTTCCTTTATACTGCTATTCTCCATGAGCTGGCCTTAGCTGCTCTGAGAGAGTACTTATTAGATATACCTCATACAGAACAGAACATACACATATTGAGAACGAGAGAAGGTTGTTTATGCCCCCTCCCCCCCCAAAAAAAAAAATGTAGAGTTTTAAATAATCAACAGGGTGGTAGAACTACTTTTAGTACTAGTTAGTGTTGAATACCATAAAGTGGTTAATATCGGGAAATATTTGCCAGATACAAGATGAACAGATACATGATATTTTGCCAGCAGATTAGGGCTGGGTGATCGAATTAATTCGATTAATTCGCCAATTGAAAGCCTCACGATTTTATTTTTTAGGAAAATCGTGAAGTCGATTTTCCTAAAATGGCGCCCGCCAGATAAAATAAAAAAAATCTGAGGTCTCAAGGGGGCACTACTGTGGGCTAATCTGAGGTCTCAAGGGGGCACTACTGTGGGCTAATCTGAGGTCTCAAGGGGGCACTACTGTGGGCTGATCTGAGGTCTCAAGGGGGCGCTACTGTGGGCTGATCTGAGGTCTGAAGGGGGCGCTATTGTAGGCTGATCTGGGCTGATCTGAGGTCTGATGGGGGCACTGTGGGCTGATCTGAGGTCTGATGGGGCACAATGGGCTGATGTGGGGTCTGATGGGGCACAGTGGGCTGATGTGGGGTCTGATGGGACATAATGGGCTGATCTGAGGTCTGGTGGGGGCACAGTGGGCTGATGTGAGGTCTGATGGGGGCACTGTAGGCTTTTTTATTTATTTTTTTATATTTTTAATAACATAAGAAAATCGAGATTTAAATCGTGAATCGTCCAAAATTTTTAAAAAATAGAGATTTTTTTTTTGGCCATATCGCCCAGCTCTACAGCAGATGTACATCTTGTGGTCGAGGCATTGTACCATTGGTAATAGAATTTCACCTAGCATGTATAACATGAATAGAGTTGAGCGAACGTGCTCTTAACAAGCACTGTACTGCTCGGATCCCCTGCGCTCGCATGGGCGCAGGCGTTACGAGCACGTTCGCTCACCTCTAAACGTGAATGAACACACAAAGGCTTATTCAAGTGTGGATTAAATAGATGCAGATAATGCAAGTCCTGAGGATAGGTCATCAATATTAAAATCCTGAAAAACCCTTTAAAACTGTGAATTCATCTTTTTCCTGCTTCTTCCTAATGCACATTTGCTTGGTCAGACTGAGGTTTTCAAATAAACCAAAGTGGTTAACATCCAAAGAATCATTCACCAGAGTTTAATTTTCCCCGCTAGGCTCACAACATGCCAAAATTGCACACTGCTATGGCACTAAAGTGCTTAGACATGTACTTCACCTGAGAATATAGTTTTCATTTGGCCTCCCAGGAATCAGAGCTTAAAACTCTCCATCCTGCTCTCTACTAAGATTTATAGGCAGAATATCCCTCTAGGGCAGTCTAAGCAAATTGTTACTGGCTGTGGCTATTACAAAGCTTCTGCTAAGTAACAGTACAGCATCTCATCTAACCTCACCAGGGAGTTGCCTGGTGTGAAGATGCGACTTTTTAAAAAGCCATGTGTCAGAAATGAACATAAGTGTTGTAATCTGTAATCCCAACCAGCTTTTCACTCCACTTAAAAAAAAATAAAAAAATGTGGATCAGATGTGGACAGAAAACACAGTTGTGTGCATGAGGCCTAATAAACAGAAGGGGTAGAATGCAGATTGACAGAAATTGGGCTATTTGTGTTAGAAAAAATATGGTTACTTCTGGGGCATCTAACTATGTATATGTATGGTGAAGAAGAAGACATCTATGTCAAGCGGAAAGAAGATTTTTACACCAACCTAGAAGGGGGTTCTTTACTGAAAAAGCAATGATGCTATGGAACTCTCTGCCAGAGGAAGTTGGCATGGTGAAAAATGGAAAAAAAAAATTAAAAAGGGGCCTGGGTATCTTTCTGTAGCATAATAATATTATAGGTAATCTGTACTAGATTAGTGGAGAAAGGTCGTAGATCCGGGGATTCATTCCGGTCTGTCATATTTGGAACCAGGAATTAAAATGAGGAACGGTTGCTTCTGATTCATGGGTGTTTTTCGTTCCTCTGGATCAATATTGCAGGAGAAAATGCCAAACTGGATGGACATAAATATTTATAATAAACTTACTTGTGACTTGCCGTCATTGAAAAGCTATACTATATACCATACCATACTATAAAAAAATATCATATATATATACAGTGCCTTGCGAAAGTATTCGGCCCCCTGGAACTTTTCAACCTTTTGCCACATTTCAGGCAAGTGGGTCACAATTGTGAAGTGGAACGAAATTTATTGGATCATTTAAACTTTTTTTGTAATAATAAAACTGAAAAGTTAGGCGTGCAAAATTATTCGGCCCATTTACTTTCAGTTCAGAAAACTCACTCCAGAAGTTCATTGAGGATCTCTGAATGATCCAATGTTGTCCTAAATGACTGATGAAGATAAATAGAATCCACCTGTGTGTAATCAAGTCTCCGTATAAATGCACCTGCTCTGTGATAGTCTCAGGGTTCTGTTTAAAGCACAGAGAGCATCATAAAGACCAAGGAACACACCAGGCAGGTCCGTGATACTGTTGTGGAGAAGTTTAAAGTCGGATTTGGATACCAAAAGATTTCCCAAGCTTTAAACATCCCAAAGAGCACTGTGCAAGCGATCATATTGAAATGGAAGGAGTATCAGACCACTGCAAATCTACCAAGACCCAGCCGTCCCTCTAAACTTTCATCTCAAACAAGGAGAGGACTGATCATAGATGCAGCCAAGAGGTCCATGATCACTCTGGATGAACTGCAGAGATCTACAGCTGAGGTGGGAGAGTCTGTCCATAGGACAACAATCAGTCGAACACTTCACAAATCTGGCCTTTATGGAAGAGAGGCAAGAAGAAAGCCATTTCTCAAAGATATCCATAAAAAGTCTTGTTTACAGTTTGCCCCAGGCCACCTGGGAGACGCACCAAACATGTGGAAGAAGGTCCTCTGGTCAGATGAAACCAAAATCGAACTTTTTGGAAACAATGCAAAACGATATGTTTGGCGTAAAAGCAACACAGCTCATCACCCTGAACAGACCACCCCCACTGTCAAACATGGTGGTGGCAGCATCATGGTTTGGGCCTGCTTTTCATCAGCAGGGACAGGGAAGATGGTTAAACGTGATGGGAAGATGGATGGAGCCAAATACAGGACCATTCTAGATGAAAACCTGTTGGAGTCTGCAAAAGACCTGAGACTAGGACGGAGATTTATCTTCCAACAAGACAATGATCCCAAACATAAAGCAAAATCTACAATGGAATGGTTCAAAAATAAACGTATCCAGGTCTTAGAATGGCCAAGTCAAAGTCCAGACCTGAATCCAATTGAGAATATGTGGAAAGAGCTGAAAACTGCTGTTCACAAACGCTCTCCATCCAACCTCAAAGAGCTTGAGCTGTTTTGCAAGGAAGAATGGGCAAGAATGTTAATCTCTAGATGTGCAAAACTGTTAGAGACATACCCCAAGCGACTTGCAGCTGTAATCGCAGCAAAAGGTGGCGCAACAAAGTATTAATGCAAGGGGGCTGAATAATTTTGCACGCCCCACTTTTCAGTTTTATTATTACAAAAAAAGTTTAAATGGTCCAATAAATTTTGCTCCACTTCACAATTGTGACCCACTTGTTGTTGAGTCGTCTTTTTGTTTGAAGCCTGATATGTGGCAAAAGGTTGACAAGTTCCAGGGGGCCGAATACTTTCACAAGGCACTGTATATATATATATATATATATATATATATATATATATATATATATATATATATATATACACACACTGATGTCCTACTGATGTTGGACAAAAGGCTCACAGAAGAAAATATATGTGTGTGTGTATATATATATATATATTTTTTTTCTTCTGTGAATGCCCAACATCAGCTAGAAGGCAAAACTGTCTGAGCATGATATGGAAGTGCTATATACTGTATCTATCTATGGAAATGCTGTTTAGTCCCATGGCTTCTTTTATTCAGTAATTGCAACAATAACAGTCACCATTTATTAGTAGATCTTGGAATTGGTTTTGTATCTCCTTGGGATTAGGGATTGATCCAGTATTTATATTATATTTATATTATTTATATCCATGGTTTCCGTGGTTTGTTATAGTAAATTGTGCATTGATTTAGTTGTAACATTAAAAAGCTGAAATCTTTTTATCTTTTTTTGAATACGATAAAAACAATTATAATATTCAGTCATTGGTGTAAACGACTGCAGCCAAAAACACTCACTTTCTCACTAACACTCACTAATCTCATTAGTGAAACAATTATTCATTTGTACTCTACAGGAGCTTCTTTAGGTGACTTTTTGCTCATAGATTTTACAGCTGAAAATCCATGTACAGTAAGTTCTAATGGTACATGAAATGTGAAAGTTATGACGAGTTCATAAACTAGTCAAGAATAAATTAATACCACAAGGAATAACAAAGAAATAGAAATACTGAACTGTAGTAACTCATCAGCACAATCAGGCTGGCATGAATTCTCTATGGTTATGTACTGAAGGGAATTTGTGTTCTTGCTTTATTACTGCAAAGTTCAGTTATAATATAACAAGCTAATGTAAAATGTTCTTTACATCGATCCAAGAACCTCATTGGAGCATTAAATACTAAACAATACTGACCTTAGGTCCTACAGCTTAGAAGAGATGTTTTATCTGTTGATAGATTGCTCTAAAAGCTGGTAAAAATCATTGGAAACTTTTTCTAGCTTACCACTGGGATCCTTACAGACGATGAGGACCCTGGACCCCACCCTGGATATTGCAAGAGGTTACAGACCCCTCCTGGACTACAGACTGTAGCACAGGTAGTCCTAAACTAGGTACCCTGTATTTTAGCTGATGACCAGATCCCATGATCCAGCCAGCTTGTTAGGCCCTGCAACTGCTCAATGTGAGTGTATGGAGCACTGTGTATAAGGGCAAAGCTAATGTGTACAAAGAGCTTCACTGGGGCAAGAGACTCTCTGTCTGGTAGAGATGAGCGAGCATGTTCGAGTGGAATTTGCGTGCGCTTTTTCAAATCTGCACGCAATTCATATGCATATTTTAGTATGTACACTAATGCGTACACTCATCTCTACTGTCTGGTTATTAGAGACAAATGCTTGTTACTCCTGCTGTGAGAACACTATGAGTTGTAGGAAGATGCTGCTCTTTTACTGTTGGTGACCACTTAGAAATGAATGGGGCCGCATCTTTTCCGCAAAATTGCAGAATAGATGCGGCCCCATTCACACGGCAGATCATGGCGTGTAATCAGCATTCTGCTGCCGGCAAACAATGATTCAGTATGGGGACAAGCGATGGCATTAGTGATAGCTCAACCCCATACAGAGGAGATCGCTGCATGTAATAGCATAACAGTCTCCTCTGCTAGCGAGCAGTCAATTGTCAGGAATGAACGCATCCCTCTCTGACAATCGCCTGCAGAA
This sequence comes from Rhinella marina, assembly GCA_900303285.1. NCBI lineage: Eukaryota > Metazoa > Chordata > Amphibia > Anura > Bufonidae > Rhinella > Rhinella marina. Next base: position 112,976 of record ONZH01025930.1, read on the forward strand.
TATGTAGGGTCCTTACTGTTGGAAACTGGTGGTGGCGTTACTTTGCTAACTATATAAGGAGTTGCTGCTATTGATAGCTGACAAGTGCTGTGACTCATGTGCAGAGCCGATAACCTCTGTGCCGAAATACTGTAAGCATCAAGTATGTGTCTTCTGTGAGCGATCGTAACCATATGCTCATTGCCTCAATTGACATTAAATTGTTTTTTCTGCACTCCAACAATCAGCTGTATTGGACAGGCGCTGGAAACGGAAATTATATAGTGGATGGAGTCAGAATCAGAAGACTAATACACTGTGTAGTTTCCATCACTGGCAGCTGCCCAAAACAGCTGTTCAGTAGGGGTCACAGGTATTAGCCCCCCACCAATCTGATCTTGATGATAGGTCACCAACATCTAAGTCCTGGAAAACACAATAAAGCCTCATTCACACGTCAGTGTTTTGGTCAGTGATTTCCATCAGTGATTGTGAGCCAAAACAAGTATTGGCGTCTCCACAGACATAAGGTCAAAGTAAAGATCTGCACCTGTTCTGTGTTTAGAGCTGCACCTTGTTTTGGCTCAAAATCACAGATGGAAATCACTGACCGAAACACTGATGTGTGAATAAGGCCTTACTTTGGATCAAGTGCTTCCTTGGAGTCGAATTCCATAAGGCATTGCACTCAAAATAGTCTTCTCTTTCACTGTGCTTCTTTTTTGTAAGTTCTTCACTACAGCACACCTTTCGCCAGTCACAACTGTTCTGAGCATAATAACCCAGGAGTCTAACCAGTAAAAACCATACACTACATGGACAAAGGTATTGGGACACACATTTTAATCACTGAATTCAGGTGTTTTATTCTATCCCATTGCCACTGGTGTATAAAATCCAACCCCTAACAATGCCGTCTGCCTTTACAAACATTTGTGAAACAAAGGGTTGTTCTAAAGAGAAAACTGAATTCTGGTGTGGTGCTGAGGTGCATGGTGAATAAATGTCACCAATGCTCTGCTGACTTAAAAACGGCAGAGTTCTTCTGGCGTTAACATCAGCACTAAAATTGTACAATGCTCCATGCAAGCCTTACATCACATAGTAACGTAGTTTATAAGGCTGAAAAAATCCATCTGTCCATCCAGTTCGGCCTGTTATCCTGCAAGTTGATCCAGAGGAAGACAAAAAAAAAACCTTGTGAGGTAGAAGCCAATTTTCCCCACTTTAGGGGAAAAAAATTCCTTCCTAACTCCAATCAGGAAATCAGAATAACTCCCTGGATCAACGACCCATCTCTAGTAACTATAACCTGTAATATTATTACACTCTAGAAATACATCTAGGCCCCTCTTGAACTCTTTCAGTGAACTTACCATCACCACCTCCTCAGGCAGAGAGTTCCATAGTCTCACTGCTCTTACCGTAAAGAATCCTCTTCTATGTTTGTGTACAAACCTTCTTTCCTCCAGAAGCAGAGGATGTCGCAAATAGTGGACTCTGGAGCAGTGTGTTCCCTGGAGTGAAGAATCACGCTTTTCTAAGGCCTCATGCACATGGCCATTGCCCAGCCGTGCCTGTATTTCGCCCGCAAACAGCTTGAATGGGTCTGTAATCTGGAAGGAGTGGTACAGAACAGAGGCAGGGAACCCCAAGGAAGCACTATGGAGTTACCTGCTTGAACGCATTGTTCCAGCTGTAAAGTTTGGTGTGACTTCACTAATGCTCTTCTGCTAGAAACCCTTTCCAGAACAATGAAAGCTGTTTTAGCTGCAAAGGGGGAATTAACCCCCTATTACTATATATGGATTCATAATTGGATGCCATAAAAGTTCCTGTGGGTGTAATGTCTAGCTGTGTGGTGTGTCCCAATACGCTTGTCCATGTAATGTACCTATTTGTAGGGGGGTTAACTCTGAAGAACAGGGAGATCTCTTGAACTTTGGTTAGCGTCAAACCGATTCTGGATTAATGGATCAATTTCTGTAGTGAGACACTGAACACACAGGATGGCATTTAAATTACCAGATCCTTTTTTTTCCAGCAAGTCATTGCTGGTGGATCCAGCTGAAATTGCTATTGTCCACTGAGAAAGATCAAATGTTTATGGTGTATAAAATGATGGGTATAATTACATACTGAGGGTTCACTATTCATAATGAACTTTGATATCTTCATTTGTTGCAACATCAACATTATCTCTTTCTTGCCCTACAATCTAAAATGTATATGACAAAGTATTCACAGACACAAACAAGCAATCTTTAAGTTCTCACAGACCTTTGAGCAGATATGTTTTTGATGGGTTTAACAGAGTACCTTTAAAAAAAAAATAATCTAAGGATCTGAATGATGCAAACTAATGTATCTGAACTCCATTAGTCAACATTCATTATGTGATTCACGAATGTTGAATGTTTCTAGTGGAACATAACTCCATAGTACGGCATCTGATGGTACATGCCATGATTTCTTTTAAATTGGAGGCATACTCTATGAAGAGCCTTATGGTTCCACTACAAATTTTACAGCTTATTTAAATGTACTACAAAGATAATGTACTGTGTATATATATGAGAGGTAGAAAGTGAATAGTCAGCAGTCCATAAAATTGGATGACTTTTTTTTTGTGTACATGAAAAAAATAGGCTGTTGGTATTGACTAGATTATATTGGTGGTAATTATCATGATTTTCCATCTCACAGTAAATGCTGGTAATTAGTTATTATCAGTATATTGAGCTATGGACATGGATTACTTATAATCTTTATCATTCATTACCATTTTCCAATCTGCACATAAAAAATGTTGGCTGTCTACGATTGTGGGATAAGGTGTCCAGAAAAAATAAAAATTCTGGTTGGTTTAGGCTACTTTCACATCTGCATTTTTGCTGGATCTGTCATGATAATACAACCGTCTGCATCCATTATGAGCAGATCCGGTTGTATTATCTCTAAAATAGCCAAGACGGATCCGGCACTAAAACCATTGTAAGTCAATGGGCGCCAGATCTGTGTCTTTTGTGTCCGAGAAAACGGATCCGGCACTATTGACTTACATTGTGTTTCATGCCAGATCCGTCTTGCTCCGCATACCATGATGCATTCAAAAACGCCGCCTGCAGCGCTATTGTGTGTGTCATGGTAAGGCAGTGAAACGGAACGGAAGGCATTATGGTACACTCCGTTCTGTTCAGTTTTGTCCCCACTGACAATGAATGGGGAAAAACTGAAGCATTTTCCTCTGGTTTTAACATCATATCTCAATACCAGAAAGTAAAACACAAATATGAAAGTAGCCTAACCCTTATAGTCAGTCAATGAGGTTAATGTGCAGGAAACATTGGCCAGAGAAAGAATCTATGCAACATTAATAAGGATCAAATTGCATGCCCCTAAATATGATTCCAGAAGATGTGTCCTCTGAATATAGTAGTGACTCACTGTGCCTTTGCAGAGATTCTGCAGGAGAAATGCTGAGAGGAGGGTGGTAGTAGTAGTGGTAGTACTCACAGTTCACAGTGACAGACTCTCCCTGGGGCCAGGCAGTGATGGGAGGCCAAACCCTTTCTTTGCTCAGGGCACTCCCTGGAGTTAGGGCTCCTCCCTAGTGTTAGGTGGGGTGCAACTGACGTTAGGCGTTTTTCTAGGTGCAAAGCAGGAGTGGGGATGAAGTGGCCAGAGTCAACAATCCAGCCAGATAGCAGTCTCTTTGCTAAGGGGATGGTAGGAGTAGTAGTAATAAATGTAGCAGCAAAAAGGACAGTTACAAAATACATTAAATTGCAATCGTCTCTCAATGGCAGTTTAGAGGCAACAACAATGATGGTAGTACTCCCGGAGTCTGACACCAAACACCTTGCTATTTTTCCAAGACAACCTCAGGCATGCTATACTGTCTTCTTCTGCAGTTCCTGAGGGATGAAGAAACATTAGATATGGATGGCCAAAGTGTGGTAGGTGCCAAATGCAATAATCCTTTCCAAACAGCAAAGCCTTTCTGTCTGAAGCTTGCAAGGCCTAGACGGATCATTCCGAACCTTCAGATGACTGGTCCTGTTCTCTCAGTGGTCCTCTAGTAATGGAGAAACTTCTCTGGCAGCTGTAGTCTCAGAGAAAGAGGTTCTCTGGATAGGACCTAGCCCTCAGGACCTTGCATGTGTACATTTTCTCCCTTGCTCTGCCAGACTCGTACTTAGTAAACAAGAGGCAGACCGAATCCATCACCCTGGCAACCTAAGTTAACCCTATTTTACCCATAAATTGCTATGAATGTACACAGTGCATAGAAAGACAATTATTATAACAATAAATCAGAACATTTAACCCAGCAAACATTGAGTTACAGTAGTCACCATCTGCAGTGCCCACTGGGGTACTGCACCTTCTAAAAACATGTCCCACCATGTCTGGCTGCACCAAGGTGACTGTCAGTTCTTGCCTTGTCCTGCTGTGCCACTATGAGACTCTGACAGGCTACTGTCTACCACAGTTTGCCCTGCAGATACACAACTCATGGGGCTGCACCAGTCACTTAGTAGAGGATTCACTCTGCATCTATGTGGGTCCTGAGGATAGGTCATCAATATATATAACTCGCAGAACCCCTTTAAAGTAAAAAAAAATCACTGTCTCTGCTGGAAAAACATTAATTCCTCCAAGATGTAGAGGATGCCCCCATGTCATGGTTACAGGTCTTGGTATAAAAAGGTCATTAGAAAGAGCTCTGTATTCTCCATTCATATATATGTGTTTTAGATTACTGAAATTAGGTCACCTCTTAAACATTTTTTTTCAAACTGAATAACCTGTCTTGCTACTGGAATCCAACCATTCCCTTAATAGGGTTTTCCAGGATTTTAATACTGATGACTAGAGTTGAGCGAACCTGCCTTTTTAGCATGTTCGAGTTTGGGCTTGCTGTATGCCGCATAATGCCAGCATTGAATTACGTGATGAACATGAGAACAGAATCCATTATGTAATTCACTTAAACCTCGAACCCGAACCTGCCAAAAGGCAGGTTCGCTCAACTCTACTGATGACCTATCCTCTGCACCTATCCCTTTGTGCAATTCTGATGAATCACCCCTTTTACCCATGACAGCAACAAGGGTGTTACCCACCAAGCTAGCTCACAACAAGTGACTTCTTTCATGAGCTACCAACATTAAAAGTAGGAAGTGGTCATAATAATGTGACTCGACTGTGCCCTCTGAAATTAGGCACCTTCTGAAATAAATATAGACTAGACTGAGCCCCTAAAATAAATAATTATTCTATACAATATCCCCTGAAATAAATAACACCATACACTGTATGAAATAAATAATACTAAGCACTGTAGATTACTATTTCATAGAAAGTACATGATTCGTTCTAAGTATTGCACAAGGATGTATAGAATGGTGAACTTATGTCTCTGAGTTCATGGTCTGGAATACGTGCCCATTTAGCCACCCCCTCTCTACATCAGACCTTAGAGACCAGCAGGACTGTGTACATCTGATAATTCTTGTTTGAGTAACAACTCAGTTATCGTGAAGATCATAAACTTCAGTGGCAATGTCCTGCAATAAGTGACCTTTTACATCTATATCTTTGTATGTGCTCGGTCAGGAGTATAAAGTTCTGCTGGACATAAAGAGGCTGAATTCTTTGGACAGTCGCTTTTTGCTAGACCGGCTTCATGCTAACAACATGGTTTCCCACTTCTGGAACCACTAAAAATCTCACGCTGTATTCAGTAGAGGAACCCATTGTCCATTGTGACTAAGAAATGAGCGTCTGAAAAATCTGAGCACCCTCTATAACAGGGGTAGCACTCCAACTACTGTGAGACTACAACTCCCAGCATGGACGCTTGCTTGGCTGTTCTTGTAACCTCCACAGAAGTGAAAGGAGGACTCTGGGAGTTGTAGTTTCAGAACAGCTGAGACATGGTATAGGGATCCAGTCTGTTCACATGGAGCATGGCAGCTGTTGCTGTGGTGCTGCTTCTCTGGGCTAAGGGTGATTAACCTGTCATCAGGGATGACAATGGGCTTCAGGATTGCCCCCCATTGAGTGCTGTGTTGCAGCGCTAGTGGTCACCATACAGGGATGTACCGAATAGCATAGGGACCCAGGTGAAGGAGGTTGCTGTGCAATTGGGAAGTGAGCTTATACAGGTTGATCAAAAAGTATACCAAGAACTTCATGTTCATGTTAATACATTTTGCTTAGCATAAATAGATCAATGTGCTGACCATGTCTTTTGTGTACAGTTTTGATACTGTATATCTGAGACACAGTTATTAAAATGTGTTACACATGCTCCACAAAAGACAACATTTAGACAAATATCCCCACAAGGCCAAACTAGGAAGATAAAAAATCAAAAGTATCTCTATTGACTTATTCCTGCAGTTGTTTGATACATTTAGTGCAACCTGTGGATGAAATATCATTAAAACATAGTTAATAGATAGGCACTAAGCCTCCATACCACTTCTCCGTACTCATTTTAGTGGTAATTCTGCCTTGAATCATGTGTAATCAGCTAGTATTTTCAAATCTCTAGACAAGTAGAAGGCGTCTGGTGTAATAAGTTCATAGGACAAATGGCTCAACAGAAACAAAAAAAATAGACCATTCTCAGGTGCTTGACACCACCACACCCCTAACCATCCACAACAGAAGGTCTTGGTGCCCTCATTTCATCCACTGATATGTTCTACTTTGTAAGCAATGCAGAGCATAGCAATGACTGATCTGCCTCTATGGTAGGTATGCCCTTCCCTGGTTCAAAAAGTCCATGATGTCCATGATGTGCAATCATCTTTCAAATACATTCATCACTGGGCACGTCCCACTATCACCATTTAGTGAATGAATGACGCTGGCGGGATGCGCACAATACACTCTCTCACAGGCCATGCACTGCGCACAGGCTGGTACAGGCTCGTAGTGACCAAAGGCGGCCACAAGGGTGGGCAGAGGGTCCTGCTTCACTTGCAGTAAAAGAGCACCAAGGTAGAGCAGTGACCTCTATCATATATTTTTAGTAAGGAGAATGCAGGTGACAACAGGTGGTAGCAGGATTAGGGGCCCTTAATGGCAGCTTGACATTTCTCCTTATACACTACAGCTTGTAGGTGAAGCACCTGTTAGTGAACACAGTATGCTGACGGCACTAGTGTCACCTAACCCTGTCCTGGCCCTAGTCTGAGGGAGCTTGTATGGTAAGCTGTACATGAATGTGTCACAGGTGTGACAAGGTGCCATGCATGCAGTAGTGCCTGGTATCTTGAATTGTAGAGACATAATGAGGTCAATATAATTCATTACAGCAAATGTCGGGCAGGGACACATAGCATTATGAATCATTATAATGCCATGAGTTCCCATTACAGGAGCAGAGCTCAGCATGGGAAATCATGCTCCCACACGTAGCATGTTTCGCAAAATGAACACGCTTGTTTAAAACTGGCCTAATGGAGGATTATTACTGTGGGGGCTTAAAGTGTCACTGAGGTTTAAACAAATTTTGCATTAATCAATAGCACAGTGTGTGTACAGGAGGAATAACACCATTTTTGGCCATTATATGACTTGGCGTATCTGGCATTTTTAGCAGTTTTCCTCTATGCTTGCTGAATACCTAGTTTGCAGGCGGAGCCTAGCTGCCATCCACTACATACACATAAAGTAGAGGAGAATCACCTCCCTAACTGTTTGTAGTCATTCAGAAACAGTGTCAGGATAAAGGAGGACATTATAGAGAAGTGTCCACTTGTATTTTCATGAATGAAGCACTTGTACTGAGCTATAACCTTCCTATGTAGCTGTGCAGTCTCTCTTTGTCTGTGTCTGTGTCCTCAGCTCTTACTCACTCTTCCCCCCTCCCCTCTCAATAGACTTGCACTGACATGTGTGATATGATTCACCTGCAGAGATGACCTGTCCTAGATGGGAATAAGATATTTTTAAAAATGAAAAGCAACTAACAACAGAAGGGGGAGGGAGAATGGAAGATAACAGGAGAACTAGACATTTCTCACTGATAAAACATATTACAAAGTTTCTTGTAGTCACTTGTACTATGGATTTATGCAAAGTTGTATTAAAGGTTAGTGACCATTTAAACCTGTCACATTGAACATGATGCCTGAGCTAAATGCAGCATGTTATAGATAAGAAGGAGCTGAGCAGATTGATATATAGTTTTGCCGAAAAAGATTCAGTATGACTTGTAATTTATTCACTGCTCTTTCTGGGCTTTGAAGTCAAGGAGGGGGTCCTGTCAGTGATTGACAGCTATCTATGTATATACAGTCATAGAGGGAAGGCTGTCAATTACTGATAGGACCACAACCTTGACTTTAAGTTCAAAGGAGCAGGAAGTTAAATGAATAAATTTCAAATTTTACTTTTCCCCACAAAACTATATACTATTCTACTCAACTCCTCCTACTCTATCACAAGCTACTGCAGCATACCAGACCACAGGGGCATATGTGAGTGTTGTAGTGTCACAGTGATAATGGTGCCGGTGGTTATATTACTCACAGTTTGGTGACTTCTAGTCCCTGGGCTAGCGTGCAGTGGTGTGGAAAGGGGACACCAATCCCTTCGGGGCACTCCCTGGTTTTCAAAGGCTCTGCCGGATGGTAAGGCGAGGTACCCTTGGTGGTATAGTATTAGGGTGTCGGTCGGCAGGGTTCCTGATGATTTTCGTGACGCCAGCGCCTTGCAGTGCAAAGTAGAGTAGATGTAAAATAAAGAGGAGGCAGCTTGTATCAAAACAGGGGAACTTTAATTTTGCCTTGGGAGATGAGTCCTTCTTTAAAGTACAGTTTACAGTTATTTCTATTGGCAATAAATATCAATAAAGGTGCTGGAGGAAATTCCTCTTCAGGCTGGTTAGTGAGTCTCAATATAGATGTTTCTCTTACAAATAAGCAGCTTTTCTCCTTAGTTTCTATTTTCTTCTTTTCTATCCATCTGAACTAGTCCTGGCTCTGGATAACATTCAATACATAATTCTATTTCAATACAGCAACCCACAGGGCAGTATCCCTGGATGGCAGGCATCACATCATCTGCTCCATTATTTCTGGGTGCATTAGATAATTCCACAATTCCCGGAGGGACCAATGTGGGGAAAAATACAACTTGACGTCTGGAGTTGTAAGATACGTGTGTAGGCGCCGGAGGCTACTCCTAATCACACAGGTGCCAGCAAAGTCCATGAAACCACAAATAGGCGTTTACCTCGGCCAGTCTTCCCTTATCCAGGTTGGGCTCAGGTCCTAGGGGCTTAGTATTGGTGAATGCCAACGGAGACCTGACTTGGCCAGGGCCAGGCTAATATGGCAGCCTCAGAATGGAATCTTCTCCTTTCCTCTCCTCCTGCACTTGACTTGTCTGTTACTTCTCACTGACTGAACTCTACTCTCTGAACTGGAACTAACCTGTTACTGAGATATTTATATAAATGATATTATAACACCACCTAGTGGTGAAATAGTGAAAAGCTCTCTACTCAGCCTGAATAGGTTCCTGCATCATAGAAGGGCAAATACAATGCAAATGTACATAAATATAAACAGTTTGCGGTGTCCCTTTTCCATACACTAAGTTGGACACTCCCACAGTAATAATTCTCCTTATTAAGCCATCCACATATAGTTTCCAGGCCCCCATCCAGCCCCACTGAGTCCCACTGGGAATTTTACTTGTAGTACTCTCGCTGGAGCTGGTTGGGTGCATGGAGCATAAGAAGTATATGGAGAGGTGTCATCCACTGATCCCACTCCATATGCAGCCTGGGCGAGGTTCTATAAAAATCGGCATGTCCACAGGTTAGGGGGGACAATACTTGGCCTGCCACAGTTGCTGGCAGTTGCAACGCAAGTTATACCACTGCCCTTCAGTCAAGGGTGTACATACCTTGACAGCCAAGATGAATGCTAAAGGGCTGATGTGGGCCCAAATGAGCTTGTCCCATCTTTCTTTTCCATTGGCAATGTAAAGCAGAGGAGAAAAAGCAGCGGACCCTCTGCTCAGGACCCTCTATATTAAGGAAATGGGAAAGCAGCCAAGGGGTCACAATGCCCTTTTGTTCTACAAGAGATGACAGGAATTTCAATGAGCGACAGACTGCCCTGTTCCTATGGGATTCATTTTCCTCTATGTTCACCTGTGCCTCCAGTCCCTAGAAATGCAATTCATTGATTTTTTTTTGCACAGTCCAAAAATATTTCCTCTTATGTCTAATCTCTTCAAACATGAGCTTTGTGTGGGTTACTTATTTTCCTGTTGTTTACTAAGTCAATAACCCGAATCAGCAAGTCAGCCTTTATATAAGCATTGGTTTGGACCTTTCGTCTAGATTTCTGTACACGTTCCCCATCCTGGGGATTGGTTTATTTTAGTAGCAGAGAAGATGGTTTCTTTTAAAGTCCTAGCTGTACTGACTGTCCTTGTTTTCTCTGATACAGTCCAGTGGGTAAGTGAAACAAATTTTTAATATTGTACTTTACACCTTGTGGTCCATATTTGTATCTGTAGATAGTTAGGAATCTTGGGCTCCATAATATAAGAACATTTTTGGAGAGATTTATACATTTTTGGTACAGCAAATGTACAAATGTCAGCAGTTCTACATTGCCATACAAACAGTCTGGCTTATTGTCCCCCTTGTTTAACTCTGTATTTTGGATGTAGCATGCAAATCCCTGCAGATTTCATAGTGCTGTAGAACCACAGTGGACTGGATGTTACTTTGAAAAGATAGTTAAGAACTGGTGCAATGAGCTGATCTGAGTGCGGCCACAAGGTCAGTATTTATTAAAAAAAAAAAAAAAAAGTTTTTAAAGTCAAAATCAGGACTGGGCAGTAAATGGAAAGTATAAAGAACAGATTGTACATTTTTGAATCCACTCCTGGTTTTGACTCCTGAACTTGTGGACGTCCTCTGAATCTTGAATATCCAGACTGTGATTCATTCCTTTTCATGTATTTAAAACACTATAGTGCATTTATTACTTTTTTTTTGCAATTCCTATAGTTCACCCTTCTTATACTATATTTCTACAGAATAAATTACATTTTTCCATTTTTATTTCAGTAAAGCGAGTACTTTTTACTGTCTGTATATACCGTTTGTTATCTCTGTTATGTTTGCGTTATATATATAGGTTTATATGATTTGGAGCAAGATTTCTGAGTAAAAAGCAGTTTTAGTAAAGAGTCAGGATTTCCTGACTGGATTTCTAGGAGAGAACCCCTCCAGAAAGTGTCTCTACAGCTCTCCCTGTATCAGTGTGTGTTACACAGAAGGCTGTTAATCATCCTTTGTGGGCGGAGTAATCAGGACTCTCACTGTCACTCCTAGGAGTCCTGTCAGGATTTATTCTGCTTTTTTTTTTTACTCAGCTTCTCCTCCTCTGTCACATACTGCTCTCAGATACAACAGCAGAAATCATGTGACAGATTGGTTTAAAGTTTGTTTCCCCATCACAAGCGTAGTGATATTAGCAGTTTGAGGATGATAAAACTGATGACAGTCTCCCTTTAGGGAATTGTGAGTTAACACTTAGACTCCCAGCACCGTACATGTACAGCGCTGGGGCGATGCGGACACATGGCGCCCTCTCACACGTGCGGCGGGCGTCATGGCCGGCAAGTCTCTGCTGTTTCTAACAGCAGAGACTTGCGGGTACTTACCGCCATCGGCGGTTTCCTCTTCAGCAATTAGATGCCATGATCACATGAGAACACGGCATCTAGTAGCGCAAAAACCCGTAAGCGTACGCTTCCGGGTGGTGTACAGACGCCCCATGTGGTCAAATGGGTTGTCTGTACACGATCTGAAAGCTGTAAACCTCGCTGATGAGGTTTACAGCTTTCAAAGTGCAATTCTTATTCTGGCCACTAGATGGCAGGCCAGGATAAGAAATGAGCAAATTCGGTTATTAATTCAAAATTAAAAAGCCCTGATTGCTCATAAAGAAAAAATAAAAAACACAATCTATTTGCTCATATTTGAGCTTTAAAATAATCACAAAAATGTTTTAAAAAAAAAGTTAAAAAATATATAAAAAAAATTAAAAAATACAAAAGTTTAAATCACCCCCCTTTCCGTATAATTAAAAAATAAATACCTAAATAACAATAAATATAGACATCATGGGTATCACCGTGACAGAAAACGCCCGTACTTTTAAAATATAAAAAAAAGAAAAGAATATAAAAATAAAAAAAGCGTCAAAATGGCGATTCGCTGTTTTTTGTCGATTTATTTCTAAAAAAATTAAATAAAAAGTGATCAAAAAGTCATACACACCCCAGAATGGTACCAATAAAAACTTCAGATCGCCCCGCAAAAAATGAGCCCCCATACAGCTCCGTACACATAAATACCAAAAAGTTATAGGGGTCAAGATATGACAAAAAAAAAAAATCCAACTTTATAATTATTTTATCAAAACGCAGGAAAAACTATACATATTAGGTATCGCCGGATTTGTACTGACCAGTAGAATTAAAGTAACTGGTCAGTTTTAATGAACATCGAACACTGTAAATAAAAAACCCGTAGAACTGTAGCAGAATAGTGTTTTTTTTGCAATTTCACCCGATTTGGAATTTTTTCCCGCTTCCCACTACACCATATGCAATATTAAATGGTGGCGTTGGAAAGTACAACTTGTCCCTCAAAAAACAAGTCCTCATACAGCTATTTGAACAGAAAAATAAAACAGTTATGGCTGTTTGAAGGCAGGGAGCGCAAAACGAAAACGCAAAGCCGAAAAAACCTCCGGTACCGAAAGGGTTAACAGAGGTGGGTTTTCTTTTGTTTAGCATTCTAGGTCAGAGTGGATAAAAGTTAAAGAGTCCCTCACTCTGGGGGACGTGCTGTCCCGAATTACACAGACAACCCACCAATTTAAATAGGCACTGTGTAATACTTAAAAAGGAGAAGTCACTTCTTTAAACATTACCATTCTGCAGACCACTCTGACATTGCCCAGCAATGACTGGACAGTGTCAGAGCTAGGAAGAAGTCTCCACTACTGGAGAGAAGCCATGGTTGCTGCCTCTATGGAGGGTGCACATAGGGTGTGCAGAATATCAGTGGCCATATCTCTGGAACAGAAGGTCATATCCCCTCCAAACTAACACTGAACTGCTCAGAGGGCCAGCGGCAATATGATAATTTTCACATTTTTCAATAACTTCAGTACAAGTAGTGATAGGCCCTCTTTAATTTTCCCTGTGAAGGTGCTGGAGGGAAAATAAACACTTACTGCCAGGTCTCCCCAAAGATAACAGCTAATTTCTGGGGGAGTCACATATTGATCTGTCTATTAACCATAGTGGAGAACCCCTCTAAGAACCAACTGCAGAAGTAACTTTACACTGCATGATTCATGGTTTCATTGTGCAGCGTTGGAGCAATACCATGGAATATCTTCTCAAACACCATTTAAGAAAACGTATGTATCCATAGTCCACAGGGCAATTAACATTTCTTCTTCTCATTTAAAGGTACATGGCGGACCTGGGGAAACTACCAAATGTCCACTAATGATTAAAGCACTGGATGCTGTAAGAGGAATCCCAGCAGCTAAGCTAGGCATCAAGGTTTACAAGCAAAAGGAGGACAAGAGCTGGGATCTGCTTACCACGAGGTAAGTATCTCTGACAAGCGCCATAACTATTACTCAAAGTCTAGATTTGTTAAAGATTTCTCCTCTTCCTTTATAAGAGTTCTCTTCAGCCACTATAATTGTTACTTTTATGTACACTTTCCAAAAATGACATAAAAAAAATGGCAACCAATAGCATGTAAGCCATATTCCTTTAAATGAGAGTTAAAATTGTGAAGTGTGGTGTAAAATTGTAAAGTGTGCACCTTTATATTTCTATATTTCTGAGCATAATGAATAAATACCAAGGGTAAGATTGGCTAAAATCCCTTTGTGCGGTGCTAGGTAAAGGAAACATGATGACAATAATTGTTCATCCTTATGTTAAAGTATAACATCTGAAGACGGAGAAGCCCACAATCTCGCAAGCGAAGAACAATTTGTTGAAGGAGTTTACAAGCTGGAACTTGCAACCAAGCGTTTTTGGACCAAGCTCGGACTTTCACCATTCCATGAATATGTTGACGTAAGTATATTATCCACGATACAAGGAAGAAGGGATGCAAATTAGCTTTTAGCAAGCTCTGCCTCTAAAGCCACCAGATGTAAAGTAGCTATCCTGTAGGTCATGACTCAAGGCCTATTTAAAGGGTTGAACATTGACTTATAGGATAGCTGCCTTACATCTGGTGACATTGGAGGCAGAGCTTGTTATGAGCTCATTTGTATCCCTTTGTTCCCAGAATTCCAGAGGAGCATGAATGGCCTATAAGTCTCCTCACGCCGATTAAGGCGCTCTCCATAAAGAGATATAGTACCCCCAAATATACAACACAATAAAGAGGTTTCTATGGTTTTTTAGAAGTCAATTGAAGCAAGCAGAAGGAGGACAAAGGTTCTAGAATGTACATTTCATAATGCAGTAGTTCATCCTAGAGAACCTTGAGAACCAGGAATGTGCTATATTTAAAAAAAATTGCTATAGAAGATATACTATGAACTTTCATCATTTCATATACTAATTTCAATTCATGTTAGACTAGTTTCACATCTTCGGCATGCTCTCAGACAGGCTGTTGTGGCAGAGAACAGCCTGCCGGAGTTCTCCGGATCTGGCATTGGGATCTGCTGGAGATCCGGACGCTCTCTGGCAAACATACCAGGATTTAGCTGGAAAAGACGGCATTCTCTTTCAGAACAGCCAGCCGCAGTAGTATGTATGTTCTCAGGTAGTATGATTTCTCCGTTTTAGGCCTCATGCATGCGATCATATCGTTTTCCAGTCCTTAAACCATGGATCTGCAAAATACAGATATTGTTTATATATATATATATATATATATATTTATATATAACGTCAATGGGTCAGTGAGCCACATTTTGTGGACCAGAATAGGACATGTTCTATATCTGAGTAATGGACATATGGATGTGGATGTGCACGTGTCATCCGTGTGCGGTCTGCATCCCTATGTCCGTTCTGCAAATTATAGCACATATCCTGATCTGGTCCGCAAAATACTGTCCACAGACCCACTTAAGTCAATGGGTCTGCAAAAAAATGCGGTTGGCACATGGATGGTGTCCGTATTTGATACAACTACTCTGTTCACATCACATTATGAGGAACAGCTCCCAATGTATACATTTCATGACCTACAGTGGGTATATTGCTTATAGGCTCCTATTGTAAAATATATATATATATATATATATATATATATATATATATATATATATATACAGTGTGTATATATATATATATATATATATATATATATATATATATAAAATTTATTATTAAAGCGCCATTCATTCCATGGTGCTGTACATATAAAAGGGGTATACATACATAATACAGACAATTGCACTAAGCATGAACAAGATGAATTACAGACTGGTTACAGATACAGATATATATCAATACTGCATATCTGTCATTGTATGACATCCTTTGTGTTATTCCATACTGCAAAAAAAGTTATACTCATGTACAATGGCCCAATGTATGCCAAAAGTGCACTTTTGGCCTCTGTTGGATGAATGGAGCTGTATGGATACACTTGGTATATACAGCAGGAGCTTTTCCCGGTATATACACCAAGCGTAAGCTGAAAACTTTACCAATTAGTAGATCTTGCTTCACAGTAAACAATAAAGAAAGTGCTATTTATACTAACATCAAATAAATTAGAAGATAATGATTATAAGACAGTCTACAATGTGGTATCAAATGGGAAGATGTCTATAAGATATGACACAGTATAATTGGCAACAGGGATGATTTGTTACTTCTGAGGGCCTCTGCTGCACCACTAAGCTCTGCCAATATCAGCCTGCTAAATCTGGGCACTTCTGCTACTGCTCTACATCTGGAAAGGGCCCACCACTCACCCACTGACCCCTGTGCAGCTGAACCTTCATAACCTACTTGTTTCGATGGAGCCACACAACATAGGTGGCCACACAATTTCTGCCATAAAGCATTAAGACTTGCAACTGAAGCAGAAAGAACCCAGACAAGTAGTTTTAGTAGGGCCAGCAAGGCCAATAGTGAGTGCTGCTGAACTGTCATGTATCTGGATTACAGAGAACGTGTTTGTGGCACTGTGATCACTGCAGCATAGGAAACAGAACAGTACCCGGCTTGTACTTTGCTTTAACACTGAGTACGCATTTCTTGTATTCTAGGTGGTGTTTACAGCGAATGATGCCGGCCACCGTCACTACACCATTGCAGTGCTCCTCACTCCTTACTCCTTCTCCACAACCGCTGTGGTCAGTGAAATTATGGAGGCCCACACATAACTTATGGACAGTCGTCACCGCTTATCTTCACCTATATGCATATTACATGACATTTTGTAAGTTTTTTGGGTTTTTTTTTCCCCCAAGACAATCTGATGTCCATTTGTTCAGGTCAATGTTAAATAAAATTTTAACTCGGAGGTCACAGTTCATATGTATGATATAAATAAAGTATATACTGCTAAGATTTCATTTATGTCATTACTAATGGTGTGAGTCAGAATAAAGGGGACATATGGGTGAAGCCTTGACCAAATGTTTTTGCATAAGGGTGAATGCCCATTTTGCTTCAATATAATCCAGCCCTCGGGGGTTGGTAACGATAAGTGATACATACCAACTAAAAAACTAGGACACCGCATTACGTATGTGTTTGCGAATTACTTATTGACACTGGACATTATATATGGATTTGTGTAGCCTGAGACTCTTTACAAATGCTTTCCTGGGGTCATCTACCCAACAAGTGACAATCTTGCGTTCTGCTGTATGTAATTAGCTCTCACTGTATGGAATAAGTGTGCAGATAGATAACTTTGAAATAGCTATTTATAGCATGAGTACATCGCCGCACCCGTTATATGCCATTGTGACTCCACATCACCAACGCATAGAGCAAATGGATGACCCAGGAGAAGTAACAGCTTAGCTGCAGACACTACCTCTGTACCCCCTATAGCTATACCTCTGTGCATTTACATTATGATTTCTTAATAGAGAAAAATTCAGGCGCAGATCCCCGCTCACGCAAGGTCTAAAAAAGCAGGTGTGGCGTGGACAGGGAAAGGGACGGGCCAGCAGGGCCGTCTCATTCATCATTTTGCAAGCCTTTAGACGTAGAAAATCATCTAAATGTAAGCCAGCTAGGAAGCTGGATTACAGTTAGAAGCAACGCTGGAAGCGGCAAAGTTATGTAGAGGCCAGCGCTAGAGATGAGCGAATCATCCAAAATTCGCTTCTGTGAATGTTCGATGAATTTATGACAAGATTCGTTCTTAATACGAATTTATTCGGTCGAATTTTCGTTCAAAAATAATCGTTGTTTTGCGAACATTCCTACACAAATTATGAACATACAGTCAGCGTAGTTAAAAGTACGCAATACATAAGCATTAGCGCACAAAGTGCGTACGAATCCTTAGCGTACTATTGACTCTCGACTGCGTCATACGTACGAGGCTAGGCCGCAGCGTACAGTCTTTAGAGGCAGTCCATATGAGCTAGAAAAGTAAGGTGCTAGCTATCTGGCTAAGTGCATAATTACAATCACAGAAAAAACGGCAGAAAATTGCTCAGACCCCATATGCTGTTGCGCATATCAAACCAGGGGAGCAATTCCTGCACATGTGATCCGTTGCTAACAGCAATCCCCAGCAAAAATGCATACAATGGAGGATGCCTGCAGTGGACCACATGTACCACAAAACCATCCTACACAAGGTAACAAATTGTGTGGATGTGGCGAACTATATAATCAAACAATCACTAATAAAGGTGTAGTGCGGCGGTAATGCAATTGACAATATATGGCTAAACCCTCACGCTGATGTTAAAATGAGACTTTCGCCAATATATTCTTACTAGCTGAAGGACCCGGCTTCGCCCGGGTATATTTGATCTATTTCATTTAATGTTTGTGTGTGTGCATAAAAAAAAATATCAAGAGTGACCCCTACAGCAGCCCGCCCCTTATAACTGTGACCTCCACAGCAGCTAGAGTGGCCACTGTCTTCACCCCAGAAAGCCAGACCTCACCGGCCATTCCCCCAAACGTGAAACAGTGCCCTTGGTTACCATGAAGACACACCACTAAACATGAGGCCACGCCCCCTGGCTCCGTGAAGACACGGAGGAGAAGCTGCCTGAGCGTGAGCTACTGAAAGGGTGGACATCCCTATGTCCATCCAGGCACTGTGCTGGAATGAGGACAGGGAGCCAGGAAACCGGACTGTCCAGCCTAAAGCCGGACAACTGGCCACCCTAACATCAGCCTGCCCCTAGGGTGGCCAGAGGTCTGGTTTTAGGCTGGACAGTCTGGCTTTCAGACTCCCTGTCCACTGTCCGGCGCAGTGCCTGGACAGACACAGGGATGTCCACCCTTTCAGTAGCTCATGCTCAGACAGCTTCTCCTCCGTGTCTTCATGGAACCAGGGGGCGTGGCCTGGTGTTTAGGGGTGTGGCTTCATGGGGACCGGTGGCACAGCTTCACGTTAGGGGAAGGCTGGACATTCTGGCTTTCAGACTACCTGTCCTCTGTCATGCACAGGGCCTGGATGGACACACGGATGTCCTTTTGAACAGCTCACTCTCAGACAGCAGCACTGTGCGGTCTGAGCATGAGCTGCAGGGAGAAAATCACACTCCATCCCACCCCTGCAGCTGACAGAAGTTGATTTTTACCTTCATTTTTTCAATCCCGGTCCTGGTGTGTGTGTGGAGACTAACTGCCTGGGAGCTTCTATTGGCTGATAAGGGTCATGTGACCAGGCTACTATTGGCTAATGCATTTTTTGGGAATATCTCAGGAACGGTACGTCCTGGAGAGTTAAAAACTGTTCTAAAACCTCCCTGGACACCTGATGTACATGTGTGCCAAATTTTGTGATTGTAGCTGCAGCGGTGTGGATTCCTTTAGCGGACATACACACACACACACACACACATACACTCAGCTTTATATATTAGATATCAAGAACGTACCGGAGCCCAAGCACCCCGTCAAGGTATCTCAGAGTAGCACGGGACCTAACACTAGCCTGCCTTGCCGTATGAGCAATTGCGGAAGGAGCATATAGGCCGACACACAGCAACCTACTCCTAGTTACCTCCAGCGTGAGATCACACATGCAATGGGAGGAGGGAGGAGACTATGAGCCCCACCTGCCAATGACTCATGTGACTCAGGCTACACAGGTGCACCTGAATGTTACCATGAGATGTAAGTAATGGTACATTCAAACTGGAGTTGCCACACCTCCAGGTATAAATGTTCAAATACAAATCACAGAAAAAACGTGGTCTAAAATGGCAGAAAATTCCTCAGACCCCATATGCTGTTGTGCATATCAAACCAGGGGAGCAATTCCTGCAGATGTGATCCGTTGCTAACAGCAATCCCCAGCAAAAATGCATACAATGGAGGATGCCGGCAGCGAACCCGTGCCACTCTGAGATAACTTGACGCGGTGCTCGGGCTCCGGTATGTTCTTGATATAAGAATATATTGGCGAAAGTCTCATTTTAACATCAGCGTGAGGGTTTAGCCATATATTGTCAATTGCATTACCGCCGCAGTGCACCTTAATTAGTGATTGTTTAAGTGCATAATTTACTAAAAAACACCGTACAATAAGTGCATAATAGGACACATTGCAGTACCTGAAAAAGAATACACACAATGGGCTAAAGTGCTTGAACGTTGCTGAACTTGTAAAAACATTATTGCTAAAATACAGCAAAGACAATTATGCAAACATTTTAGTGCAATTTCACGTTTGCAAGCATAAAAGGCTTAGATATACGTTTTAGTCTCTCCTCGAGTCGTGGCTGCTTCATAATAAAACACTGGAACACAGTCCAAAATGCAATTGTAATCCACGTGAAGTAATTTTGTAATCCAAACAGGTAACTTGTAATCCACATGGATAATATAAAATAGCACCAAATAGAGAACCCTTTTTGCAAAGCGGGCTCCCAAATAACCTGAGAAGGTGGGAAAAAGGAAGATAGGCGCGCTTAGGCGCAACTGGGAATTTTCTGCAGAATGGGGGGAGTCCTGAAAAGCCATGACCATCTGGGTGAGAGTCAAACGGGGGCAATACAAACTAAACAAAAAAAGTGCCAACTAGCTCTCACCCGTCAGGTGCAGTCCATGGTGTGGCTCCCATAGGTCCTCTTGAAGTGTCCTTTAAACCAGCCAGTAGTTGGGTTCCTCAGATGAGGGACCTGAAGTCCTCCTCGCTTGAGCTGCTACTGAACGACATCAGAGGACGCTCCTGCCTCCTGTAGGCCAAGCTCGCTGCCGTGTTGGAACTCCACTGCCCTCTTCTTCCGGAAGTCGGACTTCACTGGGTCCGGGTGGTGGTCACGCTGACGAGCGCTGCAGCCACTTGCGCTTTTCCGGATCCTCCTGCTGGGACAGCAGGGGTAAGGACTTCTGGATGCAGCGGTGGAGGCAAGGTTGCACCCAGGGAAGAAGCCCCAGCTCCCCTGGCTGCTGCTGGCTTCATCTTCCACGGTAGTTGGTACTGGTGGATCACCGTGGATTGGAATGCAAATGATGATGTTTTCCGCTGACCCAGCTGAAAGGACTGTGATGGTGGTGGCAGTCCAGGTATCAGAGGCTCCGGCTGTGGCTTATCTCTGAAGCGGAGGGTGCCATCTGGTGACTCCTGAATGCAGCGCACCAGTACTTCCAGCCAAACTTCAGGAGGTGATGTTGGGACCAGGGGCTTAGATAGTAGGTTAACCCCAGTAGCGAAGGGGCCTTTCAGGGATGCCATGGTGGTGTACTCCACCTGATCCCCCACATACAGGCTGTGACGGGGTTGGGGCAGATATGGCCATTTAACTGACCTGCAGCCCACGAAGTACTTCTTGCCGTCCTCGTCGTCCGCCAGGAAGCAAGAGCCTCGCTCCACCGAAAACCATAGGACAGTTCCCTTTCGGCGCTCCAATGTAGGATCTCCCGGCCTAGGATGGTCCAGTACCTGGATGACCCAGTCCTCCACCGCATTCTTGTAGGCCGTCACCGATGCTGGTACAATCGGGTTCTGCCGTATTGAAGGTGTTGTTGATCTCCTCCTGGGCGGTGAAGTGGGCGCTCCAGCCACCTCCGCCACACCAGCCGCAGCAGCCATCTCACCAGCCGGCAAGGAGAATATGGACACTGAAGCCAATGAGTCTCTCTTGCACAGTTGTGCCAACCTGATGTCTGGAGCAGGCGGTTCGGGGAATTCGTCCCCAAAGACCATTTCACTCCACTTCGGACGCAGTTCTTTAGCCATGCTTGCTGTACTGTTCAGTGTTTAGCGCTGGTCTAAACTGGTTCAGAGGAGGGAGGAGTAATGAGGGAGGAGTCTTCACTCCCTATACGTGTCAATAGTTAGTTCCTGGTGGGCCGGGCTGGTTTCTCCCGCTCTTGAGGGGGCGTATCGTCATTTTCCCGCTTCACGAAGTATGCGTACATTACGTACGTAGCGTATGTATCGTATGTAGCGCTAGCGTTCAAAATTCTACGAAAATTTACGAATAATACGAAGCGAATCCGAAAAAATCTGGATTCGCTTCAGAGTAGAAAATTTGTAAGGTTCGATACGAATCTATGAAGCGGTGAATAGATTCGCTCATCTCTAGCCAGCGCCTCTTTATAACTTTGGCGATCCACCGCCAGTGCAGATGAGATGTGACTTTAAGGTCACCTGCACACAAGGCAAATTATGCACAGAGTTTCATGCAGAATATCCATAGCCTAGCACAGTACCAGCTAAGTACAGAGTGTGGAAATTGACCTGGTGTGCACATTTTGAAATCCACCACGTCAACTATGCAGATTTTCAGTGAAGATTTCACCATGTGCAATGAAATGGGTGAGATATGGGGGAAAATCTGTGCCATAATGTGTCCCAAAATCTGCAAATAACACATGGATTTTTGAGCAGGTTTAGTGTGGAAACGCACAAGGCCGTATTTGTAACCAGGCACTTCTGGTCCAGGGCCTAGAACGCCACCCTGGGGGAGGGGGGATTGAGTGGGGCCAGCGCCAGTTGGTGGAAGGAGTTTACAGTTCCAGGCTGCAGTACAGTGTGCGCACTTCAGCAAGGAAGAACATGTCACGTTGATCACGGTGTCTGAGCTGCAGGCAGCATGTTATAGAGCAGGAAGAGCTGAGCAGATTGATATATAGTTTTGTGGAAAAGATTCAGCATAACTTGTATTTCATTCATTTAAATTCCTGCTCTTTATGGGCTTTGAAGTCAAGGAGGAGGTCCTAACAGTGATTGACAGCTATCTCTGTATACACAGACACAGAGGGAAGGCTGTCAGTCACTAATAAGACTCCAAGGCTCAAAATGAGCAGAAATGAAAATGTATAAAGTTATACTGAATCGTTTCCCACAAAATTATATACACTACTCACAATAAGTTAGGGATATTTGGCTTTCGGGTGACATTTATTGAAAACGTAAAAGTTCACGCCACAGTGATATTATATCATGAAAGTAGGTAATTTAAGTAGAAGCATGCAATGGTGATTTCCTCATCTCAAACAATTTACTGAAACAAAAGCCAACAACAGTAGTGGGTATACCCTGTGGCAGTGCTAGTAGGTGTACCACACGAACCAGATGCAGATAAGCAGTCTCCACAGTGTTCTATGGTTAATGAGCTTGTGCAGTGTTGATGAGGTGAACCAGAATGAGTACTGGAAGGACCGGGAATCATTGGTGGTAACACATAGTGAGATTGAGAATGTGTCGCAGCCAATTCCTGCTGTGAACACAGAAGAGGCTGCTCCCTGCCTGAAGTCTGCTCTGGGTAAACAGCCAGTGAGGTACCTGAACAAAAGGGTGACTTCCATAGAGAAGAGGTACACAGTCACGGGCAAGTATTTTTGGCCATTGCCATTAAGTGGATGGTGGGGTCCATAAAATATTGGTTATGGGGTACAAAACTGTTTTTTGAGGTAAACTGGGCTTTGCTGGCCTGGGTGTGGCAGAACAAAGGGAAAACTGTAGGTAATGTGGATGCCCTGTCACGAGCATCCTGGTTTGGTACAAGTGTTCACCCCCAAAGGTTTGAACAGAGGAGGGGGGTATGTGAGGCATTGACAGGTCTCATACTTGATAGAGGTCTGGAGGGGGTGGATATTCCAGTCCACACCCCCTATTCCACCACAGGTGAGGCCACCTGGGTGTAATCACTGGGGTGATAAACCAGCCTTCAGTGTAAGAGTGAAGGGAGAACTTGGACACAGAAGCCGGCAGGGGCTCTGTGTGGTTGCAGCCAGGAAGGCTAAGGAAGCCTGAAGTTTGGGGGGCCCAGCGGCTCCTATGGAAAGAGGATCGCACGGTCAGAGTCAGGAGGACTTCTGGACCATCTTCCCCCAAAGATACTGGTGTGGTTACAGCCTGGAGGCTGCTGGACTGTTTGGTTGAGGAAGCCGCATCTAATCCCATGTGTGAACTGCGCTCTATAGGTGAGGTAGAGACAACACATGTATTACGTAGTGCCTAGACGGGCAGGCGTTTATTTTGTCATGTTTTGTGATGGTGTTGAAGTGCTAAAATAAAGCGCTATTTGGACTTGAACCCCGTTGTCCGAGGAGAAATCTGTGATTGTGACCCCCTGAGAGAGAGCGATCCCTTACAACCCCCACAAAAATGTTAGTATCTCGAAAACTTGTCATGTGGCATTGAGCATCAATTACAGCTTACAACGACATTTCATGCTATTCACAAGTCTTTGCCTGCTGAGACATGGCATCCCACTCTTCTTGAAGGGCGGCGCTCAGATCATTGAGGTTCTGGGGTACAGAGTTACAAGCCTCTACATCAGTGCTCCTCAACTCCGGTCCTCAGGGCCCACCTGCCGGTCATGTTTTCAGGATTTCCTTTAGTATAGAGTAGGTGATATAATTAGTGTTAATACATCAGGATCTACCACAGGTATTCATTCTGTGGGATATTCTCAAATCATGAACGGCAGGTGGGCTTTGAGGACTGGAGTTGAGGAACACTGCTCTACATGGCGACTCAGCTGATCCCAGGGGCGTAGCTATAGGAGGTGCAGAGGTAGCAGTCGCTACCACGCCCAGGAGCTTGAGGGGGCCCAAAGACCCTTGTAACACATAAGAAGACACCGGTATTATAGAAAGTGCATGTAGGCAAAGTTACACTTCTGGCTGGAGGGAAGGGGTTAGGTCATGAATTGGGCATGCGGGGAAGGGGTGCTGTTTCAGTTTTTGCCCCATGCAGCCAAGACTATGCGCTTCCCTGGCCACAAAGCACTGAGGGAAGAGGGGCCTAAGCTGAACTCCTGCACCAGGGCCCATGAGCCTATATCTATGCCCCTGGCTGATCCCATAGGTTTTCAATGGGATTTAGGTGTGGAGAAAGTGCAGGCCACTCCATTTGAGGTATTCCAGTCTCCAGCAGCCATTCCCTAATGATGCAACCTCGATGAGCTGGCGCATTGTTGTCCATGGAGATGAAATTAGGCCTGTGTTGTTCATGCATAGGCACAATGATGTAATTAATGATGTTATTCAAGTAGTATGGGCTTGTCACTGTACCATTCACAGAGTTTAGGGCAGTTCTGTATTGACTAGACACACCTGCCACACTGTAACACCACCACCAAAAGGCTCGTCTGGTGACAACAGTGGCTGATGCATAGCATCCTCCTTGACGTCTGCAACAGTTCTGCTCAGCGTGAATCAACTTTCATCAGTGAACAGCACTGACGTCCACTGGTCCCTTGTCCGGCGTAGATGCTCCCTGGCTCATGCAAGAAGATGACACCTGTGCCTGGTGGTGTGGTCAGGTAGCCTTGCAGGTGTTCTAGCACATAGATCACGCGGATGTAAATGGTTTTGAATAGTCTGACTTGACACTTGGGTGCCTCTCACCTCCCTTCAATGTGCCTGGAGTTGTGTGTCATTAATTATCAGGGCATTGTTCACAATGAAGAGGTCATCAGTGTGGGATGTGGCCAAAGTTCGTCCACTTCTATGCCTTTCCGTGACTCGTCCAGTCTCTCTGTATCTGTTACAACCTGCTGATGACGCTCTGTGACACTCTAAGCTCAGTGGCTGCTTCTGTTTGAAAACATCCTGCTTGAAGCCTCGCAATGGTGAGGTACTGTTGTTGATCAATTGTTAGGTGTCATCTTGGTCTCATGATGTCAAACTGTGAACAGCATGATGAGGAGGACTGTTTAAATACCAATTCTAATTGAACCAGGAAATTTATTGGGCGATTCTTGGATCAAACACCTGTTATGAATTTTGCCGTTAAGCTCCTTGTTAGAAGTACTGAAACATTGAACAGTTGGACGTGTGCATTCAAAAGTTTAGAGAAGGTCACATTAAGTTCATCTGTAAAGGTTAGAGTGCATTATAGATTTGTTGGGAAATTTCACCCACAAGCCAAAATGTAAAAAAAGTATGCTTGCCTCCCTGTAATTAAAATATAACTTTATTATTATATTTAAAGGGAACCTGTCATCTCCAAAACACCCCCTAAACTAGAGTAAGTGTTGTATAGTGTAAGTGATGCTGAATCCAAATATGTAAGTTTTATCTTCATACTACCTTCTATTCCGACACTGTGTTCCCACAAACCTGCAGTAAAATGCACTCACTGGACTTCGGTGCTCACTCACATAATAGAGAGTACTCAAAGAAGAGTCCTCTCAATGCATTTTACTGCTAGTTTGTAGGAGCACAGCGTCAGAATAGAAGTGAGTATGAAGATAAAACTTACATATTCGGATTCAGCATTACTTACACTATACAACGCTTACTCTAGTTCAGGGGGTGTTTCGGAGATGACAGGTTCCCTTTAACAAGAAAAAATATAATCTTCACACGATATACGATATACACTTAGATAATCAAAGGATAAACAGGATGCCACAAGGCGGGACAAAAATTGTCCTTTTTTTTTTGTTTGAAATTTTTTTATTATTATTCAAAAATTAACAATTATTTCCATACACAAAAATCAACATCCTTAATTTATTTTATTGCTTTTAACCCTTACCCAAATATCTCCCCCCACCCTCTCTTTTGCAATCCGTCTCTGGGAGGTCGGGGGGGGGGGGGGGGTCAGCAGGGGAATCCAAAACCTCCAATCCCCACATATCCTAGTCCATTCTTCCTCAGTGTTTCTTTGCTTATACAGGATATTTTCATATCTTTTAACCTTGTTGACCAAATTTAACCATGTATTCATGCTTGGGGTTATTGCATGAAAAAAATTGTCCTTCTTACAACTTGTAGGAAAACAGGCCAAACTGCATGGACAGATGCCTTTTTCGACCTTATAAACTATGTTACTATGTTACTCACGGTTAGATGAAAGGTGGGTCTTGATAATCTGGATCACATGACCAGGAGAATGGGACATACAGTACTGTCCCTGCAATGTCCCTGGACGCTGCTTTTCCCCAGTAAATCAACTGGTTCCTTAGGCGACAAATGATATGGATATCAGGCAACAAAAAGTGAAAGCAGCCCTAAGGTATGGGCTGCCAGACAAAGTGTCACCACACATCAAAAACCTTAAATAAGGTATGTATACAGATGAGACACTGAACATAGATATGGGCTACATGAATACAAGATGCCTTCACTGCCATGTGCATGTACTGTAATGGGGAAGACAGTAGCATACACAGAGAAATAAGGGCTCCATAGCAAGGATCAAACCAGCCCCTTCTTCCTCCCACACAGGACAGAAAAATGGTCCAAGGGTCATTGAAAAGGGTTTAGGCATAAACCCTTTTCAATGACCATTGGGACATTTTTCCACGGCCTCATTTGCTAAAAGTTGTTCTTTTAGAGGATAGAGTCCTGACCAAGTTTTCACCTCCAGTAGAAGAGGAGATAATCCAAACTAGGACTGGGCCCCCTCTTGCCCTGGGCCCCATAGCAGTCGCATGGTCTGCCGCTATGGTAGTTACCAGGGGCAGACTGGCCATAGCCCTTAGAGGGAAATTTCCCGGTGGGCTGATGTCCAGGGGGTCGCCTGGGCCCTTCTCACGGCCAGCCAGTGGAAGTTTTTGGGGGATGCATTTTGTGCTGCTGGCAGTATTTTGTGATGGGCTGTGGTATTTAGCTCTGTTGGGGGTGGTATAATGTGCAACAATATGGTATTGTTGGCCCTGCCTTCCATCAATTGGACCCAACTACAAAACGGGGCCACTTTTAGTACTTTTCCAGGGCCAGTTTAAGTTCCTAGTCTGTCCCTGGAAGTTACGCCCCTGGGGTAGGAAGAGAGCTCTGGGAGCAGACCTTACTGTAACAAGCAAGGAAATAACAGTGAGGTAGCTATTATTGTAATATATAAAATGTCCACTAGATGTCAGGCTCTTACTGTTAACTAGTAATTGTGTTCTGGAAGCTGCAGAAAAGTGGAGTTCCCTAATGTTAGTCTGAAGAAATCTTCAATATGCTGAACACAACAACATATATGTCATGTCTCCTCTACTTTGTGAGTGCAAGCTTGCAGTTATTTATTTGGTTGCAGATGCATTCTTTAATGTCATTGTGTGTCTATGAATTACAGGAAGCCTTTTAGTATGTAAATTAGATAATCTGTTATGCAAACTGAATGTAAATTACCCAAAGCTAAGAGAAACCTGTCAACAGCCAGGTTCTCCTCCTAGCCATACTGTTAAAGCTGAGCAGCTGTTCAAACACAAGGAGACATCTGACAGCTTGTCCACAGATGAAAGATGAGATTCCATAGCAGTGTATTACCTTGTCTGCTAGCATACACATGCAGCAAATCCATAATATAGTTCTTTTGCTGGAATCTTATAAGCAAGATCAATCTGATATCCGATGCCCTTCAAAATGTATTGTCTTCGAATGCAGGCAACCATCTACCACAGCGAATATTCTGCCTGTGGAGCAGAAGACACTGCCTGGTATAAAACAGCATATGGTTGATGGGGTTACTATAAAGAGAATATGAACAACCTGTGGACTCCTGATCCTCATACCAGCCTGGCTTGGGAATGGTTCTTCTGATCATAGCGGTGCTTGGTGAGATTCATTTCACCCTGGTTGCCCTCATCAGCACAGAACAGTACGCTATAGTCAAACGTGAAGTGCCATGTGTACAGTCACCATGGAGCACTGAGTGGCCACGGACATTATCCAAATTTGTATAAAATGGACTCTTCACATAAGGAATTGACATACCCTTCTCTCCTAGAAGTACCATTGAACATGCCATGCTTTTTGATTCCATGAGAAAAAACCTTTGGGTGCCTACATGTGAAATTGGAAGCATCCAGAGGTCCAGTATGAGCCCTAGATGTCTATGGGCAGTGTATTAAGTATTTATCATATGGAAATGAGCCTTCAAACCTGAAAAAACATAATCGGTAACAGGGGTGGACTGAGGAATTAAAGTTGCACTGTAAAAAAAACTAAAATAGGCCCCATTGTGTAGGCTGGTCCAAATTGACAGAAGGCGAGGACAACACAAGTAGATGGAACCAGCAATACCCTGGTGCAGCACAAAATACCACCCCAGCCGAACCAAATACCACAGCGCAGCTCAAACTACGGCCTCCCCTGCTGCAGTATTCAACTGCATCACCGTCCTGTGAAAAATAATGAGAGCATATTGTGATGCAGTCCGCATCCGTATGCCCGTTCCGTAGCCCCGCAAAAAAGATAGAACATGTCCTATTCTTGTCCGTTTTGCGGACAAGGATAGGCATTGTTACAATGGATCCGCAAAAAATACGGATGCCATACGGACGCCATCCGTTTTTTTGCGGATCGCAAAACACAACGTTCGTGTGAAACTGGCCTAAATGTTAGTATATTTGCCAGTACTGGAGTTCTGGCCCTGACACGGCCCCTGTTCCACCCAACTGGCCAACAAAGCCTAAGGCTACATTCACACAACAGTGAAAAAAGCGTGTTAAAAACAAATTGTCAGTTTTTAACAGATGTTTTTTTCACTGAGGCCTTTTTGAAAAAACTGGACATAAAAAAGTCAATTGTGAAAGTTCAATTGTATGGAGGCTGTTAAAAATGGGCAAAAGAGAACATTTTATTTTTTGATGTTCGTTATTCACTGGCCGTCAAAAATACTGCCGTGTGAATAACACCCATAGACTGCCAGTGGTCTTAAAAGGGACTTGTGACGGCTGTCAAGAAAACTTCTCTCACATGTCTATTTTTTACAGTGGTGTGAATGTAGCCTTAATCAAGCCGAGCAAATAAATAGTGTCAAAGAAGGAACTTGCAACTTTTTTTTTAACGCCTAAAACAGTCACAAGTCCTTTGATAAATGACCTCCCATTAACTTCAGGAACTGACTGTTCACTTGCTTCCTAATATATCCCACCCGTAAACAGCTGCCTTTGCAGTTAAATAACACTTCACCGCCAGTGCTTTTATTCGTATGGCTGATCAGTGGACGTACAAGGCTATCTATGCTGTCCACTGATGAGGCAGGACTGGTGGTCACTGTTGTAGCCACAGTTTTACCCTTCTGAACCTTCCATCAAGTTGAACTCATGTTTGTCTCTAATGGCGGGTTTTGTATGGCCGAGGAGCAGCCAATTATCTGAAGAAGATGTTCCTTCCCGGCAGTCGGCTGCACGTTCAGTGAAGGAGACCCCTGATCTCAGGGGAAGACTGGGAACTTAAAGAGGCCCTGGAAAAAAAAATACTAAAAGTGGCCCCATTTTGTAGTTGGGTCCAAATTGATGGAAGCAATACCATATAGTGGCACATTATACCACCCCAACAGAGCCAAATACCACATTATACCAACAGAGCCAAATACCACAGTCCATCACAAAACACTGCCCCAGCAGCACAAAATACATCCCCAAATACTTCCACCGGCTGGCCGTGAGGAGGGCTCAGACAGCCCCCTGGGCATCGGCCCACCAGGAAATTTCCCTGTAAGGTCTATGGCCAATCCGGCCCTGGCTGATCTCACAGTATGAGAACGAGGCATCCCACGTCCTCATACAGAATCATTGTTTCTGGGCAACCGATCTCTGTTCAGACGGCACAATCTACTGCCCAGAAATAATGTACTTCCCTGCACAAACAACAGTTTTAACTGATGAACGAGCCCATCTCTATAAAAGCAAATGTGACTGAGTTGCAATACCACATATAACCAGAGGACAGTTGCGGCGCTGTTTATGGAAGCAGCCATGTTTTCTAAGCCCAGAAAACCCCCTTTAAAAAACAAGATGAATTAATTTGCCAATTGGATAGAATGTAAATACAGTGAGAAGAGATCCGTAATGGAATGTGAATAAGCACCACATGTGCAAGACAGTCCTATTTTATGGCCTCATTCACACGTCTATGATGAGATCCCTGACAAGATGATTAGTGGTTTAGCAGTGAAGAATCCGTGTTTGGTCCATTTGCCTGTTTTTTGTCCTCCGTGTGTCATCCGTATTCCACAGACACTGCTCAGGTCAAAAT
This sequence comes from Rhinella marina, assembly GCA_900303285.1. Lineage (NCBI taxonomy): Eukaryota > Metazoa > Chordata > Amphibia > Anura > Bufonidae > Rhinella > Rhinella marina. The sequence goes on from ONZH01025930.1 coordinate 143,603, forward strand.
TAGTTTCCAGAGCATCTCCTAGCAATGGTCCGTGTATAAACATTAAAGTCAAGGAGTACGTGTGCTGTCCGTCGAGACTACTGACATCCGCACATCCATGATCCACTGACCACTGACATGTGAAAGAGGCCTAACGCTCAGGTAAGGGTTCATGAACATGACAGTGTCCGTTTTGCGGACTGAAAAATACAGGTGCGCTCTGTGTGCTGTCCAAATTTGCAGACCCACTGACTTCAATAGGTCCGTATTTTGTAAAAATATTCTATGTTTTTGCGGAACGGACATACGGATCCGGAAAGCACACAGATGAGTCATGTGCTTCCCACATTATTATGTCTGTTCTGCAAAAAGAATATGTCCTATACTAGGCCACAAAATGCAGACCACAGACCCATTGAAGTCAATGGGTCTGCAAAAAAATTTGAACGAAGCACAGACGGTATCCGTATTTTGCAGACCATAAGATACCTACGGTTGTGGCATAAGGCTGCTTTTAAAACAGCGCTAAAGATTTCCAGCGCCAGCGAAAGGAGCCAGACAGACCCCACTGACTATATAGGACCTGGCGAGTTTCGGATAGGGAATCCCCCATTTTACTGGACAAAATACTCCTTTTTGTCCAATATTTTTCAGGGAATCTGCAATCAAGGCCCCCTCCCCAAACCGTCAAACTGAGCTTTATGTCGGATTTACATGAACAAGACGACACATTCGATTTTACGTAAAGTTTATTATGTAAGAACTTGGAAGAACAGCAACATAAAACGACCTTCGTTGACACATGCAATGCAAAAAAATGAAAAATCAAATGAACTTTGATCATGAGTTTCTAGTCTCCTACAAATTAAATAGTGTAAGCGTCCCAGTTCACAGACATTATTGCTATTGTATTGAAGAGCAACATTCTCTTCCAAGACCGCATAACCTTTAGCCTATTTAATAAGTAATGAACTGCGCCAAAATGAAGAGGAAAACAGATTCTTCATGCCTTTCTGCCAAAACTGCAACAAATTATCCCAAATATCGAACCAATAGCGAAATAAACAAGGCACAATAAACACCGCCTGCAAGTTACGTAGACTTTTCCCGAAGAATGCATTCAAATGGCGTCCTGCGTGTAGCGGACTCACTGCACTCTCTAGAGCGCTACATTGGTAATTCACAGTGCTGCTGTAGTTGCAGTTCTGAACGCTAGATGGCGCCATATTGTGGCCTGAATCAGAATTCATGGATGAGAATGCAGCATTTCATGACTAGGATCCAGTGCTTTATAGTAGTGTACATCGACTCAGGCCACAAGATGACGAATCTAAATGACACGTTCCTTCTAAGGGCTCATGCACACAAACGTATTTTGTTTCCGTGTCCGTTCCATTTTTTTTGCGGACTGTATGCGGAACCATTCATTTCAATGGGTCCGCAAAAAAACGGAAGGTACTCCTGGTGCATTCCGCTTCCGTATGTACGTATTTCCGTTCCGCAACGGACAAGGATAGTACTGTTCTATTAGGGGCTAGCTGTTCCGTTTCGCAAAATACGGAATGCACATGGACGTCATCCGTATTTTCTGCAGATCCGTTTTTTTCATACGGTCGTGTGCATGAGGCCTAACACTGAGGGTAATGTAGAGTTTCTCATAAATTACCTTCTGTGGTCTGAATGACTTCAGCTCAGTTCACACTTCAGTTATTTGGTCAGTTATTGTGAGCCAAAACCCGTAGTGAAGCCTGCACAGAGATAAAGTATAATAGAAAGATGTTTTGGACTTGTTCCTAGCTGTGGCTCACAATAACTGATGGAAATAACTGAAGTGTGAACTCGACCTAAGGCTTCATTCACACATCCTGAAAATGGGTCCGCATCCGTTCCGCAATTTAGCAAAACGGGTGCGGACCCATTCATTTTCAATGGGGCAGCAAAAGATGCAGACGCACTTCTGGTCCGCGGCCCCGCAAAAAAATAGAATGTGTCCTATTCTTGTCCGCAGCCACGGACAAGAACAGGCATTTCTATTATAGAGCCGGCCATGTGCGGTCCGCAAAATGTGGAATGCACATGGCCGGTGTCCGTGATTTGCGGACCGCAAAACACTTGCGGACGTGTGAATGAAGCCTTAAAGGGGTTTTCAAAGATTAGAAAACATGCTGCTATTTTCACCACACACAGCGCCACATCTGTCTAGGGGTTGTGTGCGGTACTGCAGTTCGATTTCATTCAAGTATAGAGCTGAGCTGCGATACCATACACAACCTATGGACAGGTGTGGTGCTCTTTTTGGAAGAAAGCAGCCATTCTTTCAAATTCTAGACAACCCTTTTAAAATATGGAGATCGTGCCTTTTTTGCTCAAAGAACTAGTTTCAATAATGCAAATCTTTCGGCTTTGTAATATCAAACATATAAAATGATCTATAGAGTCTAGCTAGAGACACCATGGGCATTAACACTGCATCATGTCAAATATAATAACTCCCATTGATACAAACAAAACACAAAGTTCACAGTGTAGGAAATAAGGGTTTGTAGTAGAGATGCTGAATTTAAAGGGGTCCTCCGAAATGAACAAATAATGCCTCCCAGTGATAAAAAAAAAAGTGCTTATACTGAAATAAGTAGCAATTCAGTCTTAGAGAGCTAATCCTAAGGAGTGCGGCATTTACAGAGAATGTGTCTATGGAGAAGGAGAGCATACAAGCATTCCCAGTCTATTATGAAGTGATTGTGCATCTAGGGACTGAATCCCTCCAAAAAATACCAGCACTGTGGAAACCATAAAAGCTCCAGATCATTTCTTGAAAACAAGAATCTTCTCGAAACACTAAGTGCCACTGACAAACCAAAGCCTATGGTGACATCAAAAGGAAAGATGTGGTAATCCATCACCTTGACACATCAATTAGCTAATGTGGTTTACTTCAAGGGACCCACCAACTCTCCTGACATGCCTGTCTTCATAAATACTTGTATTAATGAAGTAACAGTTCTCTACATTGTGCTGTTCCTGTCATTCCTCCTAGAAACCTGTAAATAAACCGACCACTGGGTGCTACCAGTATGGGTTGAGTCCCTACAAGGTCTGACACTGCCCAATCAGTAGTGTCCAAGCCTATTGAAAGAGAAAGGTAAAACCAAGTGGTCTATTTATTCACAAATATACAGAAGGAATAACAGAGGAACAGCACAAAGCAGAATCATAGGAAACACAAGCATTTATTACACAGATGATGTTACACAGAAACCAGTACACTAACAGCAAATCTGTTCACCATTTCACTGGAATATAGATTACAACAGGGGAACCAATGTGCCCATTGCATCCTGATGGCCAATGAATAAAGCAAAATGGCGAAACTTGAATGGACTGCTTTATCATAAAAATTATCCTTTTCTTCCCCTAATTTCAGTAAACCCCTTTAGGGCTCTTTCACGCAAGTGTGTCCCTTGTGGGAATCACGGTCCGTGTGAGAGAGAAATGGTGTGGTCTGGATTACAGAAGCACACGGCATTATCATGATCTATAATGCTGTGTGCCTCTGCCTGACCCTTCTGTAATGGAATCATACTGACATAAAGCTGGCAGTACGATTCCGTTACAGAAAGGTCAGACAGAGACAGACAGCATTATAAATCAGGATACTGCCCTGCGGTTCTGTAGTGCAGAATGCATGATCCCTCTCTTACATTCCCGCAAGGGACACCCTAGTGTGACAGAGCCCTTAGAGACAGATTAAAATCCCATGTGTATTTGGCATGGCAGCATTCTGGGGCTGACCCTTTGATTTCTGAAGCAGATTGTCATTCAATGTGTCCAAACTTTGTGTTTTCTGCCCAAAAATAAGTCATATGCCACCGATTCCCAAGGCAAAAAACAAAATACTGGAAATCTGTGCAGAATTTTCCTATGCATATGTACAGAGCTGCTAAAAAAAACAAAAAAAAAACCTTCACATGCATGAGGTGTGGACGTCGTTGTAGAGTATGTGACAAATTTCATATGGTAAGTCCCTCGTGTCAACATACCTCGCCTAATATATATTACAAACTTGTGATCTATGTGTTTATACTCCTCAGAAGACATTTTGTCCTACCATCAGTAACGGTCCCCTAAACCTACAATTCATGGGATCTAAGCACCCGAATGCAGCAGTTAACCCCTGCTGTTTCCCAGATATTGAAGCAGAGCTAGGTCTCTGGAATACATCTCCACTGGTCCACGCATTCCTTCTTAGTGTAATACAGAATATTATGAAGGCAATTTGTTTCGCATTCTTCAGTACAAAGTCACAAAAGGACATGAATTCTCCTATTTCATAAAATAAAGACACAGCGACTACAAACAAAACTCATTTACCTCCGAAAAATGGAGAATAAAACCCTTAAAAAAAAAAAGACAAACAGTATTCTCTGGAACAAAGTGAGTAAGATCGTACTTCTAGAAAAACGTCACCAATACAATATGTCATTCCTCAAAGAAGAACATATTTTGGCTCATTCGGAGTTTCACACAAAGTCATGTGCTGCAAATAAAAATACACAGTATAAAAAAAACCTTAAAATAAATTAGCAACCTAAAAACACATCAATCACAAAAAATTTAAAAAAATTATTCTTGGCATCGGCTCCCTGACATTGAACACAGTTGGCACAGATAGTTTGACAACTTGTAGGTATGTTATGATATGTAGCTTTTTATGATATATTATACAAGATGCCATAGAATAAATCATACAACTACAAAATGATAGCAGGATTAACTGTACATTCTGCCCCACAGTGGCCAAGACTGCATTCGATAAACTCGTCACAGTTCCCATTTTCTTTTAGCTGCAGAGACAACAATTCGGGAAAAGTTGAACCCGCCTTAGCAGACTTGTCTAGAAGGCCTTAAGCTCACAAACCATTATAACAGTTTACAGTCATAGCTGGCCATTATTAGAAACATGTCCTTCAATATTACATAAAGCTCAAACAGATTTTTTGTTTTGTCTTTTTAAATTCTAATATTTACATGTTCCTTTTCATGCAAATGAAGACAAGTCGGTAATAAAAAAAAAAAATAATAATAATAATAATACAGTTATACAATAAAGACATGCAAAGGTGTAAAACAGGAGTCATTAAAAACGTTGGAATAACTTTACATCAATCCATGTGTGTATACATAAATGTATCTACACATATATACACACAAATATAACCAATGTATTTACACAACTCATAATGATATATATATACAGAAACATGTACACCTGTGGAATACAAAAATTAAAAAAAATTTTTTTTAAAACCGTCCTAAAAAGGAAAAAACAAAAATAAAGAGGAAATACAAACAGAACCAAAAGTAACTCAAGAAGCAGTCGATTGGTGCGAATCTGAAAGAATCGTGTTCTTGAACGAAAAATCGAAATCACTGCACAGTGGATTGAGCGGTGAAAATGTCGAGCGTTTGGTGAGACAAGGCGTTTATTATGAGCAGTCTTCTGCTGTAAACATTGATATAGCAGCTGCTGGCTTCGGATGTATGTATGGTCACACATTCAGATAATTGGAATTAGATATCAGTCACTAGTATTCCACTGGAGGTGGTCCATCCCGACAGTTTTCCTGTTGCTCCGGTAGGCATCACGTTGATTTCGGACAGCGAGCCTCCTCCTCTGCCCCTCCATTAATAGTCTTTCACTGGAGCCAGCTCTGGCACTAGATTAACCGTGATGTTTTTATACAGCTTGTCTATTATGATATTTGGAGCATATATTAAATTATTTAATCCATCAAGGTATTGACGTTCTTTAGAATATCGCAGCAATTTGTACCTGTTCGGGGCAGGAAAGAGGTTGTTATCTGATACCTGTAATATAATTAGTTCTCATACTTCTACAGCGCTGATGTATTCTGCATCGCTTCATAGACATTGTCACTGTTTACTGTCCCCAGTGGGGCCCACAATCTAATTTCCCTATCGGTATGTCTTTGGAGTGTGGGAGGAAACCGGAGAACCCGGAGGAAACCCACGCAGACACGGGGAGAACATACAAACTCCATGCAGATTTTTTTAGTTGGATATGAACCCAGGACCCGTTACAGCAAGGCACCAGTGCTAACCACTGAGCCACCATTCTCATGGAAAAGCAATTTGGAAACTTGCTTATACACCAAGCTTTATTACCATACTGACCTCATGCATATAGATGCTAGCAGGTGCCCCCTCCCCCTGTAATTGGCAATTAATTTCATTATACCGCTTTGCAGTGCTTGGAGCTTCTATAAAACAGAAACGTATGCATAGCCAGAATAAAACTAATATTCTGGCCGCCTGCAGCCTCCACAAATGGGGGTTTTAGAGGCTAATTTTAGTTTATTTTTAATATTGTGTAGGGACAGGCATGTTAGGGTGGGTTCACATCACGTTTTATACCTCCGTTTGACGTATATGTTCGAATTTTAAAAAAAGATACAAAAACGCAGCATGTTCTTGTATCCTGCACATTCCGGTAAAAAAAAACGTACACTGGAACTCTATGGTGAATGGATGCCACTGTATGGCATCGGTCTGAGGCATCCGTTTAATGTACATAATTTTTTGTATACGTTAAAAGGATGGGAAAAACGTGAACCCAGCCTTAAGTGTTTTTTTCTAAAATACTTTATAAGGGAAAGGTGTATCTTTTGTGATTGTGCTAAGGAGAATCTATTTTCAGTCTTCAGTTGTACTGAGCACTGAAGATGTCTGTGTGTAACATGTAGAGGCTCCCAGTCTGTCTCTTATCACCACCCCAGTCCTTGTCTATGTATATGAGCCTTAGGCTACTTTCACACTTGCGTTTGCAGGATCCGTTTGCGAGATCCGTCCAGGCTCTCACAAACGGATCCGTCATGATAATACAACCATCTGCATCCGTTCTGAACGGATCCGTTTGTATTATCTTTTAGATTGCAAAGGCGGATCCGTCTTGAACTCCACTGAAAGTCAATGGAGGACGGATCAGTTTTCTATTGACGGATCCGTCCCCATTGACTTACATTGTGAGTCATGACGGATCCGTTTGCATCAGTTTCTTCATGCGGACACCAAAACGCAGCAAGCAGCGTTTTAGTGTCCGCCTCCAAAACGTAATGGAGACTGAACTGAAGCAAAACTGATGCATTCTGAACGGATCCTTTTCCATTCAGAATGCATTAGGACAAAACTGATCAGTTCAGGACCGTTTGTGAGAGCCTGTGACGGATCTCACAAACGGATCCTGTAAAAGCAAGTGTAAAAGTAGCCTTACCTATCACTGCCATCACCCTGCCTATCTGACATGTTACACATGCATCTTCAGCGCTCAGTAGAACTGAAGACAGACTCATTAGCAATGCTTAGTTAGAGCTTTGCTAAGAAGACTCTTTACACCCTGTTTTCTAGTACAAAGAAACATCTTATCCCTAATAAAATATATTACAAAATGTTTAACATCCCTGTCCCTACACTATATTAAAAATAAACCGAAATGACAGGTACACTTTAACTCTCTCTCTACATCTGCAACACAAAAAACGATTTCTATCCACAACAAATTAATTTAAAAAAACATGTGTTGAATGGTGGACACTCAATTTAGGCAAACAATAACTCTAATGATACCTACCGGCCTAAGAACTGCACCTCCCCCCTATGATGGTGAGGAATTGACTTGTATTTTCCTAGGTCTCCTTCTGGTCTAGAGACATTGAAGCCAGCATAATGCACCCTGAAATCAGTAAGAAAATCAAATAAATGAATCTGTTCACAGAACTGCTAACAGATTCATGAGATTCATATTCATAACCAGTTTCATCATAAATGTTTCATCTTAGGTTCTGACTGCTGGACCCTTATTGAAGCCCATGACTAGGGGAAAGTTGGCTGAAACACCACCCTGAACTGGAGTCTATGGCATATAGGAGGGCGCCAAGTGCGCTGACTATGTTACAGAACAGGGGGCTGCAATGAAAACCCTGTGGCTATCTGGTCATCAGACATAGGGCGCTATAAGCAGCACTTACTCCAGTGACAAATTCTTATTTCAACCCTAGAGAAAAGTAAAATTCTTCATGATCCACGTGGAGAGTTAGCAGCTCAAAATATACAATAGAAAATGAGAGCAAATGGCGGTGCAGATCAACCTGCAGATAACAGTTCCCCATAACACCACTACCATAGCTACTGACCATCAACTGATTCGGCTGAAGCCCATATAACACCCCTATTTAGTTTGGGATAGTCTGACTCTGACTCTTTTTGTGAGTACAGTGCTAGAACTTCATGTATGACGGGCTGGAATAGTCGAAAAGACTGGGGTTCAAACTGGAGCTCAACCACAGAGCCATGATTCATTAAAGATGATGTTACTACATCCTCAAAACGTGGAAAATATTCCAGCAAATCCTCTCTTCACAGGAGCCTCCCTCCCTTGTCTTGTCTGCAATAAGACAAAACGGCTTCTAAACCACACTGCCTTCAGCTGATCCTCAGCCAAAAAAGAGAACAGGTCAGCAGGAGATTAACCACTATCTATTCTCTGCACATTTCTACAAAACTGCAGCAATTTCCTATTATGTTGATATCAAAACCACTTCCGGATACAATTATGGATATAGTAATAACCCCATTTTAATGAGCACACCAACACTGACAGAATGCAGGCTGCCATAACCGGCAAATTTGTGGAAAGTAAGAACTTGTCTGTGACACGACAACTGACCCAGCCTTTTTCTTACACTCAGTACTGATGACTAGGCCCAGTGTCACGCACAGAAGTCCAGCTCAGTATACTGTACAGGCTCAGGAGTCCTGATATTCACAAACTCCATGGCTCACATATGAGTGCCGAGTCATATGTGCTGCTGTAGCAATGCTACTTAACAATAATGGAAGATGTGTAAGATATGGTGATGCAAAGTGAGATGGAGAAGTGTACAATGACGGCTTAGTGAATGCCCCCCCTGTCTGTTGTCGCCCTTGTAACAGTGCACTCACCTGTTCCATAAATCGTCATCTTCGCCTCCCCAGCCCCAGAACGCATTTGGAAATCCATTGATCTTCCTAAATTGCTCCACAGTCAAACCACTCACACCGCCAAAGAACTCGTCGTAGGGTAGACTGAAAGACATGAGGAGAGAAGACTTGTTACCGTGAGGTATCATGGCCTACACTCTGCATTGATGGAACTTTTGACTTAACCCTTGTCAGGCTGCATAATTTTACAACGTTAACAGGCTGCAGAGGTACAATTGTACCTGCGCTGTGAAGACTTGCCCCTGGAGTATGTAAGTATGTGTGTCTGTTTGTATGTGTATGTGTCTGTGTGTATGTGTTGTGACATGTGTGGGGCCGGAGCGCAGTTCCGACCCCACACATGTACCTGCAGCAGCCCGGTCAGTTTTTTTACTTGTTTATAATAATAAAATAGCATTATCATTAAAAAAAATATTATTATTTTTTCCTTGCATTATCTTCATTCAAAATATATGAGGGTACATTTGTACCTATGCAAAAATATCTCGACCACTTATCTCAGAAGGGGGTGGAGATATTTTATTGAAATTTGGCCAATATATTCTGAACCAAAACTGCAGAGATGTCACGAAATTTCAGCCCTCTACGGCTTTTCGAAAAAAAGTTATTGCAATTTTAAAACAGAATAGGTACAATTGTACCTAGTCAGCCGGACAAAGGTTAATTTAATGCCTCAAGTGAAATTTTATTATTGTTATAAATGTATTATCATTTATTATTATATGATATACTGTATTAAAACTGTTGCCCGGGACTTACATATCCTCAGGATGGGTCGTCAATATCAAATAGGTGGAGGTCCAACTACCGGCAGCCCTGACGATCAGCTGCTTGAAGGGACCATAGCATTTGGATGAGCACTGCAGCCTCTTCATTGTACGTCGAGCACAGCTCCGTACCTTGTATAGCGGCTGTGCTTGGTATTGCTCAGTCCTATTCACTTGAATGGGACTGAGATGAATAAAGCCCACGTGACTGAGGCTGAGTAAGTCGACGGAGAGCTGCAACCCCTTCCATCAGCTGATCAGGATCCTGCTCCATAGAGATGAATTGATCTTGGAACAGGAAACGTTTCTCTGTGTTTTGGAAGCGCAGACAAAAAGCTACAACCCTAAGATGTGTCTCCGCATGCACATGCAATGTGCGTTCACAATACAGCAGTTACCTCAGAGCGGGTTTGAACAGGAGCAAGCCGGCCACCACTACTACATGGCCGCGGTGGTCGTAACTAGGGGCAACGGCCTGACTGATGTATGTGGGACAATGGATATACAAATAGGAAAATCTTCTAAATAGTACATTTTATATAAATACATTCTATTAGTAATAATATTGGTATGGCTATATCTAACTATACAAACCACATTTGTGAGATGGGAATACCCCTTTAAGTTTCTAGTTTTTTTTTCTCTAGTATGAATAATATTAGAGGGAATGTGCACATTCTTCTGTCTTCTGACATGTCATAAAATATCAGCGGTGCACATGCAGTTCTTGAACCCCTCATCTGATGGCAGAGCAGCCTGAGGCACTGCACTGAATGCTGGGGCACGTCGGCTCATGTTTATTACAGTTATGATCCTCCATTCACTTCAGTGCTGTTCCTACAATTAAAGGAGCAACAGAGCTGCTAACATACTGTCCTTCACATACCCCTGCCAACCAGCTGTCTGAAGGGGCTGCAGCACTCATGTGAGCGCTGCACCCTCTATATATATTATAGCAGCAGTGCAGGGCAATTACAGCCGTTCGTTCCATTCACTTGAATGGTAGAGGAGGTTGTACTTATCCTGCACCATAGCTATAATGCAGACAGATTGCAGGGAAACCCTGAAGAGAAAGCAGTGCTTACATGAGCACCGCAGCCCATTCGTACAATTGATCGGAGGGGATGCTGGGAGATGGACCTCCACCGATCGGATATTGAGGAACTATCCTATTCCTGAGAGTAGGTCAACAATATCATGATGAATATGACTGTGTGCCTATAAAAGACGCATTGGATGAGTTAAGATACACTTCAATGTATGGATATTATAGCTGTAAACCAGATGCCTTTTGGCTGACTCATTTTTTTTTTCCCATGGAACAAGAAGAATAGCGGCCGCTTATCTCCCCCAGGAACAAGGGATTGTCAGTTTTGAAATCTAATTCCAGATCCCTCCTTTCTTCTACAGCTACTGTCAGTGAAGTGCTATGACAAAACCTCGGCATTTAGTGGAAGAATCCCCGGCCTGTTCACTGCATGAATCACGCGCCTGTTAGATAATTCCATTTTTGAAGGAAAGAACCCTTAAGGCCAACTGACCCAGGATGCAGTGACTATTACAAGGATGTAGTGACTGCTCATATGACATCTCATGCAAAACATATTTGGTTAGAAGCTTCTTTGCATGTATCATATGTATTATGTATCATATGAGTACACGCACTGTAGATGAAGGGCGGAGTAGTAATCCCATCAGATCAGCAAACAAATAATCTCTTTTTTTCTTGTGGGTGCAACATCCAACATGAAAGCTCAGTTCACCCAAGTACAAGGAGTCACAATTGCTGCTTTTGTCAGCTTCAAGTCATAAACCTTCTTCTCTGTGGGCCTGAGGTACTTCAGCCCTGTCCAGGTGAATATCAAATATTGCATATATTTTGCCACCTGGAAGCTTACTGTCTAATTGAAGACGTCTTAATAGCAGTCTACGTGCTTCAAAACAGTGCTGTCCTATGACTATTTCCTGGCATTGGTCACAATGACCAAAAAGTTTTTGAAATCTGAAAAAAAAAAAAAAAAAAAAACTGGACTCGCTTGCTCCCTGATGCTCAGTTCCAGCTCCCTGTTCCGGACTGATGAGGTCGTGTGCACCCCTGTGTTCAATGACTGTTCTCAGCGGTGACATGTCCACAAAGCCAGTCATTGAATGAAGCAGCACAGGAGAAGTTTACAGGTCCGGGATTGGGAGACCGCAGGAAAAAGCAAGAGACCCAATGAGCCCGAACTGAATGGCAGGGAACACAAGAGTATGGTTTTTTCCAACAGGTAGAGCAGTTTGAGCAGAAAAAAAAGTGCAGAAAACCCCTTAAAAGGGCACAGTAGTAGTTTTTTTTTTGCGGACCGTATGCAGAACAATTCATTTCAATGGGTCCGCAAAAAAAAAAAAAAAAACCTGAAGTTACTCCGTGTGCATTCCATTTCACAAAAAAATAGAAAATGTCCTATCATTGTCCACATTACAGACAAGGATGGGACTGTTTTATTAGGGGCCAGCTGTTCCATTCCGCAAAATACGGAATGCACACGGATGTCATCCGTATTTTTTTGCGGACCTCTAAATACATACGCATGCATGAGCCCTTAAAGGGATGTTCTGGTTTCATGAAAATGCAGCTCATTGGTGCTGAGAGTCGGATCTCACCAATATCACAAAGTCGGACAATACGTTTTTTTTTCTTCTTTTTTTTTTTTTTTTTTTTTAAGTACTTACATGTACATGTATTTGTCAAGTTTTGTAGCAAAGTGGCGTGGCATTTCCCCACATCCATAGTAATTTCTGTCATTTTCAGGAATATGATCCACATCATGGAAGATGACACAATCCCAGTTTCGATCCTTCATGGCTTCTTTAAACCCAACATTAAACAACATGGCTCGATTGAAAGTCTGCGTACCGGCCTACAAAAAAAATGTAAAAAAAAATTATAAAAATCTGCAGGGGAAACATAGGTAAAGATGTAACAGACAATGATGGCAGCCATATAACAAGTAGTTTTATGTATATATACAATCAATGCAGTAACATGGGAAATCCAACCATAAAAGAACTGCCGATTTTCCAAAAGGAAAATAGCTGCCGCACCCTGTAGTCCACCCAGAACCCCCATAGCAAAACCATTCTTCTCCTTCTGTGTGATATGGAACTTCTTCTTTTGCCATGATATAAATAGTTTATATTCCACATTCCTTGACTTTATTTCTTCCATGGTACAATATACAATAATGTGATATCTATTATCTCTGACATCGCGCAGAGGATCTGATCTCAAAACCGGAGCAAAACGCTTCAGTTTTGTCATCATGCATTCTGAATGGAGAAAAATCCATTCAGTAGGCATCGGTTCCTGATTGTTCAGTTTTGTACACCACAGCAAGCTCTACGAGTTCTATGAAACGGAACAAACTGGATCCGGCACCAAAAACAAAGTAAGTCAAAGGTGCCAGATCAGTTTTTTTGGGATCTGTCACCCATTGACTTACAACGATTTTAACGCCAGATCCGGTTTGTTCCATTTCGATTTAATACAACCGCATACTACCCTGTTTCCCCGAAAATAAGACCTACCCCAATAATAAGCCCTAGTGCTATTTTGCCCTGTTTTTGGAGTAGGCTTAAAATATAAGCCCTACTCCAAAAATAAGCCCTAGGTACATAGGGTTATGGTCCGAGCCCGGCGGGGGCGGAGCCCCGCAAGTGATTTTAATGGCCAGTCAGGGCCTCTCTGCTGGTGATGCTACCTGCGCAATGCTGCATACTATAGTATGCAGCGCTGCGCAGTTAGTTACCTATACACACACCTATACCCATACCCTATCCGGCAAGACGTCTCCCCTGTGATGATCCCGCGAGACGTGACCTCAGCGCCGGGTCTCACGGGATCACGCTGGTTGACGGGTTGACACAGCACACACCGGATGACAGGATTGGGAGAGAAGAAGAAGTCCAGAGCGGAGTGTAGGTAAGCATATTTTTTGTCTGTGTGTGCACAGGGGCCCGGGGCAAAAAAAAATTACATACCAGTATATATTCAGAGGGGCCAAAAATGAAATATATGTTCAGTGGGGGCAAAAATAAGACCTACCCCAATAATAAGCCCTAACCCTTTTTCCGGAGAAAAAAAAGAAATAAGACCATGTCTTATTTTTGGGGAAACACGGTAGCAGAACAGATGCATGCTGGTGCAGTAAATCAAACGGGACTGTTTTGCTCCAGTTTTCAGATCCTCTGCCGGATCTCAAAACCGCAGATGTGAAAGTAGCCCTAGCATTGCACTATGGTGTCATATCTATTATCTCTACTGTGACAACATATTGTATATTATCATTGCACTATAGTTTCATATCTACTATCTCTGTACTGTGACATCACATTATTCTTCTTTCATGATGTCATATGTATTATCTCTGTACTGTGACATCACATTATTCTTCTTTCATGATGTCATATGTATTATCTCTGTACTGTGACATCACATTATTCTTCTTTCATGATGTCATATGTATTATCTCTGTACTGTGACATCACATTATTCTTCTTTCATGATGTCAATGTCATGATGTATTAACCTTGTATTATCCTGCTGTGATCATTGTGGCCCTTAACCTTTATCTATGACATCATCTGTTTTCTACATTCCCTGACTTAATCCCTCTCCTGTGATATCACGTGGTACAATATTCCTATGCTATGATGTTCTGTTTATTACCACTGAACTGTGATGCCACTGTGGTTCAGTGCCATTAGCTGTGACATCACTATGCACATTATACCCACTCTATGACATCACTGTGTGCACTAAAAATGTTCACAATACAACACCTCAAGGCAATTCTCTTTCCAGTATTATGTTATTTTTTCAATGTAGAAAAGGTGTAACTTTCCCACTAAACTATTAATATTAAATTCATTACAATATTACTGATCACTATTTGATACTTTCAAATAGCATTTCACTGCAAACAATGAATGCCAAAATCCCTTTCAGTGTCCTATCCATGCAATATGTAGCACAGTCACCAGTAAGCAGAAGTAACAACGAAAATAGCATGAAATCCTTCCTTCCTTTTATGTGTCAAACTGGTGTTAGCTAATTGCTGTCACCGAACACCCCCAATATGCACATATGGCAGCCTTCCAGCAGGCTTCCCAGAAAGTGATAGGAAACGCTATCTAATTTGTCATGTGAGACGTCTTGGTGGGCACGAAAGTTCCTGGAGAAGTAATGAGCTGTGTCACGAAACTCTTCGTAAGTAGAAATCAATTGAAGGGAACATGTAGAAGTCAATGGACCAGTGGAAAGTTCTTAATAGTTACTATGCAAATAAGGGCCAATAGATGACAATGATAGGTTTTATTCTGCTTGGAAAGGAAGTATAACTTCAGTATAAGTGATATGAAAGAAGCCTTATTCAGGGCTTGGTATTTTTACATTTCTACCACTAGATGGCACCAGAAACAAAAACTTTGCATATTTGCAAAGAATCCACCAGCTAGGATGGGAATCTAAAGGAGTTGGAGAGTTTCCTATATAGATGACCTATCCTGATGAGTCTGATGAAGGTGGCACCACCGAAACACATAGCTCACTTTTTTACTTGTTTTTATGTGTGTTAACTTGCCTGAAGGTTTGCGGTGCAGCATGTTGTTTTTTACAGCTTCTGTTGGAACTTTCTTGTCTTCTATCCTGAGGATAGGTCAACAATATAGGAAGCCAGCAAACCCCTTTAACCAAATCACCCAGTTATGGGCAATAGGTTGGGGCTTGGCACTACTACCTATGAGTATTCGAAGTCCATGTCCAAATCGAAACAGGCAACATCCGCACGGATTTACTCCAAAAACCCACCGGCCGAGTTGCTGGCTTGCTATAGCATTCATCTTAGTCGTGTATGTATGTCTGGGAGCATCGTAATAATCTCAACCCTGGGTTTCAACCTCATTCAGCATAGCAAGGTCGCATGGTTGGGCTGAGGATGAGAGTGATACCCAGTTTTATAAATATACGAGCCCTTGTCAGTATATGAAATGAAGCACTGTTCCTCCATATTGAAGGCATCTGCACCATGTTCCCTCCTTTATGATCCTCGCACAGGAGCATGGTGGTAAGGTGACCTGTCACCTCTTTATGAAGATCTTCCTTGTGGGACTACAATGTGAATATGCAAAAAAACTACAAGACTGCTAACTGAAGGTTCCCCCTATGTACCATTATTTCCCCCCTTCAATAAATAGATCCTACCTACATGAGACAGGCTGAGCTTTCAGGAGGTGTATATTTCACTATTTTGGGTTTATATAGACTCGCCCTTCCACATGTGGACTCTGGTAGGCCATTTAACATAAGCTGGCCCTACACATTAGATGTATATCAGTCAAACCCATGGGTTTTGGTGGGACCAGTCAATCATCTGATCTGTAAGAGGCCTGTAGGGAGGAGATAAAGATGGGCCTGTCGGACTTCATTATGCCCAATCCTTTTTTTTCTTGGGGAGTCTGGCAGGCAGTGGGTTACACTTCCCTCCCACATTCAGAAAACATGAATGCTCAAGCAGAGGGTGCATGTGTAAAGGGAGAATCAGGAGAGAAAGCTTTTGGTCGACAGGTATCTCATATATGGCCAGCTTGTGTAAACTGCTATATAAATAACAAAGCTGCCAACATATCTTGAGATATTTAAGCCCCACCCCATGCAGGCCCCTAAAATGCCCAAGAAATTCTTCCATAAACTGTCCACTTTGGGGCAAAATGCACAAATGCCACCATCTTCATGCAGATGTTGTCCTGGGTCAGATTTCAAGGTAGGACTCGAGCATTGCAAGGCACCAGTGCTAACCACTGAGCCACTGTGCGGCTCAGTGTAATTAACAATTTTGTATAGCCACTGAGCTATTCAATAAAATGTATCTGTATGGCGCCACCTGTTTGTTCTTTTCCTTTTTTCTTAGTCCACCTCATTGAGGTGGTCGCACGCGCTCACACAGCCTGAGCTAAAGCGGAAAGAACCACCCCCACCCCTGAGATGCCAGCCTGAAATGATTGGCGAAATGGATCGGTAGATCTCTGGATCTGTATGAGGTACAAGGCTGGTTCTAGCTTTGTTAGAAAGGTTTGGTCATGTACTGTATGATGTCCGATTTTCCTTTTTTTACATCAGTCATGTCATAACCCCTTTAAGACTAACAAATTTTTTTTATTTTTTTTTTTTTTTTTGCTCTTATTAGAAGCAGAGGAGCTGTAACCTCACAAAGTCACCGTGTCTGGAGAGCCAAAGCTTCATACTGGAAGCTAAACACAAAGAACCAGTCTTTCAGCATAAACCAGTCTACACGCAGTATTAGGAGCGGTCTTCTGGGAAGTATTTCACCTCGTCTCCAGTATCATTTCCAGCAATCTCTTTCAACTTATTCAAAAACAAAAGCCAAATACGTCCAAGAACAGACCGAGATGGTGAGTCACACACGCGACTGCCGAGAATATACTGCGCCAGAGGGTAAGGGGGCCAATGACAATGTATTTACCGTAGAGCTGTGATGTCGAACCCTAGTAGTCGGCACCTCACCATAACATATTCACACCGAGCAGATTTTGAGTCTTAGGGCTCAGGCACACGACCGTATGATAGATAGTCATGGTCTGATGACTGCTGAAAAGTGATTTGTACAGCTTTAGTGGCCAGTGTTAAAACTGCAGCATTTATTTTTAATATAGATATTGAAATGGAAAAGAAGAAGTAAAATCTCCTAAAATTCATCAAATTTTTTTTTACTGAAGGTGTTGTGTGGCCCAAGCCTACTGCACTGGGATGGCTGCTAGAACCAGTAAAAAACTAACTTTTGTATGGAAAGGAAAAGTCACCAACTAAAGGCACCAGTGTGAGATGTCACCATATATGACCACCCTTACTGCCACACAGTGCACAGCTTTGCCCCCATGGCCCCCTGGATAGAATAACGACCCCATATCCTGTTTGTTTGTGATGCTCATTGATCCTAGACTTGTCCGGTCTGTCTTCACAGCTGTTGTCACCCTGCCCCCAAGAAGCTTTAATGGGGTTGTCCGAGTTGTTTTTTTTGTCCTTTGTATGTTTCTAACTAGTCAAATACAACAGCTTTTCCATACATTTTCTGCTTCTAAACTTGCTGGTTTATCAGATTTTACTCAGGGTCACATGACCTGTGATGTCGTGCACCAGCAGATTAGAGCCTGTACACTGGTCACTGTGCTGGCCACGCCCCCTGCATTGCCGGGCTGCTATCTGCTCTCTCCCTGGATTCTTTCAGATAAAACATTAACCCCTTCAGCCAGAACACACTGAAGGCTTTACAACAGCAGCTGCAGATGTAAAGAGACACAGGATCTGCTCTCCTCACCCTACAGACACAGAGCTGACTGGAGCTGATCTGGAGGAGATGCAAAGAACAAAGAAGGTAGGGGGAAGATCCTGTGTGTATCAGCAGTGTCACTGTACAGCTGGGACTTGTAGTCCTACACATACAACATGCTGCTGAGTATCCTAGAAGGCAGATATATCACTCAGGGCAGCTCTTGTATTCACTCCCTTTGCATAGCAGGAAGGGAGAGGGGCAGAGATTGTTATTACTGCATGTGAACAAAGGCCAGAAGAGAACCAGGGAAATGAGGAAATAGAGATTTTTTTGCCTAAAACGTGCTTAACTTAGTTATATATTGCTGCTCATCAGATTTGAAGTACTATTTTTTTTTTTTTTCATAACTCGGACAACCCCTTTAAGGAGTTGTCTCACCTCAACAAATGGCATTTATCATGTAAAGTTAATACTAGGCACTTACTAATTCAGGGATGGCCAACCTGAGGCTCTCCAGCTGTTGCAAAACTACAACTCCCAGCATGCCCAGACTGCCTTCAGCTATCAGCCTACAGCAGGACATGGTGGGAATTGTAGTTTTACAACAGCTGGAGAGCCGCAGGTTGGCCATGCCTGTACTAATGTATTGTGACTGTCCATATTGCCTCCTTTGCTGGCTTGATTTGTTTTCCCCATTACATTATACACTGCTCATATCCATGGGTTACGGGTTACGTCCACCCATCCAGCAGTGGTGGTCATGCTCGCACACTATGCGCACTCCTGCTGTCTCGGCCATCAGAGAGGCCGGCAACTTTTCCTTTAGTGTGCAGGGAATACATCAGGGATCAGCAACCTCCGGCACTCCAACTGTGGGGAAACTATGACTCCCAGCATGCACACTTGCTTGGCTGTTCTCGGGACTCCCACAGAAGTGACTGTAGTTGTTGTTTCACCACAGCTGGAGTGCTGGAGGTTGCTGACCCCTGGAATACAAGCAGCACCAGCTGTGAAAATATTCTTGTCTTTGCCCACCAGAGCAGGAAGACTAGATTTTTCACCAAAGGAACAAGTCAGGTTATCGTCAGTGCATGTTCCTGAGACACTCATGACAGGAGCTTTAGTTCTAGTCTCCACACTTTCAAATTATATAATAATGACAAACTGTCCCAGTATTAACCCTGTGTCACTTCCGCAGACAGAAGCAGGAGGGTCTTTTCGATGAATTGCCCGCCATATAGGCTGTTCTGACCTAGCTATTAGGAGATGTTGGGATCAGTGGTTACATGAGGGCACGCACATATGGAGAACAGGCTTCAGACTGCCCAGAGAGACCACCAGTAGAGCGGATTGTTTGATCAGCTGACAAGCATGGGCATCTCCCACAGTTTAGTTGACCACTGTCCAGAAACAGGTGGCACCTTCATTACACACCCCAGTGTCTGCCTGGACAATTTCCACACTTAGTAGTAGGAAATTTTGGGTTACGGCACCTATTACTTGTCTTGTCATTGACAGCCAGGCACAGTCATCCTCGTTTGCAGCGGTGTCGCGAACGAGAAACCTGGACTGCTATGGACTGGTTCTGTTTAGGATCTGATGATGGTTCGATTCGGGTTTGGAGGCCTTGTAGTGAGGACTTCAACCCTGCCTTTGCTGTGGAGCTTCACACTGCCCCAACTGCTGGTGTGATGATTTTCTGTGGAGCCATCACATATGACAGTTGGCACCCCTGGTAGTGATATGAGGGACATTAACAGCTCAGAAATGTGTTATCTCTCATGGTGGGTCTTCCAACTGGCATTTTTCAGCAGGATAACGCTCAAGCACACATAGCAAGGGTTTTCCAGGAATATCTTCGCTAGACTGCAACACTTCCTTGGCCTGTCCAGTCTCCACATTTATCACAGATCGTGCTTTTATGGAACCAGCTGGTGTGGCAGCTTCAGCAACCTATGAGTATGTAGGATCTACAAGCCCAGCTGCAACATCTGTGAGCAAAAGTGTCACAAGATACCATACAGAACCTGTATGTCTCCATGCCCAACCATATCTCATCTTGTATCCAGGATAGAGGTGCCCAACATGGTACTACAGCCTCCTCTCAATTGTACAGCTTTCCCAAATATACTTATCATTTTCCTCTAATATTGTAATCACATATATCATCATTATATTCATATATAGAACGTTTCATTCCATCCAACACCTGCTTCTTGGTGCATTTTTTTTGTCAATGAGTGTATTTGATGGGAAAATCAGTACAGCACCTTCTGATCATCCCACTGAAATGAGAGACACCATGACAAAAACCCGGAGGATCAATTCTAAATCAATGGGGACTGCCGTTGATGTCCATCATAGGAGGATTCAGCACATTAGATTTGTTTTTCTGCTCCAATGACAAAAAAACAAAGTGTGAACACGGCCTTATTATTACTTTTGTATCTTTGTCATAAATTGCTACTTTTGTATAAAAACGTGAAATGAAAAAAAAAACACCAGAACATGTTTATGTGTTTAAGGGCACACAGTTTTTTGCTGCAGTTTGTTGTATTTTTTTTAGTGGCGGTTTTGATAAGTAGTTGTGTGAACTGTGTCATTTTTTTCTGGATTTTTTTCTTATATAGTGAAATGTAAAAATGCCAGAGCTCCTACATGCTGTGTTTTTGAATAGAAGGCAGAAAGACAAAAAAACTCCATCTGGTGAACAAAAACACCAGAAGCAAAATAAAATAAAAAACACAACACTAGACCTTCAGCTAATCAAGTCACACAATGTTTTTTCCTTATAGAGAAATCCATGGGGAAATACCTGAAACGCCACACCCAGAGCATGCTGAACACACACCCCAAAAAAAAAAAAGTTTGTGGGTTTCCTATGGTTCACATTTGGCCAACATATCACATCTGGATGCAGGGTTTTTCACTGCAAACAATGCACACATGCTTTTAAAAAAAAAAAAACACATAGGGGGAGATTTATCAAAACTGGTTTAGAAAAACTGGCTTAGTTGCCCATAGCAACCAATAAGATTCCACTTTTCATTTTTCACAGGTGGAATCTGATTGGTTGCTATGGGTTTTTCTTTTTTACAGTTCTCCTTTACACCAGTTTTGATAAATCTCCACCATAGCATGAAACCACCCTAACCGGTATTTTCAGGTGGATTTCCTTGCACTCTTGCACAGTACAGTAAGGATGAGATTTAAAAAAAAAAAAAAAAAAAAAAAAAACTCATCCACGAGCTGCAGAAAACATCCTTCAGTGTGGATTTTCAATGGTGCCACAGATTTCTCTATAAATTCGGCAGACTCGTCCTGTTGTAGTATATGTCCTGAGTTGAGGTATGCTATGCTGGTATATTTTTGCAGTGGAGTAGTAGATGTATAACTGGTTTTGTGAGTATTGCACTGAAAGTAAGTCAGTCAAAAGAAAAATAAAGCTAAAATGTGAACTGGTTGGTTGGCTAAAGAAGTTCCTTAGAGCCCACCAGCAGTCATGGCGCTTACCTGCTCAATGACGTAGAAGGAGAACTCTAGGCGCTGTCGCTGGAGCATAGGGATGAGATGCCTGAAGAAGATCGGCAGGTGCTCATGGCGATTTCGAAATGGAATAAGGATTGCCACCTGTAACCAATAAAAAGTGTAAGATTACCCACTGATTTCCATCAAGTATATCACAAAAGCAAATGGATAACTACATGGACGAAAGAGGAAATACTATGAAAAAATGTCAACCAGGAGCAGAGTACTTGCCCCATGTCTTATTTGCTTCCACAGTTACCTACAATATAGTTCATTCTATATGGGCCTATGCCAAACATACCATGATACGGTGTCACGCTATGGCTGTGTGCATGCAGGTGGTGGGGGAAAACTGTCAGCCAATTTCTTCTGTCAACCATTTTATGTCACCAGGCACTGATGACATCATCTGACATGTCTCAAGGCACCTTCCCTTTAGGCCTCATGTACACGTACATGACCGTACGTATTTTGCGGATACTGTCCGTGTGGCATCTGCATTCTTTGCGAACCCATTGAAGTACGTGGTCTGCATTTTGAGGCCAAGTATAGGACATATTATATTTTTGTGGAACGGACATAAGGATGCAGAAGGCACATGGATCATCTGTTTGCTTTCCACATCCATAAATTCACTCTGTCAAATGGGTGAATGAGTTCGCAAAAAAAAAAAAATGTAGATGGCACATAGACCGCATCCGTATTTAGCGGATCTACGACTTGTGGAACGCAAAATGGACACAGTAGTGTGCATGGGGCCTTAATGCCTAAAACCCTACCTCATGGTTTCCTTGTTGTAGACATGACTAGTACGTTGGCACAGGTAAGTGCCAGCTTCTAGGACAGTGTCGACTGCTTCTGACAAAAGAAGTAGGGGGTCCACTTTAATAGTAAGGATGATCTCAAAAAAGCCATCTATATTGTGGTGGTGGGAAATGCAGTCAACACATCTCAGCTAGGGCCTTGCTCTGCTCCCACACCAGTAGTAGGTTTCTCAAAGATGAGATGTTCCTGAGGATCCCCCAGGATGATAGGGCAGATAATGTCTGTTCTAGTAGTAAGTACAGGCACATAGCCACATGAGCAGCATTTTGCCAACTCAGCTGATCCCTTCAGCATGGCTGTGTCAAAGTATTTCAAGCATGTGAAAAACGAGGGCTTTTGACTTTTCCATGTACATACCTGTTCTGTACATGCTGAAATATGC
Source organism: Rhinella marina (assembly GCA_900303285.1). Lineage (NCBI taxonomy): Eukaryota > Metazoa > Chordata > Amphibia > Anura > Bufonidae > Rhinella > Rhinella marina. The sequence goes on from ONZH01025930.1 coordinate 166,468, forward strand.
AACTGACTGTAAACCCTGAAGACAAGTGCAAGCAACAAATACATCTGCTGAAGAAAACTGACCACAAAAGGTAATTAGGTCACTGAGGAGAAGGTTCCTTCAGAATGTATGACCCAATTTTACTTTTTACAAAGCCTTAGGCCTCATGCACACAACCGTAATCCTTGGTCTACATCTGATCTGCGTTTTTGCGGTTCGGATGCAGACCCACGCATTTTTACGGGACTGCAAAAAAATATGGACAGCATACGGAGGTCATCCATGTGCTGTCCGCATCCGTGTGCGCATACGGTTTGCAAAGAAGAATAGTCAATTCTACTATTGGGCCAGCGCAAAATGTAGCATGCACGCAGCCGGTATCAGATAACCAGGGAATGGGTCTATGATTCTGAAATCCCAACCGCAGAGCAAATATCCTGTTCCAGGTTCCAAAGACTGTAGCCAAATACTGGATGGTGGCCAGTTCTCTGCGGTTAAACACTGGATCTGCTCAGGTAGCTTGTTTGGACTGAGGAATCCTGAAAAATACACACCCTACACACAGTCCCACTCAAACTTTCCTCATTCCTAGGGCTGCTACAACTTTGTCCTTTTGAGCAATAACTTGAAAGGGAACCTGTCACATTGAACCCGGTGTCAGATCTGTAGCAGCATAGTATGGGGTGGAAGGAGCTGAGAAGACATATACCGTATTTTTCGCTTTATAAGACGCACCTGATAAGACACACGCCAGATTAGGCGAGTAGGAAAATAAGGAAAAAATATTTTTCATCACACCTCATATCAGACCCCCCATAAATTTCAGGACATCACATCAGACCCCCATATCAGCCCTCCATGTCAGAACCCCATCAGACCCCCATATCAGCCCTCCATGTCAGAACCCCATCAGCCCTCCATGTCAGACCCCATCAGACCTCAGATCAGCCCACTATGGCCCCATATCAGCCCACTATGCCCCCATCAGACCTCAGATCAGCAGAATGTGCCCCCATCAGACCTCAGATCAGCCCACTGTGCCCCCATCAGACCTCAGATCAGCAGAATGTGCCCCCATCAGACCTCAGATCAGCAGAATGTGCCCCCATCAGACCTCAGATCAGTAGAATGTGCCCCCATCAGACCTCAGATCAGCCCACCCAGCCACATAATGTTAAAATAAAAACCTCTCTTACCTCTCCTGCGCCGCGGCTCCGCTTCGGCTCCGGTGCTCCTCTGTCTTCTCCGGCCGACGCTGCACTGTCACCTGACTGCGTGCAGCGTCAGGTCATAGTGCGCGCACCCGAGCTGGCCCACAGAAGACAGAGGAGCGCCGGACCCGTAGCGGTGCCGCGGCGCAAGACAGGTAAGAGAGGTTTTTATTTTAACCTTATGTGGCTGGGTGTTTATTTTGGGGGGAAAAAAAAGTGCGTCTTATAAAGCTAAAAATACGGTATATACTTTTATAGGAAAAAGATTCATAACTTCTATAGTAATTCTAAATCTCTGCGCTTTCTATGCTTAGGAGTCCAGTGGGCGGTTCTACAGCCTCCACTGTATCCAGAGATATCCATCAATCACTGAGCAGGACCACCCACTGGACTCCTAAACATACAAAGAGTAGAGAGTTATACGAATACAATAGAAGTTATGAATCTATTCCCACATAAGGATATATCAATCTGCTCAGCTGCTTCTGCCCTATAACATGCAGCCTGCAGATTCCACTCTATGTGCAATTTTAAATCAGGTTTTCATTTAAACATAATTAGTAGTGATTTTTTCCTTGGATTTTCCATGGTAAAACCAGAAATCTTGTAATTTTCATTATGGCCAGTAAGCCTCAAAAAGGTTGATACTTTCTGTAGAGTTCAGAACTCAGCAGTCATCCCATTATCATCACAGGCAGAACTACAATTAAATAGAACACCTTTATACAGATAACATGGGAGCCACTATTCACATCAGTTGATGGTCACAGCTCACCTTCTCCTCCTCTCTGCACAGCAACCTCTGCACAGTTCACGTACCGTGCCCACAACACCTAGAAGTTATACATCTTCAGACTATAAGTTCCCACAGTAAATATGGCTGTTGTAAAGCTCATCTCTGAATGCTCTCAGCAGCTTAGACTGAGAAACAACTTTAAAGGCTACCTGTCACATTGAACATGGTGTCTGAGCTATAGACAACATGTTATAGAGCAGGAGGAGCGGAGCAGGTTGATATACAGGTTTAAGGGAAAAGATTCAGTATAACTTATATTTTATACATTTGAGTTCCTGCTCATTCTGGGGTTTGAAGTCCAGGAGACGGACTTATCAGTGACTGACAGCCTTCCCTCTAGGACTGTGTATACAGAGATAGCTGTCAATCACTGATAAGACCGCCTCTTGGACTTCAAAGCCCAGAATGAGCAGAGATATAAATTAATAAAATACAAATTATACTGAATCTTTTCCCATAAAACTATACATCAATCTTCTCAGTACCTCCTGCAGCTCAGACACCATGTTCAGCCTCACAGGCTCCCTTTAATTGCTGTCCGTTTGGCTATTCTCAACATTTGTGCCCATATTTTCTGCTGGACTGTATCCGCAAGGTCTCATTCACACGACCGTATGAATGGTTCCGGATCCGTTCCGCAATTTTTTCCGGTACGGGTGTGAAACCATTCATTTTAATGGGGCTGCAAAAGATGCAGACAGCTGTCCACATCCGTAGTTCCGTTCTGCGGCCCCACAAAGAAATAGAAGATGTCCTATTCTTGTCTACAATCGCGGACAAGAATAGGCATTTCTATAATGGGCCACTCATTCCGTTCCACAAATTGTGGAACTCACACAGGGGGCATCTGTGTTTTGCGGATCCGCAAAACATGGTGCGGTCGTGCAAATACGCCTTTAGGGACATTGTTCCCTCTTTTTCCTTATATACGTACCGCTGATGTATAGGTATATGCTCTGTAACAAACCTTTAGAGCATGGCCACACGTAGTGGATTTGGCTGCAGTGTAAAGTAGAACTGGCCTAGTGGCCCATAGTAACCAATCAGATTCCATCTTTCATTTTTGGACAGCTCCTTTGGAAAATGAAAGGTGGAATCAGATTGGTTGCTATGGGCAACTAAGCCAGTTCTACTTTACATCAGTTTGATAGATGACCCCATTAGTGTTCTACAGCGCAAAGGTTGAAATCAATCTTAAAATCTCACTCACTTTGTCGGAACTGTAGAAAGAAGTAGATTTACCACATGCAATTCTGCAGCTTATCCGCCACCTGGGAGCATACCCTTAGGAGCTTGTGTTCTGTATATGTGTGTTTACTATCCAAAATTTTTGAAAGACAAGAGTGACCCCTCTCACAGATTTCCTCTCCTCTGCTTCAGGCACTGCAGCCATTCAATCTGGAATAGATTATAGGTCGGGATTTCTCAAAACTGGTGTAAAGGCAAACTGGCTTAGCTGCCCATAGCAACCAAACAGCTTCCACCTTTTATTTTCCAAAGGAAATCTGAAAAGTGAAAGGCGGAACCTGATTGGTTGCTATAGGCAACTAAACCAGCTTTGAAAAACCTCCCCCCATGTCTGTCAAACTTGTTTTTAGGGATGCCCTGACTGACAACCACTGAGTTGTCAGTCAGCACATCTGTAGCAAACGGTCTGTTTTCAGGTTAGCTAGGTCAAAATAAAAATTGCCACCGGATGTAGAGAAAAGAATGGGCAAGGCGGACCCAGCATTTTACATGCACCATCGTGATAATAAATAAAAACTATTTTTGGAAAATAAATTGAGGCAGAAAATCTTTTTAAACAATTAAAAACGTCATAATTCAATCAGGAATACAGTCTCAACGGACCTGGGTTAACAATCACACTCTGCGCAGGAGAAAAGGAAAACAACCAGTTTTTAGTACGGCCAAAACCACAAAGTACTATTCATTCATATTAGCAGCAAAAGCCACATCTGCATTTTAAATAATCCATTTTATGACCATGACCGTGACATCAAAAATCAGATTAAAGCAAAGATGGATCAAATGCTTATACTAAAAGCTTCCCAGGATTATTAGAGAGGAATAGGACAGATAAACGGTAAATTGTGTAAAGGCAATTTGTTCCATAAAAAGCCCACCGCAAGGACATCAACAATACCGCTAAACCCTGCAAGGTGTAATATAATGGCTCAAGACCGATCTCTGGGGGTCAGAAAGATAGTCACTGGACGTGATACCTACACAGGAGCAGTCACTGCATATACGGTGTATGCTCACTTTGCCACTACTTTTAGACTACCTGCGGACTTGGTGTATGATGTACACTTGCACAGCAGCAGGAGGGAGGAAGGAGACCCCCGTTCCCAGGATTGGTGGATGTTCCGACAGTCGGACCCCCAACAATCAACCTCTTTAATCCTTGTGCAGGAGTCACAGGAATAATTTGTATTATTTATTCATTTACGGTTCCGCAGCGCTGCGCAGTGACTCATACGGGTATCTGTCCTCATTGGATTCTAATATCCAACTTTACCCCCGGGATAATCTGAAAATATTGAGAAGCAGCCTACTATGCACACCCTACTTATAACCCTTGTGTAGGTGGGAACTTTGACACCATAAATTTTCACGTCGCACTGTAATTTGCTTATTTGCTGTCGGTGTAGCTGCCAGCAGGACGGACTCCACGTCAGGGAAGCGATAAGAAGTCACCACCTTTCTATGCATCCTCACCTTCCAGCGGGGAGTGCAGTCTGTAGGTTTCCAATGCCCTCCAGGCCCAATATCCATGGCGGAAAATTGCTGGTGAATTTCTTCTAATGTGATCTCACTCATATTGATATCAGTAGATCCACCTGCCGGCAAGAAAAATTCCTATTAATAGTCCATACTGCACACAATTAGGCCTCATTCACACGACCGTAACAGGTCCGTGCCCGTATTGCTGCTCACAAACAGCAGGTCCGCAATATACGGGCACGGTATTCAAGTGAATGGGTCCACAATCCGGAAGATACGGTGCAGATCGGAGACAATACAAAGAATAGGTCATCAGTTACAAATGGTCAGATAACCATGCCCATATTTTTAGGTTTATATGGACTTGGTGAAGTTTTCATTGCAGATTGCTACTTCGCATTGAAAGGTATGGAGAAATTGTGTTTTCCGCAGACGCCCAGACTTTTAGAGTAGACAAATTTAACCTCCATGGAAACACAAGGGAAGGTATTTATGACGCAGATTCTTGCACAAATGCATTCTGTCATGTGTAAAGACGCCCTAATACTCTTTTAAGAACAGAAGGACAAACCAGGAGTTCACAAAATAACTCAAAATCCGCAGTCATTTCTAGAGGCCGGAAAATTCTTAAAAGTCCGGCTTGTGACAGAGAAGAGTTTTACAAAAGATTAGAGCAGGGATGAGCGAAATACTGCAGGATTTAGGAGCCAGGGTAAAAACCTCAAGGTGACTTCATTCCTTCTTTTTTTTTTTGTCAAGAAAAGGACTGATGGACGCTTGGCAGTCCCTCAGTGGATTTGATGCCTTGTTTAAAAGTTGTTGTCTAGACCCAAAACCAACAAAAGATAAAACTCACATATATTTTGTGCGGTTTTTGACACATTTTTCATGGAATTTTTCAACCCTTTTTTGTAACCAATGGCCGTTTACTTCAATACAAAACTTCATTTTCAGCGGATCCAAAAACCGCACAAAAACCACACAGACACAGACAATTCCCATTCATTTCAAAGGGAGATTCAAAACGGATTCCGCCACAAGACAGGACATGCTGCTCCTTTTTTCCACGTGGATAAAAAAAGCATGTGCTGCTTTCCACTGAAATGAATGGGAGGCTGTGTTGAAGGTTTTTTTTTGGAGCTGATCCTGAGCCGTACATGCCATAAAACTCAGTGTGAACTGGCCCTTACAATGCATGAAGAGATTAGATACATACGCATAAAAGGCAGCTTCTCTGGGCATGGAAGGTGTGGCGAGATTGTGAAGTTTTCCGGTAGATACATGGTAGACTGTGCAGTGAAGTCTGTAGAGTTTGTACCATCTGGATAATCTGTGGGGGGAAAAGACATTCAAATTAATGACCAAAACCACGGTAAAACATTGTGATCAACATGGTCAATGATGTCTGGACAAAAAGTTGCTCTACCTGGCTTAACTGACTGACCTGTCTGACCCATTAGCTGTCTTTAATCTTCAAATTCTTAAAGGGTTTATCCCATGATTAATGTAAAAATATGAAACTCAGACATCATTTAGTACATGACAATCTGTTTCGACAAAGCTAGAACCAGCCTGTGCCTCACATGGATCCAGAGATCTCCCCATTCATTGCTCTGCTAGATTTATTTCAGGTGGCAGCTCAGGGGGCATGTCCTTTCTCAGGGGGTGTGTCTTTCTACTGCAGCTCTGTTCCTGTACCTGTCACAGCTTCTAACAGTAGATAGGGCAGGGGGCAGTTGAAGGATGAAACTGAGCATGTGCGACCACCTCATTGATGTTACTGAGCAGGACAAAGAAATAAGGGGGAAAAAGAACAGCACTGGCTATACTAAATTTTTAATTACATGAAATTACAAAAGTATTCACATCCAGGTGCTAGTTTGAAAAATGTAGAATACTTTTTGTGGGACAACCGCTAAAAGAAAAAAAAAATTGTCCGACACACTGGTGATAATAAAGCGCTTGCATATATACAGGTATATGTGTATGTATGTATGCATGTATGTATGTATGTATGTATGTATATCTACTTTGTAATGCCGACCTAAAAGGGCCACATACAAACACAATACCTACAACAAGTGTCCACAAAACACTGGTGAAACAAATAAGTGAGGGACCACTGGAAAAAGGCTAGATACAATTATATCCACATTGAAGAAAGTGAACAACAGATAGTATTATAATAACACCTGTCTACTAGCAAAAGATAGACCCAAGTACAAAAAAGTCTTAAAAATTGTCCAGCAATGAGGCTAAAACTAAAGACAATGTGTAAGCCCAAAAGTATATCTACCATACCAGTGTCCCTCACTCACCCAACGCGTTTCGCCAACAGGCTTCATCAGGGGATTCCCCTGACGAAACCTGTTTATGAAACGCGTTGGACGAGTGAGGGACACTGGCATGGTAGAACTATCTTCAAGGAGAACCTCCACTAATCTAAAATCCTGGGTGTGCAAGCATGTCAGGTATCAAGGCAGAACTCAGCCAGCAGAGAGGTGCAACGTGAGCAAGTCAAGACACATTAAGTTTTTTTCCATGTCAAAGAAGTAGCTATCCTAAACCAATGAACCATCTTATTACACTATAAAACAGGACAAAGTCCAAGGGGGTGCAGACCTTTTATAAGCCCTGTATGTGTTATTGATATTAATATAATTTTTATCAAAATGTCATTAAACATGAAGTAACAACTGACAAGATATCAAGCGTCATGAGGCCAAGACAGAGGTAAACAGTCTCAAAGTTCATTCAGCACCAACAGGAAGAACGGACATGTAAAGAAAACTCTAGTAGAAAGCTGAATATTGAGGCTTTTTTTTTTTTTGTTGGTGTGTAAAGTGACCCTGTCCCAAGTTCACTTAATCAGTATAACGCGCTGGGATAGAAGCAGAGTCCCTCCTTGGTCCCCCTAGGTCTGGACTGGCTTCCCAAGCCTCCACAATATTAGAGTAGGGCTACACCTAGACTTTTTGTAGCTGTTCACCTTTAGGCTACTTTCACACTAGCGGCAGTGGATTCCGGCAGGCTGTTCACCTGCCGGAACAGCCTGCCGGAATCCACTGCCGCTAGTGTGAACGTAGCCTAAAGGTGAACAGTTACAGATCCGTGCTGCCACTGGTGCACGTGTGGGGCCGGAACTACACTCAGGCCCCATTCACTATAATATATTCACAATATATTCACAATATATTCACTATAAACTTGCCGAGAGGCGGCCGGACCAAAAAGACGACATAGGCCATCCCTAGATGATCTGCAGGGGTCCCTAAGCAATCAGCGGTTCGGAAATAGTCACAGTGCTGAAAGCAGACAGGCCCATCTACTTTGAGGTGGCCTGAGCTTGCAGTCAATGCAGTGCTGCTCCTATTGAAGTGAATGGGGACAATACTGCTGTAAGGAGCTCAGTGCACTACAAAGTAGACAGAGCTGTCTGCATCCGGCACCATTGGTTATTGGCGATCAGCTAGTGTGGTCTGAGGATAGTCCTCAACTTAAAGGGGTATCCCGGTTATGTAAAGTTATCCCCTATCCACAGAATGGGAGATAACTAGGGATGAGCGAATCAACTTTGGATGAAACATTCGAAGTCGATTCGCATAAAACTTTGTTAGAATAATGTATGGAGCGAGCAAGCGAACGAGTTTGGTAAAAGGTTTTTCACAGTAGAAATGAATTTCTGAAGTTATTACCCAAAGTCTCGCAAGACTTCGCAAAGTAATAACTTCGGCTCATAGGAGCCAATACGTTCTAATACTGTACAGATCGCTAGCTTCGTACAGTATTCTAATGAAGTTTTATGCAAATCGAGTTCGGATGTTTCATCCGAAGTCGATTCACTCATCCCTAGAGATACCGTAACTATTAGACCAATCACAAGAACGGGGAGCTCATACTCCATGGAGACCCCAAAATAAATGGAGCAGACATTCAGGCATGCACCATTCATTTCTGGGGGAGTGTTGTACTCTGCTATCTTCGGAACTCTCATAGAAAAAAATGGGAGTGGCTGCGTGCATGCGAATGGCCACTCTATTCATTTCGGGGGCTCCACAGGGTATGGGGGGGGGGGGGGGGGTCGCTGCTCTCGTAATTAGTGGGACTCCCAGAGGTAGGACCCCCATCGATCTAATAGTTTATTCCCTATCCTGTGGATAAGGGATAACTTTACATAACCGCAATATCTGTTTAATAAATAGTCACATGACGCAAGGGGAGCAGGTCACTACTGCAGCCTGCAATTGGCTGCAGCAGTCATGCCCCCCCTCCTCCATCAACCGATGTTGATCTCAGTATGACAGGTTAGACACTGAACCCAGAGATACGGACTAGGTAACTATGATTTCCACCGTGGGGCAGCTACTATGGGAGGTCTGAGCCCTGCTCATGAAATGAATCGATTCGGCCATCTCTAATACAAAGCCCACTGAGCAAGCCTTACTGGTTATACAGGGAAAACCATGTAGGTAAAGTTCCCCTTGTTACCATTATACACTGCCCTTACTAAGCTTCCTGGTTAGATAACTTATTCAAAGGTGTTGTAAAATATTATATGAGCTAGTTATTATTTGTGCTAAAGAGAAGTTAGGTATAATTATTTTAGCAATCCAAGACGCCTAAAAGGGCATCTGTCAGCAGATCTGTACCTATGAAACCAGCTGATATGGTGCAAGTGCACTTGGCAGCTGAAGACACCTGTGTTGGTCTCATGGTCATATGTGTCTGCATTGCTGAAAAAAATGATGATTTAATATATGCAAAGAAGCCTCTAGGTGCGATGCCATTACACCTGGCAAGGGTGTGGCAGCTGTAGAGAGAGCAAAGCCTCTAGGTGTAAAGGCAACGCCCTTGTTGCTCCTAGAGGCTCATTTGCATATATTAAAATATATCATTTTTCTCAGCAATGCGGACATATGGACATGGGACCAACACAGATGCAGTGTCATAGGTACAAATCTGCTGACAGACTTTAATCAGTAAGTGGAGAATCTTGTGGAGTCCAAGGAGGCACCATCTTACAAGCAAATTTAACTCACTAGCGCCTCCACTGGACCTCAAAGAGAGGCGATGGATAAGAAATGCCTTTAGGAGACAACTTTGAGGCTTTCTTCTCACACAGTCATTTTCATAGTTTGTTAACCCTTTGGCGACATTGGACGTACCGGTACGTCCTGAGCACGAGGTAGTTCGTGCTACAGGGCGTACCGGTACGTCTTGCATTGAAACCCCCCCCTGCTCAGTGCAGGGGGGGTTAAATGCTGTAATGGGTGCTGTTTAGGGCACCCAGCCACCCATAGCGAAGGCCTCGGGGGGTGCCGTGCACCCCCCATAAAGGCGATCGCTGTGAATGGCTGGTCTATTCAGACCAGCCATTCACAGCAGGCAAGGGGTACTCGGCGGGGATAGTGCTATTCTAGCGAATCCCCGCCGAGTGTCAGTAATTAGGGGGAGGTCAGGGTGTCCCCCCCGCCCCCCTGATTAGCTGTGGGCAGATGGGTGGGCAGATGGGCAGGCGGGGGGGAGACCTGCAACTTGCGGGCGGCTGCCGCGAGTGCCGCCCGCAACGATCTTTCAGGATGGCTGATCGTTATTCAAGCAGAGTATCAGCATACAGCTGATACTCTGCTTGAAACTGCTGACATCGGTGCTGGCACCGATGTCAGCAGTTTAACCCCTTCCATGCCGCGGTCCGTAGGGACCGCTGTATGGAAGGGGTTAACAGGGAGGGAGCGCTCCCTCCCTCTCCCATCGGCGCTGCGGTGCGCTGGCAGCGCCGATGGTGTGGGCAGATGAGAGGGAGGAAGCTCCCTCTCCCTTCCATCGGGACGCTGCTCTGCTGTGGCAGCGTCCCGATGGTTACCATGGCAACCAGACGCTTTCGTCTGGCTTGCCATGGAAGCCTGTTCAAGCTCCTGCTAAAGGCAGGAGCTTGAACAGGCTATAAGAAAATACACTGCAGTACACTATACAGTGTACTGCAGTGTATTGTAAAATACCAGACCCACTGGTTCTTGAAGAACCAAGTGGATCTGAGTCAAGAAAGTGGAAAAAAAAAAAAAAAAAAGTTAAAAAAAAGTTAAAAAAATTGATTAAAAATAAAAAAAACACACAATACATAAACATGTTAGGTATCGCCACATCCGTAACAATCTGCTCTATAAAAATATTACATGAGGTGGCCCCCCAGGCGAATGCTGTAAAAAAAAAATTAAAAAAACTATGGCAAAATAGCCATTTTTTTCCCTCTTCCCTCACAAAAACTGTAATAGCAGGCGATCAAAAAGGCGTATTTACCCCAAAATGGTATCAATTCAACCGTCATCTTGTCCCGCAAAAACTGTACCCTACCTGAGACAATCGCCTGAAAACTGAAAAAAATATGGCTCTCTGAAAATGGCAACACAAAAAAAATATTGTATTCTGTTCAAAAATGCATCTAATGTGTAAAACTTTCCAACAATAAAAAAGTTGGACATATTGGGTATCGCTGCGTCCGTAACAACCTGCTCTATAAAAATATTACATGAGATGGCCCCCCAGGCGAATGCTGTAAAAATTAAAAAAAAAAAAACGATGCCAAAATAGCCATTTTTTTCCCTCTTCCCTCACAAAAAGTGTAATAGCAGGCGATCAAAAAGGCGTATTTACCCCAAAATGGTACCAATGAAAACCCCACCTCATCCTGCAAAAAATGAGCCCCCACATAAGACAATAGCTCAAAAAAATAAAAATCAATGGCTCCCGCAAACCACTCCATCAAAATCTGTGTTGTAAAATCCATATGGCGCTCCTTCTGTTTTGAGTCCTGCCATGTGCCCCCACAGCAGTTTACCACCACATATGGGGTGTTGCCGTATTCAGGAGAAAATGGGTAACAAATTATGGGGGGGCTTTTCTCCTGTTACCCCTTATGCAAATAAAAAAAATTGGGGCTAAAGCAACATTTTATTGGAAGAAAAAAAATGTTCATTTTCACAGCCAAGTGTTTCCAAATTCCGTAAAATGCTTAGGGGGTCAAAGTGGTCAGTACCCCCTTAATATATTCTTTGAAGGGTGTAGTTTCAAAAATGGGGTCACTTTTTGAGGGTTTCCACTGTAGGGGTACGTCAGGGTCTCTCAATTACAAAATGGTGCCTAAAAACTATTCTAGCAAATTTTGCCTCCAAAATCCGTATGGCGCTCCTTTCCTTCTGACCACTGCCACAAACCCATAGAGACGTTTACCACCACATATGGGGTATTTCTGTAAACTGCAGAATCAGAGCAATGTAAATTGAGGTTTAGTTTGCTGTTAACCCTTGCTGTGTTGCAAGAAAAAAAATATTAACATGAATAATCTACGAAAAAAGTGAAATTTTGAAATTTCACCTCCATTTTCCATTAATTCTTGTGGAACACCTCAAGGGTTAACAAAGTTTGTAACAGCAGTTTTTTATAATTTGAGGGGTGTAGTTTCTAAAATGGGGTCATTTATGGTGGGTTTCATTATGTAAGACCCTCAAAATCACTTTATATCTGCATTGGTGTTAAAAAAAAATGGTTTTGGAAAATTTGGTGAAAATTTGAAAAATGGCTTCTAAACTTCTAAGCCTCCTAACGTCCTAAAAAAGTAAAATGACGTTTACAAAATGATGCCAACATAAAGTAGACATATGGGGAATGTAAAATAATAACTATTTTTGGAGGTATTACGGTGTATTTTGAAAGTAGAGAAATTGAAATTTGGAAATTTGCTAATTTTTCAGAATTTTTGGTAAATTTGGGATTTTTTCATAAATAAGGGTGAAATATATTGACTCAAATTTATGACTGTCATGAAGTACAATGTGTCACGAGAAAACAATCTCAGAATGGCCTGGATAAGTAAAAGCGTTCCAAAGTTATAACCACATAAAGTGACACATGTCAGAATTCAAAAATTTGGCCCAGACATTAAGGCCAAAATGGGCTCTGTCCTCAAGGGGTTAAAGAACATCATGCTTTATGCTTTTTTTTTTTGTTTTGTTTTGACAGGTTTTTTTTGAGTAACTTTTTTGTATTCAAATATTTTAATGTGTTTTTCCCAGTCCTAAAAAGAAACCCATGGAAAATTACCACACACAGTTAAAAAAAAAAAAAAAAAAACACACACAGGGGAAAAAGCCATGAAAAACACCAGAAAAACAAGTTTTCCGTTCATAAGTGTCGACAGAGTTATATGTGAGGTCAATCACTGGGTAGAACTAGGAACTAAGCCAGGGGGAACACACATTTTAGTAATTAATATATAATTTTATTATAATTAATTATATAGCACTCTCTTACTCTGCAGGTCTGCACATGAGACCTGCCAGGTCCCCGTTCAGTTCTATCCGGATGTATCTATAAGGCACAGAGCCAGTAATTTCACCTTAAAGGCATGACCACAATTCTCTCCATAAAATACACCATTCATTCAATTAATAAAATACAATAAAAGACACTACAGAAGGAACTCCCAAGTACTGCTCCTTCCACATTCCTTATACACAAACGACGTTTACTTAGTGATAGATAGCGATACTTCCCACATTGATCCCTCAAGGCTGTTCATCCAATTCTCCCGGCTGGTCTCTACTTCCTGGTCCCTCTTGACACACAGGAAATGACCACCGCTGCGCCGGTGATTGACTGAGCCTTCATTTCCTGTGTCTCAAGAAGGACCAGGAAGTGGAGACTAGCAGGGAGGGACCCAGTAAGTGTTGAGATGTGAGCAGCGAGGAATGTGTGGGGTACATTTTCCTTACCAGCAGGACAACCACACTGAAAGGTGTTGTCTCATTGTGAACAATGTTTCTTATACCGAAACAAAACATTTCTTGTCCAACAGCCTTCAGATGGTAAATGTACTTTTATATGCCGGCCATTCAAATGAATAGCTGCCCATGTTATACCTGGATGGGCAAAACTGCTGGAAACCACCCTCTATAGGACATACAAGCAGACATAGACCTCTTTAAGGCCTCTTTCACACGGGCGTTGCAGATTTAGTCCGAATGCGTTCCAGAAAATCCGCACGCATCCGCACACAATCACAGTCAGTTTTGACTGTCATTGCGTACGTTCGTTCAGTTTTTTCCGCGCGGGTCCGAAGCGTTTTAATGTGTTTTTCACGCGCGTGATAAAAAAAGATGTTGTTTACAAACAACATCTCTTAGCAACCATCAGTGAATCACGCATTGCATCCGCACTTGCGTGCGGATGCAATGCGTTATTCACGCAGCCCCATTCACTTCAATGGGGCCAGGACTGCGTGAAAAACACAGAATATAGAACATGTTGCGATTTTCACGCAACGGTGAACTGATGCGTGAAAAAATTCGCCCATGTGAAAAGCACCATTGAAATGAATGGGTCAGGATTTAGTGCGGGTGCAATGCATTCGCATCACGCATTGCACCCAAGCGGAAATCTCGCCCGTGTGAAAGGGGCCTAAGGGGTTTTCTGAGACTTTCATGCCTCATTCACACGTCAGAGTTCGGTTACTGATTTCCATGAGTGATTTTGACCCAAAACCAGATGCAGATCTTTCCCTTATGTCTCTGGAGGCTCCACTCCTGACTTTGGCTCACAATCACTGATGGAAATCACAGACCAAACAACGGACGTGTGAATGAGGCTTTATACGGATGACCTATCCTCTGGATAGGTCATCAGTATCTGATCAGTAGGGGTCCGACACCCAGGACCCCTGCCAATAAGCTAAGAAGGAACCAGCTGTGGCTATCTCTTAGCTCACCAAGCACAGGGCAGTACTTGTATAGTGGCAGTGCTTGAATGGAGCTGAGCTGTGCCTAGGCTATGTGACCAATCCGTGAAGACCATATAGGTATAAAATACCTAGCACCTAGGATGCTCCCCTTAATAAATCGCCATGCAAACTATGTCCGTTAAACAGGTATACCTTAAATTTGTGGGACATCTACAGGGCATGCTATAAATGTAGGTGAAATGCATTATATTCTATACATACAAACAATATACAAACATCAGCATAAAGGAAATGCGTCACCCAAAATTTTATCTGCTCGTTAAAACCAGATAGTAACACATATTCTTTTTATCTAATCTTTTTTTATTTTCTGATTACAGATTTTTTTATTCTAGTTCCTGAACATGATTATGGGGCGGCCATCTTGCCTGAGCTGTTCTTAACAGCATTTAGAGAGCATTAAGAAAATTGCTTTACAGAAGTCCCATGGTCCATAGACAGAATGGTCAGGAGGGGACCCTAATGACTTCTATGGAGAGTTTTCTAGGCATGCTCTATGACCTGTGCAGAGGTCATTGTACAAGGAAAAAATAGATAATCTTTGCCAATCACCTTCTGTGAATGGTGGATCCTGTCTTATCTATAGACAGAGGTGATATCATTACAGGCAGGATTAGAATAACTTAAGCACATAACTACAGTAAAGTGATCTGTACAGACCAAGAAGCGGCTCCTATTATTAGACTTAGTGGCCAGTGCGAAAACTGCAGGATTTTATGGTTTTTGTTTAAACACAGATATTGACAAGGAAAATTAAAAATAAAATCATCAAAAATTATTTAAAAATATGTTAAACACAAAAACATGATTTAAACAGTAGGGCATTTTCTGACGACACATTCCCTTTAAGATTCTCATGTACAAATAAACAGACAATGAAGTACTTAAAAGCACCAACCCATGGAAAGTAATATAAGGAAGCGCCAGCCATCATAAGCTGTCAGGGCCCAGACCAACCCACTTAAATGAAGACATATTGTATAACATGAAATTGGTACAGAAGAGATAAAGAACAGTAAAAATCTATCAAGCTAGTACATGTAATTCACGTGTAAAGTGCAAATACAGTACATCTACCAAAACATCACATCAGAAGGACGTAAAAAAGAAAGTAAGCCCAATACCACAAGCAGAGGCGTAACTAAGGCAGGAAGAAAGGTCCCTGAAATCCCCAGGCCTATCACCACAGTCTGTGACTTCTTCAGGAGCCACAATCTGAGGCCATACA
This sequence comes from Rhinella marina, assembly GCA_900303285.1. Lineage (NCBI taxonomy): Eukaryota > Metazoa > Chordata > Amphibia > Anura > Bufonidae > Rhinella > Rhinella marina. Next base: position 182,202 of record ONZH01025930.1, read on the forward strand.
CATGGAGGGATTATAGGACCTTGGGACCATATTTGCAGCACGTCTTTGAGAAAACGTCACTTTTACTGAAAGGTTCCCATTAATCTCGGTCACCCCCATATTTTCAGGATTCAAAGAATTTGAAAGTCTTACCTGTTCCATTTAGTGTACTGTTCTTATTGGTATACTGTCTAAGCATATGTCCAATGGTTCGAACGTTGTTTTTTAGCATTATACCTTGGGCTTGCACCATGAAGAGGTAGGTGTTTGCTAAAAAAAAAAAAAAGACATAAAAGAGAAATAATTATTAATGTGTATTAAAAAAGAGGAACTGCTGAAACTCATAAAGATGGATGAAGTAAGAGCAGCCCGATTTGCATAAGACCGCGTGAATTCAGAAACGCTCTGCGTCTACAGGCTATTCAGGCCGGATGCATTTCTGAAAAATGTTTCCACTTATTCAACCATTTAGTACTTTTGGGGGGTTTTTAGGCCTTGATGTCACAAGAAGCGTGCACTTCTGTTTTGCCATGTCCCCACTGATTCCACAGTACAAGCTACGGCCATAAATCATCCCGACTATTAAAAGGGAAGAAGGGTAAACACACTCGTTATAATGTAACCCAGTCTGGAACAGATTAGACGTTAACACTCAATTACCTGGTAACCGTAATGTAACCGTCAGCAGTGACATGTGCAGTAGATAAGGATTCTTTATTGTAATCCCTTATATACCGCCGACATAGTCCGCAGCGCTTTATACACATTGTCATCACTCGCTGTCTCCAGTGGGGCTCACAATCTAAGTAGTTCCCGATCAGTATCGGGAGTGTGGGAGGTAACTAGAGAACCTGGAGGAAACCCACACTAACACAGGGAGAACATATTTCGACCCCTATCATCTGGGCAGTGCCATGGAGACCTACTCACATTGTTTCTTTAGTTAAAGGGGTTGTCCGGGTTCAGAGCTGAACCCGGACATACCCTTATATTCACCCAAGCAGCCCGCCTGAACAGGGCATCGGAGCATCTCATGCTCCGATGCCCTCCCTTGCCCTGCGCTGGATCGCGCAGGGCAAGGGCTCTTTTGTTTACATAACACACTGCCGGGCGGACGCTTCCGCCCGGCAGTGAGTTCGGTGACGTCACCGGCTGTAATGGGCCGGCTTTAGCGCTGCCCTAGCCGTTTTACTGGCCCGCCCATCAGCGCCGGTGACGTCACCGGGCTCACTGCCGGGCGGAAGCCTCCGCCTGGCAGAGCCCGGTACGTCACCGGAACCGGGCTAAATGCCTTTGCCCTGCGCTAATTAGCGCAGGGCAAAGGAGGGCACCGGAGCATAGGATGCTCGGATGCCCTGTTCAGACGGGCTGCCTGGGTGAATTTAAAGGTATGTCCGGGTTCAGTTCTGAACCCGGACAACCCCTTTAACTTCAGCTATTTCTCCTGTCTCCCCCATACACATGCATGTAGTACATGTCGTTTCAATGTGGAGAGTGGAACGAGATCAAAGAACTGGGTTGGAATCCAACATGCCCAACACTTCTTCACCCAGACATCTGCCATCAAGTGTCCTTGAATCCTGCTTCTGTCTTCTGCCCACCATGATCCTAGGGGGTTCCAAGAGAATTCCTAGCAGTGAGGACCAGCAGTCCAACATGGGATCAATCATGTGTTTGACTGAGTTGTGCCAGACTATGCACAAATCTATCCACATTGCCTCATTAATCCACTATGGAGCTCCATTTTTTAATATATTTTAGGTTATCTGCCATTGAAGGAGATTCGCAACACTCCCATATCCATTAAATGGTCCGCTAGTCGTCCCACCAAAATCGATGGGTTGGCCAAGCGTATTGGCACAATAAAAGGGTAGCCTCATCTTAGACATATACGGCATACCCAAATGTCTGATCGATGCAAGACTCACCACTGGGACCTGCACATATTTCAAGGTTGAAGGTTCTCCTCATCAAGTCCCACAGGCTGCCAGGATTACAGAAACAGACGGGCTCACTGTGGTCTCTGGAGGAGGTGGTCAGAGGCCGCTTGGACAAGGTTGGATGAACGCCATTTCTAAGACAAATGTGGGTCCCAGAGGTGGATATACCATGAATGTCCAGGATCAGAAAACCCCTTTAAGTGTTTAATTATGATCTTGTCTCCCACAATGTACTGCTCTCCGGTGACAGGTACCCAGCAGAACTCTGATTTTACCTTCATCTCAGTAATCATGTAATTAAAAAGCCATGCAAGATAAGTAAAGCAAATGATTTACAAAGTTACTCAACTCCTGCAATATTGTAATATTTCATCCAAGAGTGGAGTTTTCCTTTAGGCTAAGTAAATGGTCAGATATTGTAGTGTGTGGGAGGTCAATAAGAAGATCACCCACAGGCAGCAGGCTAAATGTTATCATTGACAGTGGGTGGCATTGTTTGGGTGCTGTGTGATCTGAGGGTGGTGCAGGCGGGCGGTTATCAGGATGCTCCACCACGAGATCTCACAACCTTTATGGTGACTTCAGTCCCATAAGGAAAAGAGAGTCCTATCGATCTCCTTAGCGATCACAGACGTGTGAGAAAATTACACCTAAAAGCACTTAAACCCTGACTTGGCGCAGATATTACAGTTACTGAAAATCCAATATGACGACCTAAGCAAACGACCATTCATATCAGACCGGGAGAGAAGGTAAGGGATTTCCAGGAACAAGCCTCTGGGCAGACGTGATTACCGGCACTGACCATATTTCCATACTGTCCCAGTGTATCTAAAATGAGGAAAATCTGTTAAACGTCTTAAATAGAGAATTCATATTTACATATACAGCTCCAATACAGGCCTATATGTTTCCATAGTAACAGACTACAAACTGTTGTCATATGATCATAAATCTGCCCCGTCATTTTGCTTGCTGACTAAACAGATGTCAGTAAGAACCAGAGGATCGATAAAGGGAACACATTCACACGACTAATAATCATCTCATGAGTTATCTCCGTTGCAGGAATCCGACCCAGATGCTAAGATTTCTTCCGTGGTCGTGCTCTTTGTACTGCCATGGATCTGTGCCAGGATTGGCCCCATTTTCATCAACATGACTAATCCTTCGGATTTCTGATGCATGTGAACGGAGGAAATCCTATTCACTTACATCAGAGGCGGCCCATCACCAGATCTGATGCACATTTGATGCAAAGTCCGAGCCGAAATCCAGGTCAAATATCACCATGTGAACGTAGTCTTCGACTACATCACGTTTGTTTGTTTTCCATTACCAAGGGGTTCTTCGGGATTTTGACGGCCTATGCTCAGGATAAGTCATCCACTCCAGACTGGTGGGGGTCCGACTCCCAGCACCCCACGATCAACTGTACGAAGAGGTTGTGGCACTCTGTCAGCGCTTAGGCCTCTTTCTAGGCTAGTGATCAGTTCCATTCAAGTGAATGGGGCTGAGCTGCAATACAAAGCAATATACAAAGCTGTGCTTGGCTTCCTCAAACATCTGATCGGCCAGGGGTCCTGGGAGTTGGACCCCCACCAATCTCATATTAGTGAACTATCTTGAAGATAGACCGTCAGAATAAAGATCCTGGAGAACCCCTTTAAGATGATTTGCATGGGTCGTTTTTTATGTTATATTCATTAGAACAATAAAACAAATGGCTGTGAAGGTGAACATAGAGGAAAACTATTTATTCAGGTTTTCATACATATGAGTTAAGTTTAAAGGGCACTTGGGAGGCATCACCACTGCAGCCACTCATTGACGGTAGCAGTTAACACGTCAAGTTAACATCTGGCGACAGAAGCGTAGTGAAGACTGCTGGAGGACATGAATAGGACATGTTCAATCTTTTTTTTTTTTTGCTGGACTGCGGAATGGACACACGGTGTGCTGTCCACATTTTTTGGTGCCCCAATGAAATGAATGGGCCCGCATCCAATCTGCAAAAAAGGCGGATCGAATACAGACCAAAACTACGGTCTTGTGAATGAGGCCAAAGGTCTTTATGATGACATCAGTGACAAGATGGCCAGTGGTTCATGTGATCAGTGAAGGATCCGCGTTTGGTCTATGTGTCCGTTTTTTGCCCTCCGAGCGTCTCCTAGCAATGATCAGTAAACACAGATGCCATCCATGTTGTGTCTGTGTTATTTCATGGACCCATAGACTAAAATGGATGTGACAGATCCGTAAACACGGAGGGCTTCCGTGGTGTAATCCTGGAGTATGGTAAATTACAGAAGTCTGAATACGCACATTAAAATCAATGGGTATGTGCGCAGTCTGTGGAGAACACTAAATAGGAGCCTATGTAACGTTTAGTTGTACATGATTACAATGTTGTTTCATCCTCCAGGTTTCAATTTACTGACTGCAGGCAGAGATCTTAAAATGGTGCAGAATTGAAACACAAAATGTATTTAAAAATGTTCATATTAGAATTAAAAAGAGGTAAATCCATTCAATGTGCACCAACTGCTGGCACCACCAGCAAACACCCCTGGCAGGAGAAGCTACAGCCTTTCAGAGGCATGAAAGGCTGCCCATGTACAAGGACGATATGAGTCCACCAGAGCAACAGCTACTGCTATCGAGCCACTCTCCATTTTGGCTCATGGAGGGGGGTAGCAAGTGGATGACTGTCCCTTTATGATGTTCATATGTCCCAACAGGAAATATGCACAGGGGTTATCTCCATGGGACACCCCTCAAAAGAGTGCCCGTCTGTAGGATCAACCATATGAAACCAGACACAGTGCCTGGTAGAGTTGAACAAAACTTTTTTCCTCAGGAATGCCACAGCTTTCCTACCACAGATTTTCACAAGACAGCTATCAACTCTACCAGGCAGGGTGCCCATTTAATAGGGTGGATGCTGAGAAAGTTAACCCCTTTACCGGTTCTGCTGGATTAACAAATCCATACACTATGTAAGGGTTCCCAGATCAAGGATAACTTTATGTTGATCAGTCCTAGTAACCTCCATTTATATGCAGTAATTATCGTTAGTATTAGGTAATGTGCTGCTAACAAACAAGTAGGTCTAATGCCACATAATATGTCACTCAACATGTGCTGAACATCTGATCAGCGATAATCAGGAGCGTGAATGTATACATATTGCTTGTAGTCTCCTTGGACAGACCGGCAATTCCACATAGGGTTTACTTCCTGGATTTTCTCTTAAAGTTACTGCTCAGCTCAAGCCATACCTCCCTTGGCTACTATTAGGCAGTACTTCAGAGACCATTGTTATTCGTAACAGGAAACCTTGGCATTTGTCCCAGAAAAACAGAACTAAGTCAATTACATGTCTCCCAAGGTGACCGATTCCATACAGAGAAACATACAAGCGACGAGTGTGCCACTACATACTGCCTACCTTGCCCAAGATACTACAGATAAAGTTGTCTGGTCTTGTCAAATATACCACCCAAATGAATGCCGAATGTTTATTCCATGGGTGAATCATCAGGTACAAGTCAGGTGAGGTGTATGTAAGGGAACAGGCACATATTTAGGTTTCTTTGATGAAGTTTTGAACCCAAAACCAGTAGTGGAACAAGAACAAGGAACAAGAAGTTGTATCTGTCCTTAATTTTTCTCTCCTTTTATGATCCACTCCTGTTTTTGGCTTCAAAAACCGCAGGAGGAAGTGGAGGGTCTCCTTTAAGTGGTTAATTTGAGCTTGACCTCAGTGCCAATGTATGGTAACATGGTTTTTAACCACAAAATCGAGTAAATCCATGATTTCCCCTAACTCACCGGTTCTGAACGGGCCACATGTAGGGGATAAGAAGAGCTGAGCCAATGCTTGGAGGACAGGTAGTTCTATGAGCTGTAGCTTCACACTGGTCACCCTGCCCCCTGCATGTGAGAGCTGACGGGAAGAAAGAGATGACAGGAAAGAGAGCAGACAGACTCAAGTTGCATCACATAGGAATACATCTGTAATGGCTTCCCTTACACAGGACTCAACTCAGAGCAGTGCAGTGTGGTGAGGCTCCGGCCCATTTCTGTCTCTGCAAAGCCAGGCATGATGGGAAATGTAGAATTCATTAGGAAAAGGTTATTTCTAAACTCAACGCGCCATAAGGACCTTGTGATGTCACAAGGTCACACTGACATGCTAAAATCACATGGGTTTTAAGAAATCATGGGATGTATCAGCAGGGAAATATCTACATCCCGTGCCCTGTGGTAATAAACATTAGTATAATAACATAATATATAAAAATAATAACTAACCCTATTGATGGGGAGGTGCATGGTCACTTTGGGAATGAGGCTTACGATGTCACATGACCCTGAGACCTCAGAACTTCAGAAGGTCCATAGGGCGCATGGAGTTTAGACACTACCATTAGAAAAACCATAAAAATCAAGATGGCAGACAAGCCACAAATTACACATCAAATAAAACAGATATACACAAGAGCCTCTGTCTCATTATTTAGCAATGGCCTATCCTGTACTATACAGGCAAATAAATAAAAATCCTGGAGTGCTTCTTTACAGATCATCTAACATTTCTATAGTGCTTTCTATAGCGGTAAACCAACCAGCGAAGAAATGACAGGAGGCCAATGGGCAAACATATTCTTCGAATCTGCTAACGTAAACCAGTGGACAAAGAGCTTATTACCTAAATGGCCTCTACTAGCAGACAATGAAGGTTCCTCCAGTAACCCCTGGTAAGACCCAGGACGTCAGGTCTCCAACATGGAAACACTAGTCAAATATAAAATATGGCCCTTCTGCTCAACGCTAGACATGAAGAAACCACAATAGTCAAGCACAGAACCTTGGCGTAAATATAATACATATTCAGGTGTTCTGGAGGAGGACACATGTACATAGTCAGTAAATTTCAAAGGGGTACTCACATCTGGACATTTACGGCATATCAATAAACAATAAGTGTCCAATAGGGACCTCTGGGACCCGTTCCTATCTCAAGAACGGAGCCTTGCCATGAATGGACAGCACACCATACAAGTGTGGTGTCCTCTCCATCTACTGCTATGGGACTTGTGAAACTAGCTGACCTAGCACTCTGCTGTATTCTGAAGTCCCACAGCAGTGAATGGAGAATGCCACACGGGTAGCAGGGTCCCATTCTTGAGACAGGAAAGGGTCCAAGAAGGGGGGGCCCACATCCATCGGATATTTGAGGCACATTCTATCGATATGCCATGAAATGTCTAGATGGGAATACCACTTTAAGGGGATTTTCCAGGATGTGAAAAAAATTAAGCTAAAGGAAATCATCATAAAATTAAAAACCACCTTTACTCACCTGGGAAACCCCCATCACTCCAGCACCACTACTCAGATAGTCCTAGAAGGTCCTGAGCAGTGACATATTGTAAACCCACGTGAACACTTTAGCTAGTCACTGGCCTCAGTGGTAATACTTGAAGATACGGCATGAGACTGCCGTGCCCAGTGATCGGCTGAAGCAGTCACATGGATCTAAGGCACATTACCATCGCAGGAAAATCAGAAGATCAATGAAAACCACCAAAGTGTGTGGCAAAGTGTGATCTGCCGATGTCACTGTGAGATCCTCCTCACCCCTGGAGATAATGAATGGTTATATCAAACAGTCTTCTAACGTTTCCACCTCCGAACTCTGCCCAATGGTTTCCTGTCTGGTCTTTTACCAATATGTGGTATAAAAGCCTATCTACAATATTCAAAGTTAACAGGTTAAATTTGTGCTGAGGATAAAAAGTATTGCGATGGGGGTTAGGTGAGGCAGACATTTAGGTGCCCTAACCATAAAGGGCCTGCCCAGGTGCCATGCCACCTTTCATGCCATTTACTTTTACAAACAATGTATCCAAATAAAGATCAGTGAGAGAAATAAATATTGCACAGGATTATATCTATCGCTGGAAACACAACTACAATAAAGTAGGAAAAGCAGTAAAGCTGTAGGTAAACAATAAAATGCAAGTGTTAGACACATATCTCAAGATAAGCCCCAAGACACCCCGCCACGCCTAGGAGCACCTGAAGCTTCCTTGCATAAACACGTAATGTTCACTCCAGTGGAATAGGTAATTACACAAAACTGCTCAGCAACCAGAGAGCTCAGGCCGAGGATTTCCATTGTTAATGCGATTCCACTCGATTTCTTTACAACCTCCATTCCTGACACTTCAGATAAACCGGACTTTCACTGGTTTGTATACGGCAACCAGGTCCACCATACCATGGAATAACACTGCACGACTGGTATTCTTTACATTGAAGGTGAACCATCCTAATATTTTATTCTTCTCAGATAATCCCTGAAGCTGCTACATGGTATAGGACAAAACTATAAGAAAGCCTCAGATTCCACCGGACATATCATCTTTGGTTCCACTCATTACAGTTAGGGTTAATCCTAGGAGGCAGCTTTCCCTATGCATCTCTAAAAAGCATTGTCTGATTTGGACAATCCCTAATCTTGTAAATAAGGTGATCACGAACTTTTGAGCAAATCACCTGCAGGGAAGCCTAGCAATAAGTGTTCAGTTCTTCTGCAGCACCCCCGCAGGGGAGAATTAGCATTACAGAGTTCTCATTCAAATTAATGTACTGTATGTGTAATGCAAGACAGAATAGATCCTCTAGAGAGAGAGAGACCCTTTATAACCACTGTCTTCACACGTAGGTTTTTTCAGGTGTTTTTCTGCATATTTGCATTTTAAATGGTCTTTTTTATTTTGAACCTTTGTTTTTTATGGCAAAAATAGCCAGGACACACAAGTGTGTTTTTTTGCTCCTGTCGTGGCTTGGTTTTACAATCATAGCATGCATTGCATAGCACTTTTTTTCAGGTGTTTTCACATCAAATTCTCTATAGGTAAAAAACTCCATGAGGAAAACCCTAGCAGGAAAAAAACACTGGGGGTCATTTACCAAGACCAGCTTATTACAACAGTCTTAGATTCCCCCTGCACGGTCGTAAGATTTGGCTAATTTATAACTAGATGTACGCCTTGTCATAGATTAGACGCAACTACAGCAGCCATGCGCCTGGAGAGAAAAAACACTTCACTCCCTGGCTGGAGTAGTTTTTCCACCAACATTTCCACCAGTTTCCAGGCATAAATGTTAGTAAATTTGCTGGGATCCAGGTCCCTGCCCCCTACCAATCCCAAATGGCGAACACAATGCAAAAATGCCTGTGCAACCAAATATTGTCGTGCCAGAGTTGAAAAAGTCCCAAAATGGGGGTTTGCAGCTTTTTTTTTTACACTAGAAATAGGTGTAGGGCGATACGTAAATGACCCCCACTGTTTGCAAAAATAAAGATGCCACAAATAAAACAGTTACTCAAAAAAAGAAAGGCATGTGGAAAGAAAAGGTCAGAAAAAAATGTGTGTTTGTGTAGGGACCCTAAGGCCACCTGCACACAGTGTGGATTACGCGTGGAAAAACTGCAGCGTAGTATAGTACCAGCAAAATGTATGAGATTACACAAAAAATGCGTAATTTGTGGATTTATTTTGCGGGGAAACTGACCTGCGGATTTCCAAATCTGCAGCATGTCAATTATGTTTGCCGTTTTAGCTGCAAATTTCACTCTTTTCAAATAAAAGGTGAGAACTGCAGCAAAAACTCCTCTAATCTGACCAAAAACCACAATTAGGAATGGCAGGTTTTGGAGCAGAAACGCATAGAAATCTGTAGGTAAATTCAAGCGGATCTTATATGTGTTATCTGGCACTCATGTGCAGGTACACTAAAAGTGTGTATGAAAATGGGTTGTCTAAACAGGGCTCATGCACATGACTGTAGACTGTTTTGTGGTCCACAAATTGCAGATCCGCAAAACCTGCCGTGTGCATTCCGCATTTTGCAGAATGGAAGGTCCGGCCCCTAATATAGCAGTCCTATCCTTGTCTGTAATACGGAAAAGAATAGGACATGTTCTATATTTTTGCGGAAGGCACGGAACGGACGTGCGGATGCAGACTCAAACCACGGTCGTGTGCATGAGCCCTTACGCAGTAAGCTGTCTGTCCAAAAAAGCATCTCTCCATTACAGTACACGGAAGAGGTCTTGAGCAGGACCTCCATCTATGATGTCTACATGTCCAAGATGCGGAGCAGCAGCTAAAACACTGATATTCCATGGAAAGCTTCAGTTCACCCAACGACGACACAGTTACCAGAAAGAAGGCAGAACAACCTGTGAGCCCTAAATGAAGCCTCCCTGGTACCCAATAAGGGGATGGCAGTTTCACAGTAAAAGTAAACAAGAACTGCATAATAGATGGCACCCATCCAAAATGCAGCGCCGTGGACGTACAGATCCAGACACGCAAATAAGGCTTTATACAAAGTGCAACAAAATACACTAGAGGTAAGCCCACAACCCCAGCAAACACTGCCCGCTGAGGTAAGGGGGAAGCATTTGGGTTTTGGGGAATATAATTCCAATGTCAGGTAGCTTTGTTTTCCCTCATCCGCATTCTCCTCTCATGATGACTGTAAAAAAAAAAAAAAAAAAAACGTGACGTGACCATCTCCATCCAGCCCTGTACCTCACATGGATCTAGAGATCTCCCCATTCATTGCTCTGCTAGATTTATTTCAGGCTGGCAGCTCGGGGGGCCATGTCCTTAATCAGGGGGCTTGTCTTTTAACTGACATGGCTTATAACATAAGATAAAACTGGTACCCGTTGAAGGATGGAACTCAGCGAGGTGGACAGACAGATGAGGAAAAAACCAACAGACAGGTGGCACTATACAGATCCAGAGAAAGATGGAGGAAAAATGTGGAGGCAACAATGAACCTTTATGTGTCTTGAAATCCTTAAAGGGGTTTTCCCTTGATTATTGTAAGAAATGAAAATCAGACATCATATAGTACATGACAATCTCTTACTAACAAAGCTAGAACCAGCCCTGTACCTCATGGATCCAGAGATGCATATCCACATATGCATAGTGAACTACCGTATCTAGCTTAGCCGTGCACCGCTGGATCCCCATTCACTGTAAGGGGATCCGGCCTTTTTCCGGCGGGACAAAAAAAATGCTGTGTGCAATACTTTTTTGGATACAGTGAATTCCGGCAGTCTGCTCCTCCTCTGAAACAAACTGCCGGTGACCCCGGCTACATGACAACTAGTGTAGAGCGAAGCAGCACAAAAACACATCCGCTCTCAGCTTATAGAGCGTATATGTGTGCAGGGGAGTTTTATCAAAACCCATGTAAAGTAGAACTGGCTTAGTTGCCCATAGCAACCAATCAGATTTTACCTTTCATTTTTCAGAGATCTTTGGAAAATGAAAGGTAAAATCTGATTGGTTGCTATGGGCAACTAAGCCAGCTTTACTTTATACCAGTTTTTATAACTCTGACTATTGAAGGTGTATGATTCACTTTAAACAGTGGACACCTATATAAATTTATATACATGCAATGTACATGCAAACGGCGAAGTAAATAAGACTGAAAAAAGGCAAGATGATGGCACACTTTTAAAAGCTGTGCAATACTTAAAGGGATGGGCTTATCTCAGACATTGATGGCAAATCGCTAGCATACGCCATCAATGTCAGATAGATGCTGGTCCCACCTCTGGAACTTGATTCTATCTCAAGAATGCGGCCCCAAAAGTGAAGGAGAGCACGTGTTCTCCATTCAACACTATGGGAGTTCCTAAAATGGCTGAGCAAGCACCAGAGATTGGCCATGCATTCATTTTAGGGGCCCCGTTCTGGAGATAGGGGTGGGTCACAGAGGTGGGTCCTGCACCTATCTGACATTGATGGCAAATTCTAGCAATATGCCGTCAATGTCTGAGAAAACATTTATGGTTATGGTTGCCATACATTAGACTAAAGTTGATGAATGTTGAAAATGGACAATTTCAACCAAAACGCTCATTCGCTGGTAGCTTCACACTTCCTGATCCAGCAGCCTGCCGGAGTTCACCGGATCCAGCCTAGCTGGATACTGTCATTCACCACCAGACCCCATTGACCATAATGGGATCCAGTGAGGATCTGGCCACCTTCCAGTGAAATGGTGGCTTTCAGCCGGATATGAAACGTTGCATGCGACATTTTTGTCCAACCAAAAACCGACATCTGCCGGATCCTAATATAGTCAATGGGGTGGGCGATGAATGGCGGTATCCAGGTAGCCCGGCTGTTCTCTGCCGGATCACATAAACAGAAGTGTGAAGTCACCCTCAGATGACTTATAACACACTGTCGTCATCATCTAGAAAGGCGGCGGCCATGTTTAAAATTCTTATACGATTACTAGTCCACGAATGTCCTTTCTGAGAAAGCTCATTCCACCTCCCCCTGGTGTCATGAACATGTATGATGTAATGAGATGGGACATGTCACAATGGAGTATGACTACTGAGTCAACGCAAACCAGTTTGGATCGACCAGTGTGTCTAGAAGCCAGTTGTTTGCTGGGTTGTCAGGTGTTGTCTGTCTGATTTCACAACTGCGGATTTTTCACAATATGGTTCCACAATAGTGAGTGGTAATCTAATCCGCTCAGACCTGTCACCACGTGAATAGAGTCAAAACTGACCCCGATTTTACTATGCAAATTCTGTCACTACACACACACTCAGCCTCGCGTGACCGCCCAGGAGATTTCGCAGGTCACCCGGTTTGTGTAAAGGAAGGTCCACAATTGTTCTCAACGTCACAGTACAATTATAATCAGCATACAAGGAATTCCTCAGGAGGTGCAAATACACAGTAAAATTCCAGGGGAGATACTATACTAAAAGGGCCCTTTAAAGGGGTTGTCTCATCTCGCCTTTATTGGAGCGCTCTGCTGTGTCCCTGGCCGTAACGGTGCCTCATCTCGCCTTAGTAACGGTGAAGTGAGACAACCCCTTTAACCGTTAGAGCAAGGAATCCTGAGGAAGTTTCATTCCCAACCACTGCCTGCTCATGAGCAGCAACAACCGGGGCTCAACAATCACTGCTACGATCATTCAGCCTCATAAGGTGTCCTTATTTGTCAGCACAGCAGCACATCTCTGGTGTACACAGGGCGACGTGCTGCCAAAAAAAAAAAAAAATCCAAGATTTTTGGTGCAGCATTAAAGTGGTTTTCCGGAGACTTTAATACTAATGAGTTACCCTCTGGATGGGTTACCAGTATCTGATCTGTGGGGGTCCGACACCTGGGACCCTTGCCGATCAGCGGCCCCATTCACTTCATCACGACACGTTCATCGGTCAGGTGGCCTAGGAGCAGCACAGCCCCATAGAAGTGAATGGGGTTAAGCGTGATACCAAGAACAGCTGCTATGCAATGTACAGTTCTGTGCTTGGTGAGCAGGGAGAAGGCGGAGGTGCTCACAGGAGCGCGGGTGCCTTCTCAAACAGCTGACCAGTGGGGGTGTGGGGTGGATAGGTCATCAGTATTAAAGTTGTTGAAAAAAATCCTTTTAAGTATGCAACAAAGAGCATTTATTCCTGACAATGCTTCATTCTCACCCCATGTAAAGGTCCTTTGATGATTAGAGATGACCTGCCACCAATCCTGATATGTGTTGATAGTGTCATAGTGTCTAGGGATGCACAAGGAGATTGGTAACACTCAGTTGTCAATGTATTCATACACTTTCAGGAGGAATAGCAGAGGAACAGCACAGTCAGTGTTCCATGGGGAATACAAGTATCCAAAGCTGGCACGTCCAGGAGAGGTTCCTTTTAAGGGCAGAAAACTTAGCATTTTTTTTCTTATTCCAGGTTACAGTCCTGTGCCAGCTCAAGTGGAAGAAAACTTGTGCAACTACAGTAACCCTATATGAGATCCTGGAGAGCTGAATATGCACTGCGGGCAGATAAAGATCACCGAGAAGCAGATAAGTAACCTCCCATGACACAGTCCCACCTTGTAACTGGATTCTATTAAAAACTTCTAGCATAAAACGTAAAAGTCCTACAAATGTAGTATAAGACATCAGGTAGCATTAGGCCCCTTTCACACGGGCGATGTTTCCGCGCGGGTGCAATGCGTGATGCGAACGCATTGCACCCGCACTGAATCCTGACCCATTCATTTTAATGGGGCTTTTCACATGAGCGTTTTTTTTCACGCATCACTTCTGCGTTGCGTGAAAAACGCAGCATGTTCTATATTCTGCGTTTTTCACGCAGCCCAGGCTCCATAGAAATGAATGGGTTAAAAACGCATGCAATCCGCGCGTTTTTAACGCAACGCATCCGCAACGCATCCTGAACAAATCCGCGACGCTCGTGTGAAAGAGGCCTTAGGGTGTGTTCACACAACGAAGATGGACGCTGTCGAAATTCACTCTAAGGCCCCATTCACACGACCATATGTTCATTTCCGTATCTTATCCGCATTTATGCAGAACCATACAGACCCATTCATTTTTCCATAGGAGAAAAAAAAATGCGGAATGCACACCGTGTGCATTCCGCATCCGTATATTACGGAAGTTCTCCCGCAAAAAAAAAGGAAACATGTCCTATACTTGGCCACAAAACACGTCCGTAGCCCCATTAAAGTCAATGGGTCCGCAAAATTACGGAATACTACGGAAGACTTTACGTATGTCTTCCGTTCCGTTTTTATACGGACACGGAATACATACGGTCGTGTGAATGGGGCCTAAGTCTAAACAGTGGCACAAAGTGGCGCAACTTAGGCTTCTCCAAATTTTTTCTTATTGTTCAAAAGGACAAATAAGTAACATAAATTTCTAAATTTCCAGTGAATGATTTCCCACCGCAGAAATTTATGCAGAAGTTTTCCAATGTTTGTGAGCAGTGATTGTGGAAACCCTGAGGGATGGGGGCGTGACATCAAGCCTGACATCTTCACTGTCTTTTACACAAAGAAACAAGAGTAAAAGGATAGTGAAAAGTCAAGGACTGCCTTAATTTTTTTTTTTACACTAGGCCCATGGACTGCTGGTGGTGCGCCCAATTTGTGACAAGGTCTCGTCATATACTAAGATGCTTTCTCCAACAGCGCATGAGGGAAATAAAGACTGGCGTAAAACGCCGGTCTTCGTAAATGACCTCCTATGGCAAAGAACAAGGCGGTAAAGAACTGGTACAATACTTGCGAGTGATGATTTTGATTTATTGTAAGAAATGTACATGCCCAAATCCCGGCAACAGTCCTTATCACGAGCCACATTTTAGCTTTAAAGCCTTTCCCTACACAAGCTTCACCTCAGCAATGCACGCCATACAGAGAAGTAGAGAGCCCGCGTCGGCCCTGCGTGGGAGAAAAGAGCGTAGGATTTCTATAGCAACTGAAGCTCAGCCGCAATAAAAAGTAAAAGAGCAGCGCAGCCCTTACTGCGGATTCATGTCTCGAGAGGCCGTGCATTGCCGAGCTTTCATGACACCGTGTAAATACGGCCTCAGCCACACAATGCTATTGAGGAACAAACAGTGCAGTGTTACAGCAACACCGCGCCGTCGAGAACTCGCCTCACAATTTTACATCTGGAGACGGAAGCAAAACAAAAAAATGATAAACCAAGCCTGACGCCAAAATAAAACGCAGAACTAATGTACAGATAGCTACGCGTCAGGTTTTCCTACAAGATGGCCGAAGCTGAGACACTGCCCAATCGCATGTCGGTCCGTGCTGCATGCAAATATTTTAAGGGCACGTCCACATGTATTGGGAAAAAAAAACACAGTCATGTATTTTGTCACAAATTTGAGAAATTTGTTGCAAAATCCACAGAAGCTTTCACTCCGCATGAAGGACAGGCAGGAAGTGGACTTAAAAGTCACAATGCATATTATTTTCCCCGCAGTATGTGGATTAGGCTTTATACACACGGCCGTGCCCATATTGCAGAACGTGGACAGCGGGTTCACAATACACGGGCCCCGGATGTTTGTGCACCGCATCACAAACAAAGAACAAAAATATTTTTCCGTGGTGTGGACGGATCACGGACCCATTCAAGTTGAATGAGTCTGGATCCGTCTGCGGCAGCCCCGCTAATGGTGTCCGTGCATTGGGGAACCGTAAATTGCGGTCCCCAATGCAAGGAACGGCCGGGGCAACGGCAGTGTGCATGAGGCCTTAGACTTGTTAAAGGGAAGAGCTGGGATTTAGGGTTCCAAGCTTGTCCACAACAAAAGAAAGTCAATGAACCCATCACCTGGTTGGGGTCCACTATACCTGCCCTTAACGCGCCCATCCTTCCTTTCAAAAGAAAATAAATGAAATTCAGATTTACTGGGAGAAGGGTCCGGGACATTAGGACAGTGAGCACTGAGGCGACGAAGCCTAGAATGTTACAACTCGCTTCACTGCACATCGAGCACGTGAGCAGCAAAGAGGGGTGTACCGTCCTCAGGCATCTGATGCCTCCGGAGAGGAGTCCTGAACTCTTCTCTCAGTATTTTTCAATTACTTTCTTTTGAAAGGAAGGATGGGTGTGCTCTGGGCAGGATTGGGACCATGAACCCATCTGCATAGTGGCATGGTGGGGGTTTTGTGGCCCCAGGGGACAGGTTCATTTTAATATCACATCCACTTTGCTGCAAATGTGTGCTCTGTGGATGTTTTCTACTGTAAATCCGGACGGAAAATCCATGACATTTCCAGCACATGTGAACATGGTTGTGGGGCAATCCGCTGCCACCAGCTGTACATTTGGGGCCACAGAAGAAGGGTCTTTATAGGGAAATGCCTCCATTTCTTGTGTCAAGAAAGACAAGGAAGTAGAAATCAGCAAGAAGGCATGAGTACAGGAATGGCCAGGGGGCCAGTAAGCCGTGTATGCAGGCGTTCCTCATTCATAGCATTCATCTACTGGAGTGTCTTACAAAAAGCGCCTCTCTCTGGATAACCCGGCATGTCCGTCCATTACATGGTTTTCAATGGGTTCCTTTGTTTTCCCTTGTGATAGAGCTACAGGGACACTGAACCCTTGCTGCCAGGTTCCCCCAGATGAAAGCTCATGGTCGGGGTCCCAGCTGCAGAACCAGGGGCGTAGCTAAAGGCTCATGGGCCCTGATGCAAGAGTTCAGCTTGGGCCCCCCTTCCCTTAGTGCTGTGTGTGTCTTCTTATGTGGGACAAGGGTCTTTGGGCCCCCTCAGGCTCCTGGGCCCGGTAGCGACTGCTACCTCTGCACCCCCTATAGCTACGCCCCTGTGCAGAACCATCTCTTAAAGGGCCTTTCTGCAACAGCCATTACATAATGCTACATGAGAATGAAATCCGTCGCTGCTGGTCTGGAAGCCATGCACAGGCTTCTATGGAATAAGTGCTATAGCTTAAGCCATAGTACCAGATCCACTCCCTGGACGGCGATATATTTTAATAGAGCGCTGAAGAATTATGAGGGAGAACCGTCAAAGTGCCTCAGCATTGAAACAGCACAGGAAAACGACTCTCCACACGCAGATCTGAAGCACATCAAGCATTATGATCGCTCCTGGCCATTGCTGCCCTACGCAAGAGAGAAGCAGACTGAAGGCAGGAACCACGTGATCCCAGCCCCGGCATTACTCTACGGCTAAATGGGTTTTTTTGCGCACTTTTAACAGAGGAAGCATAGTAACACAGACTTGATATGCTCTGAGCTGGCACATCCTGCTCATCTATAACACCCTTAACCCTATCACTGCGGTTTTAATTAGGACTTCTACCCACACGGCCTTCCTCTTTCTTACAACGCTTCCTTTTTTGGCTGAATTACTAGATCTCTGCTGGTGAGGGTAGACGGGCTTGCCAGCAGAGATAAAGCCATCTACTTATTTTTAGCCATTTAACGTTCAGATGAAATCACTTAGGCTCGGGCTACGCAGCAAACTAAGTGGAGTTTCCCAGGAATGAACCGTCCATGTGTAGTGGAAGTGCTGGCCATTTTCCGTCCAGATTTACGACTGGAAAACTGCATTTTTTTACAGTAGCAAGCGAGACGGATGAGATTGACACAAGTCAATTATAAATCGGCAGAATATCAATTCTTTGTGTCCATAATCACTGTGGATTTCACCCTTTGCAATGCAACAAAATCCACATGTAAACCGGGCGAGATCCACAAATTTCTGCGCGGACATTCCATCCAAAATTTGTAACAGTTTTGTTTCTGCACCCCAACACCGCATGTATCCCGCAACTCCATGTGATTTCTATTGACACTGGGTTAATGTGGCTACACACATTATATGCAAAGGGAATTTGGGAGAAAACACAAATTGTGAGGTTGTTATGTTGGAAGCCCGTACCCGCCACTTCTCCACTTTCGCAGTTGGGCTCGGGCACTGCTCTGCAGCCTCCGGAGCTGCCTGGGTGATCCTTACTGCGGAGCACAACCTGCTTCTTGCCGGTAAGGCCCCTCTCCTCTGCCCGTAGGGTACATGTAAGCACTCCCCCCGGCTCTTTAAGGGACAGAGCACACCATACACAATGGCTGGTCACCTTGCACCTCCCCCTATGGGAGGGTGCTGAGCAATATATATATTGTCTAGCTTGCTAGTCCCCTGCAAAGGTCTCACAGTCTCGTTTGTCTGCCCATGTACTGACTTCTGCCTGTTTTCCTGACCCTGAAATGCTGGTCCTAACCTATTTATCGGATTTGCAGATAGCCTGTGTTGCCTGGCCTCAGTCTGTACCTGACTATGGTTTAGTCAGATCCTTTTGTAACCTATACCATGTATCTTAACCCCCGTGGGTAAGCAGTCAACCAAACTCAGAATATTTCAGGAGGTAGCATTCTGGTGGTTCCCATGCAGTGAAGTCGAGATCCTTGTATAGGAGTTAAAGGGTGAAAACCAGGGAACTGCCAGGATAATGCCCTTAGAAGTAGCCCCAAGTCAAATCGGTTCAGCTGACAAAGTGGTTCCACACCCATTGCGTAACAGAGCACAAACGTAGCACAAAGGAGAGAGGAAATGTTACACCACTTTGTTGGGCCGAGATTCTGATTCTTTATATTATTAAAAAAACATATAGGGGAACAAAACTTCAAAATATGATGGCCTTAAAGGCGTTGCGCAGGAGGTATGTATTGATGAGCTATCCTCAGAACAGGTCATCAATATCTGA
This sequence comes from Rhinella marina, assembly GCA_900303285.1. NCBI lineage: Eukaryota > Metazoa > Chordata > Amphibia > Anura > Bufonidae > Rhinella > Rhinella marina. The sequence continues at coordinate 201,243 of ONZH01025930.1, forward strand.
TCAGCGGGGTCCAACACCCACCACCCTCTCCGATCAACTGTTTGAAGAAGAGGCGGGGCTCCATGCGAGCACTGCTTCCTCGTCATTACACTGCCCGTCATCTCGGAAATGCAGTGTAATGAGGAGTACTCGCTCCATTCACTTGAACCGATCGAGCACTTGTAATTACACTACGCTGCAGCTGCAAGGGAGACAATGTGTAGTGTAATGAGGAGGAAGCAGCGCTCACATGGTCCTCTTCAAACAGCTGTTCAGCAGGGGTGGTGGGTGGCGGACCCCCACTGATCAGATATTGATGACCTATCCTGTCTTGAAGCACTTAGGTGAATTTGAACCTGATCAATCACATCCTCTGCATGGAATGAATATGTTCTTGCCATGTTTGCTGGGTTACCTCTGGATATCCCACAAAAAACATACCGATAGGTTAATTGGGCCTGGTCTGTGCCTGTGTTCTCACTGGAGACAGGGACTGATGCGAATGGCGACTATGGGGGTCATTTACAAAGCACAATACGCCTGTTTAAGCATAAAAAAGACACAAACCCCTTTTTGTGCTTTTTTTTTTTAATGACCGTGCAACAACATTTTGCCGCAGGGATGTTTTTGCTTCCAAATGGCGAGGGCCGGGGCTGTTCATGGATCCCACCACAATTACAAACATTTACACCAGAAGTAAATGTTAGAGGAAAGACTAGTCCACTCAGAGTGGAGTGTTTTTCTCTCCAGGTGGATGGCTGCCTAATTTATGTCGAGATGCACATCAATAGCAGCGCAGGAAAAAAATCTAAGACCCGTGTAAAAAGCCAGTCTTAGTAAACGACCCCCAATATCTGTAGAGTCCTGCAGAATATGTAGTCCAAGCACCACAGTAGTTCTGGGAACTCACAGACCTCGGTTAGCTAGGACATTGCTGCAGTGCAGGGAGTGCAGGCAGTTCAGGGAGGGCAGAGAAAATAAAAATTATAGAGCGCAAGTAAAGAGGAAATGAAACCTGTGCAAAACGATTTGTCAAGTAAAAGTGAGAGTAGTACCGGCGACCCTTAGAGCTCATTGCATATATAGAAATTGGCAGAAACACTTGTACATGATAAGTGACTCAAAGCCAGCAAAAGTTGTTCCCATGAGTCACACAACCTGCTTGTACTGGGCGCCACACTGACTGCAAAACTATATGGCACATCATTAACAATAATTAAAATATATATTGAATTAGAAGGCAGCCGGCGGGTATATAGAGAACGCAAACTGGGCAAACGTTTTTTGTTTTTTTTTAAAGTAGAGGCAGCACCCAAGAAATTAGTCCAAAAGGGCAGTGGACCTGCTTTATTCACCCATGCAACGCTTCATCATTACACAATGAGGCTTTTGCCAAGCCACATTATATACATAGACTCTGCTCTAGTCTCACATAAAAAAAGTGCATCAGAAAATATGTCATAAAAAAATGCACACCACCACCCAAGGAAAATCAATTACCCACCAAAGCAAGAGATCTAGCCTTTACATGCCATAAGGAAATGCACTACCGAATCTCCAGAGGCATGGGGGAGGCCAAGGAGCATGGGATGTACGCTTTCAGGGTCAGGAGCTCTAAAGATCATATGGTTATTTTCTAATATAATCAGTAAGAACATCACAACCAAATCAATATAGACATAGCCCTGTTCGAATATCACATCCGCTTTGTGGATCCCCAAAAAATTAACCATAGTAGACGGAAACCATGATTTGGTCGTAGTCCAGTAGGTACTGTACCATCATCAGGAAAAAAATAAGAACGATACAAAACAAAAAAAAGACAGAAGGAGCCGTGTCATACACTCCAATGACAGACGGAGCGTGTCATGTGAAAGACCAGCTGTTGACAAAACAATGGTGTCATGAAGGAGATCGTCTGTCACGTGAAGGAGGCTGGTTCTAGCTGGCTGCTGTCAGAAGCAGGTAAACCAAGATGGCCGCCAGTCGATCTGTTAAGACAGGAGTGTCAGAAGAGGTGAGGTCATCTGGCCCAGCCTTCATATACATACCTTTAGGCCCACTGGTATACAATCTGGTTATAGATGACCCACATAATGGACTATATTAGTGGCCATAGCCTGTGGCACCAAGGCAGACTATGGGATCTGCACATCAATACGGAGGAGACAATGTGTAATCCCCTGACAGGGTGACGATGGCCCCAAGTGAGACTGTTTATTTCGGTATCACGTGGAAAACAGACACATTTATTCTGTCATGTCCCTTTAACATCATAGGGTGACTTTTTTTTTTTTTTAAGTGTAAAATAAGTACACAAAATGTCAACCTGACAACTCACATGCTAATACAGGCAATGTAGGATTTTTACCAATTTGTGGATTTGAAAAGATTTGTATGGAGCACACGGACAAGTCAGCTTAGGTTCTGCTCACATCTTGCTTTTAGGCACCTTGGAAGTATAGGCTGAGAGACCATGAGTACTCCAACATGTCCCTAGGCCCCATGCACCCAAAGTGTCTTTTTGGCATACATGGAGCCTATATGCATCAGTGAAAATGATGATGTCAGGAAAGCGAAGGATTGAACACATTGGGGGAGCTCATACTGGTGTAAAGTAGAACTGGCTTAGTTACCCCAAGCAACCAATCAGACTCCACCTTTCAATTTCCAAAGGAGCTGTGAAAAATGACACATGGAATCTGATTGCTTGCCATGGGCAACTAAGCCAGTTTTTCTATACGCCAGTTTTGATAAATCTCCTCCACTGAATTTCAATGCCTGATCCATTGGCTCTCCAGAAAGACAAGCCACTGCCAGAGGTTTCTAGCAGTGGTTTCTCCTCTCACCCAATTGAAAACAGGCGGGGAGTGGGGAGAAATAGCTATCTGCTGACAACCTGTACAGCCAACAGTAACTGAAGGTGTATGGACAGCTACAATCTACTTTTTACTCAGAAATCCTGATCCAAACATATCCAACAGCTTTTGTGCAGCTCAGTCCCTTTCAAGTAATTGGGACTAAGTTGCAATTCCAAGAACAGCCACTATCCAGTGTATAGTGCTGATATACTATGAAGAGGTCAACTTCAAATAGGTGCCTGGCAGGGGTGCCAGGAGTTTGCCCTCCACCAATTAGATATTGATGACCTATCCTGAGGAGGTTCCGGAGAACCCCTTTAATCACCATAAACACATGCCCTGTAAATATGCCCTAATTAGGCTAAAGGGATGTTATGGAAAGGGGTCCATGCTCATAACTCTATATGAGCCAGATTGGAGAACTGCTGTGCCAAACCCATACATTAAGTGACTGATTAGCCATCCATCTGACACTAGAAAACCTGGCTTCTATCGCCTGTTCTTCTCTATGTACTCGTTTTTCTAGCATACCCATTCCTAGAGACAGTAGTTAAAGAGATACTATACCTATTATTTGCTAACTGGAAAGGTTAAAGAGATAACTTGCTTGAGGAAGGAACCTAGGTGTTTGAAAAGCTTTCCGGTCAGGCGATAAAAGCTGAGAAGAGAAGTTCCTGCAGTCGTACATTGTCTGCCTGAGGGGTGAAGAGCAGGAAACATTTTTTATTTTGTGCAGAAATCCAAGGTTCAGAGTTCTCTCGGTGTACTCCTCATGTCAGAACATGGGTTACACAAGTTCAAAACCCTGGGTGAGCAAATCTCCCTGACATTGTGATTCTGGACTGCGGTAAATGGATCCAGTCGTTACCAACTGGAAATAATCCATGGGTTTTATAAGAGGTTGAAAGCCAGCTCGGATCAAAATGCTCATGTCCGCAAAACCCTGTATACTGCCACATCGACACAAAGTCAGCTGGGGGCGCACTCTGGAAATAATGTAATCTCATCCACAATGCACCAAAACAGTATAAAATCTAAGCATAAATGCACCCTGTGGGTCAGCAGCAAAATGCCCTAATAATACAGCCATATGCTGCTATGTAAAATCATCGACCGTATGGCCAAGTTTCAGCTCTATTCAGAACCTCCCCTTACATTGATTGCTTTTACTGTTATATCAGTGTTAAGAACTAGGCCCCTTTCAGGTCCTGACTGACACCACCACACTTTTAACCTTGTACACACTTATAACTCGAGTACATTTTCCATTTTTTTATTTTCCAATATTGAAGTACGTTCTTGTGCAGGCTCTGGGAACAGGACTAACTAAGAATGGTCCATCTGTCTCCAAGGAACCCATAAGAGCTGCCTCTATGGTATGTATGGTCTTCATATTACTACAGTAGTAGTAGAAGGTCATTCGTTGTTAATATTGTAGCATTGGACAAAAAATGTTGATTCTAGAAGACAACCAAAGCACGATTCATTTTAGTGCCATAACAGCTATGACATATATTAACTTAAAAAAAATGAGGCTCCAATTAAAGATTTGAAGGAACATTGGCTACCTGGCTCCTCAGAATGGTCCCAGCTATATCACAAGGTACAATGCCAAGAAGAATAAGAATATCTCCAGCTTTCGCCTTAAAAACGAAAAGATGGAACTAGGTACAAAAGATTTTATAGCCATATGTACAGTGGCTATACCAACCAACACTGCTGACCTTCGTCCATTATATTGTTCATATGGCTAACTGTCTCACCAGCTCTATAAGCCATGTAAAATTAATCCAATGTCAGCCACCACTAAAAGCTGCAGGCTAAGTGTATAATCGTCATGGACTATCATGAAGAGAAGTGGGCCAGGCATTACTTGTCTCTGCACAACCCATGCCATACCAACAACGCTGGTATAGTGTTTAGATACAATAAAGTAACATTTCTCAGTGTCCATCAAATATATTGGTGTTCATCTAAAGGGGTTTTCTTCAGACCCCCACAAATCACGATAATGGAGGAGCTCTCTGTGAATGGAACAGTGGGGTGCATGCGTGACCGCCGCTTCATTCACTTCTGTAGGACATCTATAGAGATAGCCAGGCGCTGTACTCAGGAGTCCCAGAGTGAGTAAATGGAGCAGAGGTCAGGCGCGTGCCCCACTCATTCCACACAGCTGACTTGAGGTCCCTCTTTCTCAAGATTATGGCCTTACCAGAGCTCGAACACCCTGTAATATTACACTTATCCCGTGGATAGGTGATAAATATTGTTTGTGGACCACAGGGCACAATTACTGCACTGACAATTTGATGCCTTGATTTAAAATCCGGACAGTATCAATTAAAGCTTCTTTTTTTTTTTTAAGCACGTGGATGAGATTTCTTAGACTCTCATCCACTTTGCTGGTATCATAAACTGGTGCAGATGTCCTGTCCGGCCGTACACTAATAGGAATTAGAATTACAGAAAGGTGAGATTGACAATTAGGGTAAGGCCACATGGTGCAGTTGTGATGCTGTGTGGTCGTACTTACTCCGAAATCGAGTTTTGGTAAGTATGCCCCCTATACTCAGAATGTAAATTCTGAAATCTGATGAGCACAGAAGCATGCCCTAGACTATCCACCTGAGGAAGGAAGTGCAGGCAACACTGTGGTGCACAATTTTGAGAAAAGGACACAACTTCTGTCACCGTAATACCATGATGTCACCCAGTAACCACTTCCCGAAACTGCTCATTACCACCTCCTGGAAACTGAAGATGACCCAAAAAGAATGCCGATTTCTGTCTCTCTGCTGTCAGGTTCAGCGAGATTTAATGACTAGCTCTACACACGCATGTGCAACACTGATAGGAATGAAAGCAATGTGATCATATCACTCACACAGGCAGGAACCCAGCAATTCTCAGAAAAAAAGGGTCAGTTTCCCTCTGTAATATGTCCGGACCCCTTAGAATCTGGAAGGTGTCTTCTAGAACCATCTCCTGAAACAGCAATGCTTTCAGAGGACCATAGAGTTCACCATAGAGTTGACAGAAGAGGCTCCCATGGACTCTTTCATTCTGGGGATCAGCAGTACTGCACTGAAACGGCCCATTAGTATATTTTTTAAAATCATCATTATGAGTGCTACATCATGCTGCGATTGCGACGCAACAGTTGCACAAAAATTCAACTTGGATGGATTTTTTGAGACTGTAGTGTCGCAGTGCGACACCATTGACTGTCATTATAAAAAATGCTGCGCGGCTTTTCTGCGACACATGTCGCTGGGCAGCCCTAGCCTAAGGAATGGTCCTCATTAGCTGTCTAGACAGAAAAAAAAAGTTGTAGGTGCTTTCATATCTTTTCCAGTAATAAAAGGAAACGGAAACCATCAAGTCAACCTACGGTCTTGCAAAGACATGCACATTTCTCACATTTCTAGCATATCCCACAACGACATTTGCACAGGAAGTCCAGTCACCTGAATTCTGTATGTAAGATGTAATTTAAGAGCCCAAACCTGACACACTTCACCAGTCACATCATAATACATAAAAAAATAACGTGCAACCTCAACAGGGGCCAAAATATTCAGTGCCAAAGTCCTTTATCACAGCCAGCAAAGGTGGAACCAGAATGAAGGATAATGGACAACATCACTTATTCTATCCCTACAAGGATACTGGATGGTGGTCTAACACTTAGTGGTAGGCCGAACCAATGTTAAAGTATAAAGGCCCACGGAGACATTAGACAGTTTTAGGCTCCATTCACACGTCCTGTTTTTCTTTCCTGATTCGATCCTGATTTTTTCAGGACCCATTGAAAAGAAGGGATCCAGGTCAGGATCAGGATTGAATCAGGAAAGAAAAACAGGACGTGTGAATGGAGCCTTATGTGTATGGGGAGCTCCCGACTTTTCCCTGACAGATGATGTAGAGAGGACAGAAGGATTGAGTGCACTGGACTTCAATGCTCAATTCTAATGTTCTCCCAAGAGACAAGTAAGCATGGAGGAGTCAGTAGAGATGGTTGGTCTGGTCAACAGCTGTGGGCATGTCTTCGCCACCATTACACTTCTATTTTATGGATTTACATTTTTTGTAAATCTTTCAAGTCAATTTATAGTAGTTTTGGTGGAAGATCACCCAGCACTGATGTGTGCCAAACCCTGTACATTGGAACACCCCTCAGGATTTTTTCACATACTCGTAGACACACCAGGTGGCAGCCCATGGGGTGTCTATGAGGCCCTGCTTCTGGGGGAGAAGACCTATTAGCAGAATAGTGTCATCTGCTCTGATAAAGGAAACCTGATGGATCCTGTGATAGATCCACAGAGCCTCTCGGATCCATTAGGCCTCAGTCACATCTCCGTACAGTAGCTTGCCGAATCCTCTACTTCACAGCCGGATCCCATTGACCGCAACGAGGATCGACAGTGATCTGTTCGTTTTCCGGTATAAATGCCAGGTTTCGTGCATGCAGGACTTTTTTCCATCTAAAACAACGAATCTCAGACAGAAAAAAGGCTCAAACGGATGCCAAATGTGCATAACTGATTCAAAGGATTTTTTTTTTTTAAAGGATCCGTTTTTTCTCTTTTTATTCTTTTCCTGTTCTTCTGACTGATTAGAAGAACGGAAAAAAAAAACGCTCATGTGAGCTCTCCCTTAGTTGTCATTTTAAGCATCAGCGTCTCATGACAAACCAGGTTGAAACTACTTAAAACAACTCTAAGATTGCTGCAGATTTTGCTGCAAAAAAAAACACATGAATTACTTTCGTTTTTTGGATTTCACCCGCTCCATTGCAAGAGGTGAAATCCGTGGTGCCATAAACCACCATGCTGCTGATTTTAAATGCATAACGCAGGTCAATTTAGGCTGCAGATTATTTACGCATGGTGTGGTTGAGATTCCTTATAAAATCTCATCCTGTTTGCTGCTACTGTCCGACGCTGCAAATTTGCTGCACGGCAAATCCGTAACGTGAACCCTCCCTTAGGGTTCTTGTATCTTCTCTAGGTGTTTCCTAGGGCTCCACACCAATAAAAAAAAAATCTCCAATGGACATGCATGTAACAAACCCTTCTACTGGGTACTCCACCACAAAGGCCAAGCTTATACATGGGGGTCTACAGCTGACAACCATCTGGATAACATACAAGGGAGAAATTCTTCAGAAAGCTTGCAAATTAGGTAGGCCCAGAGGGCACCGTATACACAAAGCCCTTATAAAACAACTCCTGACAAGGCTCTGGCAAAGTCTCCGAGTCTGTGACCTCACGGTGGTTACTAATGGTCACATAGTTACCTCCTGACAGAAAACAATTTGCATTGGCTTTACTCCCAATCACTCTTCTCAGTCAGCACTCCAGAAACTGTACATTCACAAAGTTTCTGTCTTTATCGGACATATTTCTAATCACTCTTAACATCAAGAGATAATAAATGTTCAGCATTCCCAGGAGATAACACAAACCACTCCACTGCCTGTGGTGAAGCCATATCAGAACACCACAGTCCTGGGGGGGGGGGGGGGGGGGGGAGTAAATGGCTACTGTCTTCAGGAGCCACACCACCAGTTTAATATTCTGGTGGCCCAGAAATTACAGCTTCCATACACATCAATAAAAAGCAACCCAAAATGTCTAAAGCCATCACTGAGGGAGATGTAGAAAGTAGAATGGTGTCTCCAATAAAATTTTTCAGATCTCAATTTTAGAGGAACTTCTAAAAACAGTCAATGCAATCTGACTCGTTGCAAAGGACACTTTGCGCCACTATTCATATGTCTCCATTGATGGCTACCTGGCTCCTGGGATTTCTCTGACCCTGACAACAATATCAGAAATGTGCGTCTAAGGGCTTTTTCATATCCGTGTTCTTTCTTTGTTATAGGAGCAGAACATTGAAAATATTGGAAGTACCGGATTCTGGGCATAACTGACAGAAACGGACCCTAGCGATTCCTTCGACCATAGAGGGGTCTGTTTGGTTTCCATTCAAGAAAAACCTTCTTTTTTAGCAGAGAAGAAAGTCCTGAACAGAGCCTTCAACGCAGATGTGAATATGACCTAAGTTTACAGACTTCCATTCCTGCCTAGAAATCTGGTGGGTAAGGGGCACCCACCACTACAGATACTATCCCACATGCTACTGTAGGAAACAGGCATGAGATGGCTGGCTGGTATGGAAGTATTGTCAGATGACCAGAAGACTGTCCATCTCATGGCCAAAGGCAGCCCCAAGAACGTCAAATAACTACAATGGCAACACAACTTGTGAGACAAATTGACGCAACTGATGTCCTTTTCCCCACAAAAGCTAGGCCTGAGTGACATAGTTAAGTTATAAGAGGAAAAATAGTCACATAGCTTTTTGAAAGTTCTCAATAATCCCAACTAACAACTATAAAAGTTATCTTCCCATTGCAGCTATGTGACTCCTCAAATTCCTGGGGCTGGTGCTCCTGCCTCTGATCATGAGATGGACAACCTACTAGTCATCTGACAGTACTTTCATTACCAGCCATGATCTCGTGTTTGTGCAGAAAGAGAACCCATCACATGTATGAATTGACTTTAATAATTCACAAAAAAAGTAATACGATACGTGATGGCGGACATGACGTATCCGAATAGTAGCCACAGACAAATCTATGGAGTCGCCATACTGTGTAGACTTCATGCAACATCTATTCAGATACCTGTCCCCACCACGAGCCTGTGCAGACACATCTCTACGACCACCAAGGTTACATGCTGGTCAGAGAAGATGAGGACAACCATTCATGAGAAGTCTCCTAGAAGGATGACATACATGTCACAATGAAGTGTCCGACACACAATACCCTAGACGGGAGCATTGCCTGGTACCAGTAGAGAGGAAACCCATCCCAGTGCCCAGCACTAAAGGGTACACTTGTTCTTTGCCCATTATCAGAATGTATGGCATCTCTGGGCAGGAGGATGGCACAGCTCTATGGAAGTCCTCTCACCAGCCTGGCACATGCAGTTACCCGGGTAATTGACGCCCCATTCAGTGGCACTCCTCATAAACAGGTGTCTATAGATGAAATGCCAGTCATTAGCAGGAGCAGCCATCCCACCGTGCTCAGGAAAGGAGTGGCAGGGCCCTGCTGTCAGTGCCATGGTCTCAAGCCCCCACACAGCCCCCAGTGCCACTCACCTATGCCGGGGGCCACATACACGAAGTACAGGCAGGACGAGGACAGTGAAAAGAAGAAGATGAAGGCGAAGATGGATCGGTTAGAGACCCGCAGGAGCCTCCGGAAAAGCGGCCTCATGGCGCCCATAGACTGAAGGCGGCTCTCAGAGGAGCTCGCTGGCGGAGCGGGTGCTGCTAGCAGAGGACAAGCCCATCGGGTGACAGGAGTGATGGGACGAGGAAGGACCACACCACCGGAGAGAAGCCGGAGATCGCGGCGGCGGTGGCTGCACAGGAGCTGCTACACCAACCCCCAGGGGGAGGGGAGAGGAATCAGATAGCAGCAGTGGAGGGAGGTCACTGGGCTGTGGAGGAAGGAGGAGGATGGGGGGTTACCGGCTATAGGAGGGGACTACTCATCAGGATGTGTCCTATATGGTGTAATAGTGTATCTATATGGATCCTCCAGTGTATAGTGATCAGGATGTATACAGCTATAGGAGGGGACTGCTCATCAGGATGTGTCCTATATGGTGTAATAGTGTATATATCTATATGGATCCTCCAGTGTATAGTGATCAGGGTGTATACAGCTATAGGAGGGGACTGCTCATCAGGATGTGTCCTATATGGTGTAATAGTGTATATATCTATATGGATCCTCCAGTGTATAGTGATCAGGATGTATACAGCTATAGGAGGGGACTACTCATCAGGATGTGTCCTATATGGTGTAATAGTGTATATATCTATATGGATCCTCCAGTGTATAGTGATCAGGGTGTATACAGCTATAGGAGGGGACTACTCATCAGGATGTGTCCTATATGGTGTAATAGTGTATATATCTATATGGATCCTCCAGTGTATAGTGATCAGGGTGTATACAGCTATAGGAGGGGACTGCTCATCAGGATGTGTCCTATATGGTGTAATAGTGTATATATCTATATGGATCCTCCAGTGTATAGTGATCAGGATGTATACAGCTATAGGAGGGGACTGCTCATCAGGATGTGTCCTATATGGTGTAATAGTGTATATAAAGTGCCTTGCGAAAGTATTCGGCCCCCTGGAACTTTTCAACTTTTTGCCACATTTCAGGCTTCAAACAAAAAGATATAACATTTTAAATTTTTGGTGAAGAATCAGCAACATGTGGGTCACAATTGTGAAGTGGAACGAAATTTATTGGATCATTTAAACTTTTTTTGTAATAATAAAACTGAAAAGTTGGGCGTGCAAAATTATTCGGCCCATTTACTTTCAGTTCAGAAAACTCACTCCAGAAGTTCATTGAGGATCTCTGAATGATCCAATGTTGTCCTAAATTATGAAGATAAATAGAATCCACCTGTGTGTAATCAAGTCTCCGTATAAATGCACCTGCTCTGTGATAGTCTCAGGGTTCTGTTTAAAGCACAGAGAGCATCATGAAGACCAAGGAACACAGCAGGCAGGTCTGTGATACTGTTGTGGAGAAGTTTAAAGCCGGATTTGGATATCAAAAGATTTTCCAAGCTTTAAACATCTCAAGGAGCACTGTGCAAGCGATCATATTGAAATGGAAGGAGTATCAGACCACTGCAAATCTACCAAGACCCGGCCGTCCCTCTAAACTTTCATCTCAAACAAGGAGAAGACTGATCAGAGATGTAGCCAAGAGGCCCATGATCACTCTGGATGAACTGCAGAGATCTACAGCTGAGGTGGGAGAGTCTGTCCATAGGACAACAATCAGTCGAACACTTCACAAATCTGGCCTTTATGGAAGAGTGGCAAGAAGAAAGCCATTTCTCAAAGATATCCATAAAAAGTCTCGTTTACAGTTTGCCACAGGCCATCTGGGAGACACACCAAACATGTGAAAGAAGGTGCTCTGGTCAGATGAAACCAAAATCGAACTTTTTGGAAACCATGCAAAACGATATGTTTGGCATAAAAGCAACACAGCTCATCACCCTGAACACACCATCTCCACTGTCAGACATGGTGGTGGCAGCATCATGGTTTGGGCCTGCTTTTCATCAGCAGGGACAGGGAAGATGGTTAAAATTGATGGGAAGATGGATGGAGCCAAATACAGGACCATTCTGGATGAAAACCTGTTGGAGTCTGCAAAAGACCTGAGACTAGGACGGAGATTTATCTTCCAACAAGACAATGATCCCAAACATAAAGCAAAATCTACAATGGAATGGTTCAAAAATAAACGTATCCAGGTCTTAGAATGGCCAAGTCAAAGTCCAGACCTGAATCCAATTGAGAATATGTGGAAAGAGCTGAAAACTGCTGTTCACAAACGCTCTCCATCCAACCTCAAAGAGCTTGAGCTGTTTTGCAAGGAAGAATGGGCAAGAATTTCAGTTTCTAGATGTGCAAAACTGATAGAGACATACCCCAAGCAACTTGCAGCTGTAATCACAGTAAAAGGTGGCGCAACAAAGTATTAATGCAAGGGGGCCAAATAATTTTGCATGCCAAACTTTTCAGTTTTATTATTACAAAAAAAGTTTAACTGATCCAATAAATTTCGTTCCACTTCACAATTGTGACACACTTGTTGTTGATTCTTCACCACACATTTAAAATGTTATATCTTTTTGTTTGAAGCCTGAAATGTGGCAAAAGGTTGAAAAGTTCCAGGGGGCCAAATACTTTCACAAGGTACTGTATCTATATGGATCCTCCAGTGTATAGTGATCAGGGTGTATACAGATGCAGGAGAGGACTGCTCATCTGGATGTATCCCATATGGTATGGTGTAATAGTGTATACATCTATATGGATCCTCTAGTGTGTAGTGATAAATATGGATGACACAACAAAATGAATAGAAAGTAAGTACAGGGTTGCCAACCTAGTCAATACCACCAGCCTCAAAAAAAAGTGACAGATATAGGAAAAGTTGCATAGTTTCCTGTGTAAAAAAAATAGATTTGTCTGTGATTCTTTTTCCGGCTAATGGTATTTGACTAGATTATACTGGTGGTAATTATCATTTTACAGCTCACAGTAAATGCTGGTAATGAGTTGTTATTGGTATACTGAGCTATAGACATGGATTACTTATCTTTTATTATGGTTTTCCAATTTGTCCATAAAAATGTTGGCTGTTCATGATAACTGGTCCTGACGTTCCAATATGAGTACCTGGCACTGTAGGGCTTTATTAGATGTCAGGGTGTTTTTCTTTTCGGATGCGGTGTTCCGATGGGTGCTGTGCCCCGTTCACTTTTGCCGCCCTGTATGCTCATCATTAATGGGTTTCTACAGATATTAAAAACTGATGATCTATCCTCTGGATAGATCATAAGCATCTGATCGGCGGGGGTCCGACACCCGGGGCCCCGCTGATCAGCTGTTTGAGAAGGCAGCGGCGCTGCAGGAGCCCCGAGGCCTTCTCTGTGTTTACTGCAGGCCCAGTGACGTCACGACTACTATCACTGGCCTGGGCGGGGCTAAGCTCCATTCATGTGAACAGAGCTTAGCCCCCCAAGGCCCGTGATACTAGTCGTGACATCACTGGGCCTGCGGTAAACACACAGAAGGCCTCGGCGCTCCTCCTCAAACAGCTGATCGGCGGGGGCCCCGGGTGTCGGACCACCGCCGATCAGATGCTGATGACCAGGGTTGTCGACCAGAATTTTTCTTTTTTCTGGACAGCTTATCCAAAAATCACGGACAGCAAACATTTTTTTACGTGTTTATAGCTCAGTATAATGATAGGAACTCATTACCAGCATTTACTGTGAGCTGTAAAATAATAATTACCACAAAAATAATGTAGTCATGTACCACCAGCCTCAAAAAAATCACAGACACATCTATATTTTTTCACAGATGCAGGACAAAAGTGGCCTCTTTTTATGGACTGTCCAGACATTTCTGGATAGTTGGCGACCCTGGTAAGTGAAGAGAAGGTTGCGGCGCTACTGTGGGCACCAGTGCCTTCTTAAACAGCTGATCGACAGGGGTCCTGGGTTTTGGACCCCCACCGATCAAATACTGATGACCTATCCAGAGGAAAGGTCATCAGCAGGGTTGCCAACCAACCAGAAATTTCTGGACAGTCCATAAAAAGTAGGCCACTCTTTTCATGAGTCCGTGAAAAAAAAAAATAAATAGATTCACGATAGATGTCCATGATTTTTTGAGGCTTTTGGTTCATGACTAGATTGTTTTGGCTGTAATTACCATCATTTTACAGTTCACAGTAAATACTGTAAATACTAAAGCGCAGTATATTGAGCTATAGACATGTATTACTATAATCTATAATTATTGTTTTCCAGATTGTCCGTAAAAAATATTGGCTGTCCATGATTGTGGGATAAGTTGTCCAGAAAAAAGAAAAATTCTGGTTGGCAACCCTGGCCATCAGTATTAAAGTCTTGGAAAACCCATTTAGTGTCTCTGTGATCTTTCCACTGACACATTAAAGTTAATGGGTACCTGTGCGGTCCATGGAATACGCAGAAACCACACAAGTGAAAAACAGACATGTGAACAAGGTCTAAGTTGTAGTCATCTATGGTGCACAATGCCTGCAGCACTAGGGCAGAGAATGACATCTGCTCCTCTGCATTATACATGACACACACATAACCTCTACTCTCTTTACATGAGATCGGACAGCACACAAGTGTATATACTGAGGGGCTGCACTGGGACGACCAGCTCTTACACCTGTCACCGTATGTAACGTGATCGCAAGGCTAGACAGGTGCTGAGCGGCGGCCATGTGCGTCTTCCGGGTATCCCAGTCCTACAGATGAGTACGGCAGGGAGGCGGCCCTGGCACTGAGCGCAGCGGGCGTGTCCATGTGACGTCACCACGCAAGGTTCCTCAGAGAGGCGGGATTATTACTCATAGCCTCCCTCACAAGCCGGCATCGTTTTCCCTGTCAGCCAAAATGCCTTGGTAACGACCAGTCACGCCCTCACTTCACGGTGATTGGTCCCGCCTCCTCTGAGGCTCCGCCCCACGCACGATCGTGACTTGTGATTGGGTACGCTCTGTAAGCTATCGGTCGGGTGTGGTCATTGCTTTTTACCTTTGGGTGAAAGCTTATTCCTTTTTGTCACAGCTGGGACATTCCCGTATTGTGCAAGCGGACCACGTGACGTGGCTGCGAGGAATGCAGCTGCCAGTGGCTTGTAATGACTCAGGAAGGAATGGGTGAAGATAGGAGCATATGTGACCTGATCTCTCAGCTGCGCCATTAGGTTGTGTCTCAAGAGCAGAAAGTTGTAATGTTTGAATAGCTATTCCTCAATCTTAGCATTGCACCTATTACAGCATAGTTATGGGGATTTAGTGACTTCCTGAGCAGATCACAGGCTGTAGTTCAGCATCAGCGCATGTTCACACATTCGATGTACCATGTGCATTTCAGTGATCGGTCCATGTGGGATGTCAGCCTCAGATGTTCTTAAAGGAGTTGTCCAGGATTTTACTATTGATGGCCTATTTTCAAGACAGGCCATCAATATCTGAATAGCGTGCACCCTTGCCAATCGGCTATCACTTTCGGGGTAGCATTGGAACTAGACAGCTCAACCCAGGGTGTGGTGGACAGCAGTGCCAGGACTAGGCAGTTTGGTGCCCTAGGCAAAGTAGTCAAATGGTGCCCCCCAAATTGGCCCCGCCCATTATTATAAGCCCCTCCTAAATATAATAGGCCACTCCCAGCAAAAACTGTACAGCTGAAATGATATTGTTGAGTCCCGCCTATACACATCATACCGAGAGGGGAGGACGTGTCCTGGCTGCACTGCCTGCCTCACATTATACAATAGACAACAGCAGGCTACAGCAAGGAAGCTCCTTCCCTCTCCTCAGATTCTGCTCAAGGCCTGTGGTTCCCCACCACCATCTGCCACCCACCCGTGACCTGCTGCCCCCCTTGGCTGTCCTCACCCAACTCTTAATCCTCCTTCTGCAAATGGCAGAGGGAGGAGCCAGAGCATCTCCTCTCCTACATAGCACCCCATACCTCTTACATCCAGTGATGTCACCTTTGTTGTAGACGTTCTCTTTCCTCATCTTCTCCATTCGGACCAGACCGCCATGAAGATTTTTCAGCCATCTCTCGTATCTGCAGAGATACAAACAGACATTAGTTTCCCACATTTCCATCATCTTCACATCTTCTGAACACCTCATCCTGCCACCTCCAATACTGTGCTCCCTAATACTATACTGCAGTAACTGTCCCCTGAAAAATACAACTACCACACAGATAGTGCCCCCTACAACAATTATTGGCACAGAGTCCCCTAAAAAATAACTGCGTCCGGACTCTAATAGTATAAAGATAATGTCCCCCAAAAATAATTGTGCTAAATTGATACTGTGCCAGGGTGCTCCCCAAAATCCCACCAATAGAAAAAAATTATTGGCCAGAGCACACTTAATAGTAATGCCCCCATAGTGCCCATACTAGACATCGTGTTCCCCATAGCCCCCAGTAGTAGTAAAGCTCACCATAATACCCCCAAGTAGTAATAATTAGAGATGAGCGAGTAGTGTTCGATCGAGCCGGTATTCGATCGAATACTACGCTATTCGGCATACTCGATTTCAATCGAGTATAACGGCGATGGCGCACTTAGAATTCGTTTCCCCTCCCACCTTCCCTGGCGCTCTTTTTCCACCAATCAACATGCAGGGGGTGTATGACAGGCACGCTGAGCACGCTGGCAGCGCGAAAACGGCGTCTACATGGATTGGCTGGAAAAACCATGTGACCTCGAATATTAAAAACTCAGCTCTTCCTGCTCGTACGCATATGCTGCGTGAACTTAGTCAGGGACAGAGGCTGGAGAAGGGACAGACAGGTTTTAGCAGTTGGACAGGCAGGAGCATGATTAAAAGCCCTTATCAGGGCTACTATAGTGCAGTACAGTGATAGCTTTACTACAAGATACACTTTACAGAGAACAGCTGCCGTATTCAGGGATAGCTGCTGGAGTAGGGACAGAGAGAGGCATTAGTGGTGTATTAGGTGCTCTGCTACATACCAAACTATATTTGGCACTACTGTTCTGCGTTCTTTTTGGCTGCAAAACCCTGTTATATAACTAGTGTGTATATGCACCATCTGATCTGGCAGTATACGGCTGTGAATTTTATTTTTTTTTTTTAAATACAGTTTATTTGGCTCTAGTGTTCTGGGTTCTGTGTGCCTGCAATACCCTTTTTGTATACCAGGTGTAAATACCCACCGTCTGAACAGTTAGTACACGGCTGTGTACCTTGAAATATACAATATCTAGGCCTTTTAATTGGCCACTGTACTGTGCGTTCTCTTGCTAAATTATTTCACATACCTGGTGTAAATACCCACCGTCTGTACAGTTAGTACATGGCTGTGTACCTTGAAATATACAATATCTAGGCCTTTTAATTGGCCACTGTACTGTGCGTTCTTCTACTAAATTATTTCACATACCTGGTGTAAATACCCACCGTCTGTACAGTTAGTACACGGCTGTGTACCTTGAAATATACAATATCTGGGCCTTTTAATTGGCCACTGTACTGTGCGTTCTCTTGCTAAATTATTTCACATACCTGGTGTAAATACCCACCGTCTGAGCAGTTTGTACACGGCTGTGTACCTTGAAATATACAATATCTAGGCCTTTTAATTGGCCACTATACTGTGCGTTCTCTTGCTAAATTATTTCACATACCTGGTGTAAATACCCACCGTCTGTACAGTTAGTACATGGCTGTGTACCTTGAAATATACAATATCTAGGCCTTTTAATTGGCCACTGTACTGTGCGTTCTCTTGCTAAATTATTTCACATACCTGGTGTAAATACCCACCGTCTGTACAGTTAGTACACGGCTGTGTACCTTGAAATATACAATATCTAGGCCTTTTAATTGGCCACTGTACTGTGCGTTCTCTTGCTAAATTATTTCACATACCTGGTGTAAATACCCACCGTCTGTACAGTTAGTACACGGCTGTGTACCTTGAAATATACAATATCTAGGCCTTTTAATTGGCCACTGTACTGTGCGTTCTCTTGCTAAATTATTTCACATACCTGGTGTAAATACCCACCGTCTGTACAGTTAGTACACGGCTGTGTACCTTGAAATATACAATATCTAGGCCTTTTAATTGGCCACTGTACTGTGCGTTCTTCTGCTAAATTATTTCACATACCTGGTGTAAATACCCACCGTCTGAGCAGTTAGTACACGGCTGTGTACCTTGAAATATACAATATCTAGGCCTTTTAATTGGCTGTGAAGGCAAAATATTGTATTTGCAACCAAAAAAAAATAAAATGCGGAGGGGGGCTAGCGGAATCGGACGTGGACGAGGACGGGGGCGCGGAAATGCTGTTGGTGGCCTTGTTGAAGCCAGTGTGGATACAATGCGTGCTGGTGAGGGTCAGCCAGGATCCCACTCATCCAGAATCCCTGCCTTTATAGGACAGTTAAGCAGGGGGCGAGTTACACCACTGTTGAGGCCTGAGCAGGTTGAACAGGTGGTGCAATGGATAGCCGATAGCGCTTCCACACAGTTGTCCACCAGCCAGTCATCCACACAGTCTCACTCTGACCCTCCTTCCTCCACACCTGGCCAACAGAGTCATCCCACCCTTGACCCCTCCCAGGAGCTCTTTTCGGGTCCTTTTTCAGATGTGCCGGAAGAATCCCAGGAGCTAGCAGAGGAATTTGTTTGTAGTGATGCCCAAACACTTGAGTTTTCGCCATCTCCTGCTGATGTGGACCCTGAACCAGCATCTGTTATCATGAGCGATGATGATGATGAGACGCAGTTGCCATCAAGGGAGGCTGTTTGAATGTCCAGTGGGCAGGAGGAGGAGCAGAGTGAGGAAGAGGAGGTGGTGGATGACGAAATGACCGACCCCACTTGGCCAGGGGTGATGTCCAGCGGGGAAAGCAGTGGAGAGGTGGTGGTCTGCGCAGCACCGAAAAAGGCAGCAAGAGGCAGAGGGATGTCTAGAGGCAGAGGGATGTCCACAGGCAGAGGGATGTCCAGAGGCAGAGGGATGTCCACAGGCAGAGGGATGTCCAGAGGCAGAGTAGTGAGGCCACAGCCAGCATGGCCAAAGCTGTTCCCGGCAGCGGGCAGTTGCGCGAAGCTCCCCCATCGAGGCCTCGTACTTCTGTGGTGTGGAGATTTTTTAATGTTTGTGCGGATGACAAACTGAGCGCGGTTTGCACACTCTGCCACTCAAAACTGAGTAGGGGCTCTGAGAAGAGCAATCTGACCACCTCAGGCATGCGGCGTCACTTGGAAGTCAAGCACTGGGCTGAGTGGGAGAGAGCAAACGCAATACAACCTGCGCCCGGTCCTGCTGCCACTGCCTCTTCCCCTTTGTTGTGTGCTGCCACTGCGGTCCAGACCTCCAGCCAGGACACCTCCACATCTGCCTCGGCTACTTTGGGGCCTTCTCCTTCAGCTTCCCCTTCCCCCGCCTCTTCGCCTGCACCTTCACACTCCTTGTCCCATCAACTGTCCATCTCGCAGGCGTTCGACCGCAGGCGGAAGTACGCCTCGAGTCACCCCCAAGCCCAAGCCTTAAACTGCCACATCTCCAAACTGCTGGCCCTGGAGATGTTGCCGTTTAGGCTTGTGGAGACGCAGGCCTTCCGCGACCTGATGGCGGCTGCCGCACCTCGCTATTCCGTCCCCAGCCGCCACTACTTTTCCCGGAGTGCCGTCCCCGCCCTGCACCAGCACGTGTCGCGTAACATCAGGCGGGCCCTGAGGTACGCAGTCAGCGCAAAGGTCCACTTGACCACCGACTCGTGGACAAGCGCTTGTGGCCAGGGACGCTACATCTCTTTGACGGCACACTGGGTGAATGTAGTGGAAGCGGGGACGGGGTCGCAAACAGAGACGGCCTACCTACCACCCCCGCCCAAGATTGCCAGCATGGGTTCTGATAAACCCCCCTCCTCCTCCTCCTCCTCCTCCTGTGCCTTAACATCGCCCTCAGCCGCTAGCTGGAAGCGTTGCAGCACTGGCGCGGGGAGACGTCAGCAGGCGGTGCTAAAGCTCATCAGCTTGGGCGACAGGAAGCACAGCGCCCCAGAGGTGAGGAACGCCATATTGCAGCAGACGGAGATGTGGCTGTCGCCGCTGCAGCTAGGACCAGGCATGGTCGTGTGCGATAACGGCCGTAACCTGGTGGCGGCTCTGGAGCTTGCCGAACTCAATCACGTACCATGCCTGGCCCACGTTTTTAATCTGGTAGTCCAAAAATTTCTAAAGACTTACCCCAACCTGGCAGAGCTACTGGTGAAAGTGCGGCGCTTGTGCGCTCACTTTCGGAAGTCAACTATAACTGCTGCTAGCTTAAAAAAACTCCAGCAACGCCTCCATTTGCCTCAACATCGGCTGTTGTGCGACCTGCCGACTCGCTGGAATTCCACCTATTCCATGTTGGCCAGGGTGTGTGAGCAGCAGAGAGCATTGATGGAGTACCAGATTATGAATCCACGCGTGCCTCCAACTCAGCTCCCTCAGTTTGCCAACCACGAGTGGCCATGGATGGCAGACATATGCGATGTACTGCGTATCTTTGAGGAGTCCACCAAGAAGGTCAGCAGCGAGGACGCTATAGTGAGCGTAACCATCCCGCTCCTATGCGTCCTTAAAGAATCGCTCATCGCAATAAGGGAGAACGCATTGCACGCAGAGGAGACGGGGGTAGGAGGAGACGCAACGGAGCTACACAGTCAGACCACACTTTTGTCTGCTTCTCGGTGGCAGTTGCAGGAGGAGGATGAGGAGGAGGAGGACGACGTGGAGGTGGCTGTGGAAGAGGAGGAGGATGCTGGCGGCGAGGGTAGCAGTCAGGCTGTGTGCGTCCCATTGGTTCAGCGCGGATGGGGCGGAGAGGAGGCGGAAGAGGAAGAGGAGGAAATGGCAAGTGATCCTTCTGGTGGGGGCAGTGAGGTCATGCCTATTCAGAGTCTGGCACACATGGCTGACTTCATGCTGGGCTGCTTTTCCCGGGACACACGTGTTGTCCGGATAGTGGAGAACAAACTGTACTGGGTCTTCGCACTCCTGGACCCCCGGTATAAAGATAACGTCTCCTCTTTTATTCCGGTAGAGGAGAGGACGAATCGATTGCTGGAATACCAGAGGGAACTCATGCAGAACATGATGGAGATTTTCCCACCCACCATCGCTGGCGGCAGAGAGGAGAGGGTCTCCCAGAGTCCCACAACATCAATCAGGCCCACAGCCACCAGGGGAACACTCTCCAAGGTGTGGGACACGTTCATGGCACCCCCTCGTGCAACTTCCATCACTGCGGGGCCCGCTATCAGCAGGAGGGACAAGTATCGGCGGATGTTGCGGGAGTACCTGGCAGACCGTAACCCTGTCCTCCCCGATCCCTCGGCGTCCTACACTTACTGGGTCTCCAAGTTGGACACGTGGCTGGAACTGTCCCTGTACGCCTTGGAGGTGCTTGCCTGCCCTGCCGCCAGCGTGCTATCAGAAAGGGTGTTCAGCGCAGCCGGGGGCATTATAACCGATAAGCGCAGCCGCCTGTCAACCGACAGTGCCGACAGGCTGACGCTAATCAAAATGAACAGCAAGTGGATTGACCCGGACTTTGCTTCTCCAACCGTGGAAAGCAGCCAAAAGTGAAGTGCCATCTGTATGAAGTGCCATTTCCTCCTCCACCTCCTCCTCCTCCTCCTTAACCGCCGTAGAATTGCTCCGTAAATAAGAAAAATTTATATATTTATGGCTCACCTCTTGGGCCTCCACAAAATGTTTAAGAGGTCTCACCTCTTGGGCCTCCACATAATTTTTAACAGGTCTCACCTCTTGGGCCTCCACATAATTTTTAAGAGGTCTCACCTCTTGGGCCTGCACAAAATGTTTAAGAGGTCTCACCTCTTGGGCCTCCACATAATTTTTAACAGGTCTCACCTCTTGGGCCTCCACATAATTTTTAACAGGTCTCACCTCTTGGGCCTCCACATAATTTTTAACAGGTCTCACCTCTTGGGCCTCCACATAATTTTTAACAGGTCTCACCTCTTGGGCCTCCACATAATTTTTAACAGGTCTCACCTCTTGGGCCTCCACATAATTTTTAACAGGTCTCACCTCTTGGGCCTCCACATAATTTTTAACAGGTCTCACCTCTTGGGCCTCCACATAATTTTTAACAGGTCTCACCTCTTGGGCCTGCACAAAATGTTTAAGAGGTCTCACCTCTTGGGCCTCCACATAATTTTTAACAGGTCTCACCTCTTGGGCCTCCACATAATTTTTAACATGTCTCACCTCTTGGGCCTCCACATAATTGTTAACACGTCTCACCTCTTGGGCCTCCACATAATTTTTAATACGTCTCACCTCTTGGGCCTCCCCAAAATGTTTTACAGGTCTCACCTCTTGGGCCTCCACATAATTTTTAATACGTCTCACCTCTTGGGCCTCCACAAAATGTTTAAGAGGTGTCACCTCTTGGGCCTCCACATAATTTTTAACAGGTCTCACCTCTTGGGCCTCCACAAAATCTTTAAGAGGTCTCACCTCTTGGGCCTCCACATAATTTTTAAGAGGTCTCACCTCTTGGGCCTCCACAAAATGTTTAAGAGGTCTCACCTCTTGGACCTCCACATAATTTTTAAGAGGTCTCACCTCTTGGGGCTCCACAAAATGTTTAAGAGGTCTCACCTCTTTAGCCTCCACACAATTTTTAAGACGTCTCACCTCTTGGGCCTCCACAAAATTTTCCATGAGCCTCTGGCCAGCCCACGGCCTCTTCCTGCCTTTTGCGGTCCTACGCATCCCTCAACATCCCCACTGCTTTACCTGCTAGACATGACACTGGGCCAGGTCGGGTCACTGACATCTCAAGCGCCAACAATTTGGGCATTTTAAGGCTTCTGCATGTGTTTGAGTTGTTTTTACATTTTAAAGAAGACATGTCTGACCACATCTCACACACACACACAATGACAATTAGGGGTGGGGTCTATTTGCTTTCCCCCTTGCCTATGCCATCTGTGGTTGTGATAGGCAACGTGATTTTAAGGGGTGCAGAATTTTATCTTCTTTTTTGTCTAGTTTGGCTTGGGGTCCATGGCAATGTAGAGGAAAGAAGGTTTCCTTGTATGGTCTCACTTTACAGAGAGGTTATATTGTCTTTGGAGTGTATTGTTGAGAGGCTGTGATAGTGGCGTAATAGTGCGACTTGGGCGCGTTATATGCACCCAGACATGCTTCCCCTGCTGTCCCAGTTGCATTCCAGCAGTGTTGGCATCCTTTTCTGAGGTTTCAGAGTGGACTTGGTGACCTCCAAGTGGTCGAATTGAGATTTCCAAGTGGCGAGCATTTTTTTCCCATAGACTTTAATGGGATTCGATATTCGGTCGAATAGTCGAATTTCGCGGTCTATTCGAATCGAATTTCGAACTTTCGAATATTTCACTACTCGCTCATCTCTAGTAATAATTCACCTTGTAATATGACAGAACAAGAAATACCCCCGCTTAGTGCCTGTAGTTGAGCTAATGTCCCCATAATGTATGCCAGTATAAAATACCCCTACATAGTGCCCCAGTAAATGCCCCCATAGTGTCCCCCATAATATGCCAGTAAAAAATGCCACTTCTTGCTGCCCCCACCAGATGCCCCTATAGTGCTTCTCTTCCCCATAATGTGCCAGTAAAAATTGCCCCCTTAGTGCCAGATGCCATATACCCCCTATAATGTGCCAGTAAAAAATGCCCCTTCTTGCTGCCCCCACCAGATGCCCCTATAGTGCTCCTCTCCCCATAATGTGCCAGTAAAAATTGCCCCCTTAGTGCCAGATGCCATAGTGCCCCCTATAATGTGCCAGTAAAAAATGCCCCTTTAGAGTTACCAGATGCCCCCCATAGTGCTCCACTTCCTCGTTGTGCCCCAAAATGATGCCCCTATAGTGCTCCACTCCCCCATACTGCCCCCAAATAATGCCACCAGATGCCCCATAGTGCCACTCTCCCCTATAGTGTCTCCCATTTGCCTATAAAAATGCCCCCTTATTGCCACCAGATGCCATAGTGCCCCCATAATGTGCCAACAAAAAAGGCCTCTTTAGAGCCCTCATAGTGCTCCCCTCCCTTATATTGTCCCTATAGTGCCACCAGATGCCCCAAAGTCCAGCTCTCCCCTATATTGCCCCCCATAATGTGCCCAAAAAAAGGCCCCCAGATGCCCCCTCAGTGCTCCTCTCCCCCATGGTGCCTCCCCCTTAATGTGCCAGTAAGAAATGCCCCAGTAAATGGGCCAGTGAGAAATTGCCAGCAGGTGCCCCCTATAATATGGCATCTATTAAAAAAAAAAAAAAAAAAACAGAAAAAAAAACAATAACCACTAATACTTACCTCCATCAGCAGCAATGAGGTGCAGGTGTGTCCCGCACTGTGTGCTGCCCGGCTCAGGCGGCGCGATGGTAGTGACGTCATCGCGCTGCCTGAGTTGGCCTCTGATAGGCCGCAGCTATTAGTGCCTGCAGCCTATCAGAAGAACAGGGAAGGGAGACGCCTCTCCCTCCTCTGCCGCAGCACAGGCATCTGTATCGCTGTCCTGAGGACGGCGATACAGATGAATATAGAGATGAGTGCTTCCACAATGGAAGCGCTCATCTCCTACTGCCCCCACAAGCCCACTGCACTTAGATCCAGGGCCGCACCGCCTGTCGCGATCGGCGGTGTGGCTCTGAGGAATTTAAAAAAAAAAAAAATGAATGGTTCTAGGGGGGGATCCAGACCCATTGGACGCCCCCCTGTGGCTGCGCCCCCCTCCAGATGGCGCCCTAGGCGGTCGCCTACCCCTAGTCCCGGCCCTGGTGGACAGAGCTAGTTACTGCAGTGCTGCTCCTGTTCACTTCAGTGCAAGCAGCGCTGCAGTAACCGCCCCTGTCCACTACACCCTGGGTGGAGCTGTCTAGTTTAAATGCTACCCGAAACAGCTGATGGTCAGGGAGTCGGATCCTACCGACCTTAAAGGGGTTGTCCACCCCTTCTTCCTACATTCAGTATAAATTAGTGGAGCATTGGTGCATTTCATGCTTCGATACTCACTCTTGCCCTGTGCTGAATCGTGGCGTGCAAGGGTGGTTTCTTTATATCTGGTGACATACCGGGTCTCACTATGGGTATGTTGGGCTGAGACTTCTGCCTAGCAGTGATCCAGCACTAATGGGTCGTCTAGCTGAGAATGTAAACAAAACAGCGATTCAGCACAGGGAAGCATCGGAGCTGGAAATGCACCAACGCTTCACTAATTTATAATAAATGAGGGAAGAAGGGGTTAAGTTCAGGTTCAACTCTGAACCTGGACAACTCCCTAAGGCGTCTTTCACATTAGCGGCAGCACGGATCCAGCAGGTGAAGGGTGCTGTCGGATCCGTGCTTCCGCAGGGACATATGTGGGGCCAGAGCCGTGCTCCGGCCCCACACATGTCACACAGTACATACACGCAGACACAGACATATACACATACATACTTACATGCTCCTGGCAGGTCTCCACAGCACAGTACAGGAGCAGGACGGCGCACACATAGGACGATTCCCCACAGCGCCCTCTGCTGGGCGCCTGGTGGAATCATCCTATGTGTGCGCCGTCCTGCTCCTCCTGCACTATGGTGACCTGCCAGGAGCATGTAAGTATGTATGTGTATATGTCTGTGTATGTTTATGTCTGTGTATGTGACGGATCCGTCATGAACTCCATTGAAAGTCAATGGAGGACGGATCCGTTCACCATTGTATCACACCAAATGGATCTGTCCCCAATGACTTTCATTGGGGGTCATTCCGGATCCGTCTTGGTGCGGATGCCTGGACCGGAGAGCAAACCACAGCATGTTGCGGTTTGTTCTCCGGTCTGAAGACGGAACGGAATGCTTCTAGGAGCGCTCCGTTGTCTTCAGTTCAGTTTTGCCCCCATTGACAATGAATGGGGACAAAACTGAAGCGTTTTATTCCGGTATTGAACCCCTATGACGGAACTCAATACCGGAATTATAAAACGCTAGTGTGAAAGTAGCCTAAGGCCCCTTTCACATGGGTGAGATTTCCGCGTGGGTGCAATGCGTGATGCGAACGTGATCCTGACCCATTCATTTCAATGGGGCTTTTTACATGAGTGATGTTTTTCACACATCAGTTCTGCGTTGCGTGAAAATCGCAGCATGTTCTATATTCTGCGTTTTTCACGCAGCCCTGGCCCCATTGAAGTGAATGGGTCTGCGTGATTCACTTATGGTTGCTAAGAGATGTTGTTTGTAAACAATGGCCCTGATTTATCATACCATCACTCCAGAATTCTGGCATCAAAAAATCGCAAAATAGGGCTTTTGCGCCTTTTTTGCATGTGTACACCACTCACTCCAGTTTTGTAATATGGGTGGAAAAGTGGGTGTGGCTAGCTATGTTAATGAGTTTCACTCCAGATTTATCATTGCGACTTTTTTAAAAAGTCGCAAAATAGTCGCAATCTCACTCCAGGAGGAGGGTGGAGTAGGAAAAGTGGAGTAGCTTCTCTAGATAGAAGAGTTAGGTTTAAGAACAAGCCACATTTATTAATCAACCTGTGACATTTGATAAATGTGGCAAAAAGTACTCCAACACAGTACCCCTTAACAGAGATCTTTACAGCAACTGCCCTTTTAACAGTGACTGCCACAGTACCCCGCTCCCCTGTGACCTCCACTGTATCCCACTTCTTTAACAATGACCTCACAGTACCCCGCTGCCTTAAGTGACCTCCATAGCAGCCTGCCCCCTTAACAGTAACATCCACAGCACCCTCCCCTTTAACAGTGACCTCCACAGCGGCCACCCCTTTATTAGTGACCTCCATAGTACCCCATCTCCTTAACCGTGATTTCCACAACACCCCACTCCTTTAACAGTGGCTTCTACAGCGATCTTCCCCTTAACACTGACCTCCATAGCGGACTGTCGCCTTAACTGTGACCTCCAAAGCAGCCTGCCCCTAGGGTGGCCAGAGGTCCAGTTTTAGGCTGGACAGTCCGGCTTTCAGACGCCCTGTCCTCCTTCCGGCGCAGGGCCTGGACGGACACAGGGATATACTTTTGAACAGCTCACTCTCAGACAGCAACACTGTGCAGTCTGAGCATGAGCTGCAGGGAGAAAGTCACCCTCCTTCCCACCCCTGCAGCTGACAGAAGTTGATTTTTACCTTCATTTTTTCAATCCCTGTCGGCTGTGAGTGAGAGGGGGCGTGGCCTGACCAGAGTGGAGGCGCGGCTTAGCGGGGCCTGGGGGTGGGGGTTTTAAGTCCTGTAACCTCCACAGCACTCCGCTCCCTTAACAGTGTCATCCACAGCGCCCTGCCCCTTTAAAGCTGACCTACAGCAGTGAAGAAAAATGGCTGGGTTGTTATGGAAACCTGGTGTAAAACTGTGTGTTTGTGGAGAGTAAGGGCCTGCGAGCTTCTATTGGCTGACAAGGGACATGTGACTATGTATATGAAAGTTGGGATATGAAGAGAAAGACCTGCAGGCTTCTGTTGGCTAATGTAGGTCAAGTGATGTGCCATATTTGCATTTCTTGGGAATATCTCAGGAACGTACCGTAGAGAGCTGAGAACTGGTCTAAAACCTTCCCGGACACCTGATGTACCTGTATGCCAAATTTCGTGATTGTAAATCCGATGGTGCAGATTCCTTTAGCGGACATACACACACACGTATACTCAGCTTTATATATAAGAAATCAATTCATGTATAAAATCAACCCAAATACAATAGTACATTTGCAACAATATGTAAAGTGCATAGTGTTATCAATTCATATAATCAGTGCAACCACAAATCTCGCATAGGGTTCAAAGATGTCGCCGCCAGGCTCGGGGTTGTAGAGTCCACCATTCGGCAATATCTCAGATGGGGGAAACCGAAATCGAATATTCTTCCACAAACATATTGTAATCCGGCATACTTCTTCTCAAAATGACATCCAGGTCAAAGTATCAATACTAAATAAATGGAACAAAATAACAATTAAAGGAGTATTCCCATCTTAGAGAATCCACCACTGGGACCCGCACCTATATCGAGAACAGAGCGGGGAGCGCTGCGCCTGGTGGACCCCGGGGTCCGGCCACCACCAGACGCAGCTCCCCGCTGCGCTCATAGAAACGAATGGGGGCGCACCGCGCATGCGCGCAACCGCTCGCATTCATTTCTATGTAGCCGACGGAAATAGCCGAGCCAGTGCTCGGCTATTTTCGGCAGCCCCATAGAAATGAATGGAGGGCGGCTGCGCAGTGCGCCCTCCTTTACTTCGGGGGCTCCGTTCTCGATATGGGTGCGGGTCCCAGCGGTGGGACCCGCACCTATAAGACAATGGGGGCATATCCTAGCGATATGCCCCCATTGTCCAAGATGGGAATAACCCTTTAAACATTAAAAACACATATATTAAAAAACGCATTATAAAAAGGATTTAAAGCTGAGGGTCTTGTTTAGCCCTAAGAGAATCACTGTATCCAGCTGTACCATCCATCTTGTCTCTTTTTGGAGGAGAAATTTCCTGATGTCACCTCCCCTGATTCCTAACCTTCCTCTGTCGATCCCCTTAAAGCACAACCCCTTTGGGTTACTTCCATGGACCTCTCTAAGGCTTCATTCACACGACCGTATGTGTTTTGCGGTCCGCAAATTGCGGATCCGCAAAAAAAACGGATGACGTTCTGTATGGCATCCGTGTTTCCATTTTTTTTTTTGTGGATCCATTGAAACAATGTCTATCCTTGTCAGCAAAACGGACAAGAATAGGACATGTTCTATCTTTTTTGCGGAACGGAAATATGGACATATGGAAACGGAATGCACACGGAGTACCTTCCGTTTTTTTTGCAGACCCATTGAAATGAATGGTTCCGCATACGGTCCGCAAAAAAACGGAACGGACACGGAAACAAAATATGGTCGTGTGAATGAAGCCTTAAATGTTTTGCAATAGGTTTGAGTCTTTTGAGTTTTTCTAAATCCTGAACCTCACCTGCTGCTTTTATATCCCAGACATGCTCTAAAATTCTCACTTTCAGGGCCCTTGCCATCATCTCTATGTGGATTAAGCCATAGGGGCATTGAGCATAGTATACTACCTCCGTATTACACAAGATATAGGATATAATGTACAATTTTAAACTCCTTACTCCACCTTGAGTTCACAAATGTCTCAGACCGTATCATATAACAGCAAGCAGTACAGTTACCACATGGGATGGAACCCCACTTAGGGCCACTGTCCCCAAACAATCCGCCATTCCTAGAGGCCACATATTGGCTCCTGGTCACCATATCTTTCAGGTTTCTTGACGTTTTTTAAGTAATCATTAGAGATAAGTGAGCATGCTCGGCCGAGCGTACTCGGGAGCAATTTTTGAGTAGTAGCGTACGCATCTTCTAATCTGTATGCTAATGCGTACGCATCTTGTAATTTGTACGCATTGGCGTACAACTTTATAAGATGTGTACGCATTAGTGTACAGATTATACGATGCGTATGCATTAGCGTACAGATTATAAAATGCGTACGCTACTACTCGAAAATTGCTCCCGAGCACGCTCGCTCATCTCTAGTAATCATAGGACCATGAGACATCTGTCCTCTCAAATCCCTATTTGTTATCAGAACTTGCCAATGTTTTTTCAATATGGAGTATTTTTGCCTCCACTGGGTGGAGTAACCAGTAGTAAATCTAGGGTAGTTCTCACATTTTTTATGTTTGTGACCACTTACCAGTAATAGTTCCCTTGGGGACTTCCTGGCTCTATTATAGCACTGTTTTATAAGTTTCTTGCTTTATCCCCTTTCTTCAGATCATCTAAAGAGGTCTTCTGCTTGTTGTTCAAACCGTCGTCACTTGAACAGATTTGTCTAATTCTAAAGAACTGACCGATGGGTATAGCTTTGATGACCTGTAGATGATGGGAGGAAGTGTAGTGTAATAGAGAATTGGTAGATGTTGGCTTCCTGAACACATCCCCAGGAAGACTCCCTCGTCTACAGAGATCACAAGGTCAAGAAACGCAACTCTGAGACCTGACAGAAGAACAAAATATCATCTATATATCTAGACGACAAGACCACGGTGTCATGACATTATTCATCACTAGTTCTCTTTCCCACAGTCCCAGGAATAGATTAGCATATGAGGACGCAAAGGTCGCCCCCATAGCCGTACCCCAGAGCTGTAGGAAGAGATGATCTTTAAACTTAAAGGGGTTATCCGAGTTATATTTATTGATGACATATCCTCTGTTCCCAATCATCTGTTTGAAGAGGAGGCACGCGCCAGTGCTGCCTCCTCTTCATTGTTTACCTGCTCGCAGTAACATACATAGCGGTGAGCAGGTGTAATTACACCCAAGCTGCCCCATTCATTTCAATGGGACGGCTCGTTCCTATACACTTGTATAGGAACGAGCGTCCCATTGAAATGAATGGGGCGGCTTGGGTGTAATTACACCTGCTGTGAATATGAGGCACTTAGCAAATATATTTTCATCAAAATCATTTGTGCCCATCAGAGTGACAGCAAGATGACCTCTTTCAGGTAGGACCCTACTCTATAATGACTCCCCAAGAGGTCTCAAATGAATTAATGAATTCAGGGAGAGAAGGCTGCACTTTACTGAAATATATTATATATATATTCAACTAATAAGGCATGGTTCTCACTTGTTTGGCAGTCATGTTGAAGGCAGGACGTGACAATATATAATTGATGGAGTATAATTTAGGGTATGTGTACACATGAAATTACTGCAGAATCCATGGCAGAAATCCGACACTGACCCTTATTTTTGTGCTAAAGATGTTCACTTAACAACTGGATTGGGTCTCCACACAATGGGGCTAATACATATTTGTCTACCTGCAGCAGTTTTCACACAGAGTCCAGTTAGAAACCAGTTCAGAAAAGGACACTTTTGTTCAGTGACTAGTTCCTGAATTCCTAGTTTAGTCTGTGATAACAGGATAACATACCGTCGACCCCACTAATTGTTTCCTTTATGCAGAATATAAGGTTGATTTGTACAGCTTTAGATAATGAAAGTCACATGAGCGTCCAGGAGTCTGTTTCCAAATGCTGTGATTTCTGAACACAAGAACTTTGTGCGTCCGCGTATTGTAGCCCTAGCAACTTGGCATTTACACGCTCTATTTATTTGCACATAATTATTAGAGTAAATGCCAAGTTTCTGTCACATGAGCTTTCATTGAACATTCTGCAGCATTCATAAAATGTGTCCCTGATAGTACTGCAGAATCCAAGCAAGAATGTGGTTGACAAAAATGGTAAAAAAAAAATGGAAATGGCCTCTAACTTTTCACACAACTTTACATCAATCAATAATGATTAGAATAAATAGCAATTAGAAGAAACTTTGTAATATATCTTTCCTCAGTTGTCTCATTGGTGCAGGCTACAGCCAATAGGAGGCTGACACTAAAGGAAAAAAGTTAAAGGGGCATGCTCCCCAATGCCCGGGCCCCTCAGATAGATTATACTTACTCCTCTCCCCATCGCATTGGAGGCTTGGAAATGCGACGGCGGCAGTGCGTGGGTCAGGAGCCACGCGGGTGCTGGGGAGGGGGGTAAGTATAGTCTATATGATGGGCCCAGCATTGGAGGGCAAGTGGTAGACTTTGGATAACTCCTTTAAATATTCTTACGCAGACTACTCCTAGCCTACAGACACTGAGATGATCAGTTTGTGCTCAATCTTAGTAGGAGGCAGATGTAGGTCTGGTCCACAGATCTTTTTATTTTACTCCTCTATTTTCCTAGGTTGGAAAAACAGAGTGGGTTTGGCTGAGATCAGGGGACAGTGCTATACTCATCACACTGTCTTCACTCACTCTTTCATGTAGAGTCCACAGGTACCCCACTCGGTTATCAGTATGTAGCCCCAACTGTAGGAAGACTACCATAGTTCTCCTTGCACATGAGGCTTCCAACACTCTCGTGAGCACCATCCATGGAAAAATTGGACATCTAAATTCCTACTTCACTCCTTACCTCAATCACACTGAATATAAAACATGTAATAAGTACAAAAATGTCCATACAAAATAGTGCATGTTTAAGAAGAGCCCAGTGTTTTTTTTTTTTTTTTTTTTTTTATAAGCGTCCACTGGGGTGCGAGTTCCCTCCGACTTTACAATATTATATCTCGCTTTCCATTCCCTTATTGTTCAGCCCACCCCCCAGAGTTGGGTACATCCAAAATTCTTTCTTTTAGTTGATATATACTTCTCATCTTAACTCATGAAGCAAACCTAGCCTCTCCGATTCAGGCATAGCTACAATCCATTTTCCCATATACCATAGAATCTCTTTATACCTCCTGTTCTCAAATAATACGCATATTCATAATTAATAAACTGCCTTATTAAAAATCTTACATGTTCTACCGAAGGGGGAGTATTCGCCATCCACTTCCTTGCTATAGCTAATCTCGCAATGAACAGGATCCTACCAAGGACTCTCCTCATCCCTTGATTATCTATTCTTTCCATATTTCCCAACAACCAAACTATTGGTCCTCCCATATCTATCATATTAAGGCGAGTCCTTAGTAGGTCCAGAACATTATTCCAAAATTGCTTTATTACCCCACACTCAGAAAGCATATGAAGACAACCAGCCTTATCCAGATCACACTTTGGGCAGCAAACCAGGGAACCATTTTTAAATTTGGACATATTCTCATTAAAAAAAAAAGAGGGGGGGGGGAGGGAGAGGAGGGGAGAAAGGAAAAAATAAGATGGAGGGCTAATGAGTGAGGGAGGGTGGGGAGAAGTGAGAGAGAAAATTTAATTTTTTTTTTTTTTTTCTTTCTTTCTTCTCTTTTCCTTGCCCTAAAGGATATCAGCGTCCCCTGGGGAAGCGAGAGCCTTAAGGCTACAGACTTTTAAGTTTTGTAATTGCTATGCGATGAGAATAAGGGAGGGATGGGGGGTGGGGATTTAGCAATATTTTAGTATTGTATTGTTAAAATTTTTTGAAATAAAATTTTATAAAATAAAAAAAAAAAAAAAAAAAAAGAAGAGCCCAGTGTAGATTACCATTGTTGAAAGATTTGAACTCTTTTGTATTTATTTCCTGGGTGCAACTATTATACAATCGTCCAGAGCAAAAGTTAGAGAAAATGGGGGGAGGTTCTATCTGCTAGATTTGAATTGAGGAGGTAAACAAAGCTTTAGAATGTCTCATGGCTTCCAGGGATATTGTTGGTTTACCAGGGGGAGGCTCAAGGAACATATTTCCCCTTATGCAGATGATATGTTATTGTATATTGGTGATGTGAAGAAGTCAATTGTACCACTTATGGACATTATTACTAATTTTGGTAGAAAATTGGGGTTGACCATGAACTTGGGAAAATTGATCCTCCTTCCATTAGATCTGTGGCCACCATAGGTTTGATTGGATTGTACCCAACTTTTCTGTGCTCCTTATATGTGAGGGGCATAAGTTGACGGGCAGCTGAACTCCCTCCTAGCTAATCACTCACCCAGGAGGAACACCCACTTTTATTGCAAGGATAAGGTGAAAGTGAGAACAGAAAGAAAACATGCTTACTATAATGAATGAGCATGTGGCAGTATGCTATAACATATTACAGTACAAAGCTGTGAAAAAAACTGACGTGTATGAAATACAGGTTACACACAGCATAGCATAGAAATGTGCGTGAACATAATTAACGGCCTAAAACATGCCGCGTTAGCGATGCCATGTTAGGTCTGGGTCTGAAGGATTATTATAGCCTCTTTGTCATTAATTTAATCTTGGAATAGATGGCTGCCATGAGCTGAGCTGATGATGTCACCAGGATCATAGGTAATAAGCTACCATGTATATTATATAACTCGCCAGTGTGGGTACCCTTCAGGATCTTTTAAAAAATCCAGGGTATTTTCGGGGTGCTGATACATTATCCCTAACGTCCAGTTCACGCAGAATTTTTTTGTGCTGATTTTGGAACATTTCTCTTCAAAATCAGCTTCAAATGAGCTCCAAAAATGCCTCAAAACAGCCTCACATTCATTTCAATGGGATGAAGCACTTTTTTTTTTTTTTTTACACATGTAGAAAAGAAGCGTGTAAAAAGAAGTGGCATGCCCTATCTTGGGGCAGAATCAGCGCTGAATCTCCCATTGAAATGAATATGAAGCATTAAAAAAAAACCATCTCCATGAAAGTCCATGCGTTTTTTTGTGCGTTTTCCGTTTGCTATTTGCGCAGATCTGCTTCAAATCTGCTTCAAAAACCTCAAGCTGAAAATTCAGCTTTGTATTGAAGTGAACACTTTATTTAACGCTGAAAAAGACACGTGTATTCAGCGCTTCTCTCACGCTCTGTGGTCACATGGCACAAATGAATCCTCGATGCAAAAAATTTTTGGCTAGTTAATCGAGTAATCGTTTCAGCCCTAGTCCTGACCTCCTCTCACTTGAGACGACAGGGGGAATAAGTAGGTCCTTGGGCATACTCGTAGGAATGAGTTGCTTTTTGCATAGGGTCTACAAGATGTTTAAAATTGGTATCTGGGTGGATTCTAGTTGCCTCAGATGCGGCTTGGCTAATGCTCACTTAGTTCACATGGTATAGATTTGCATAAAGCTTGGTACTTTCTGGAGGAGACTCTTGATATCAGGATATACTCTGTTGATCTTGCGCTGGAGCCAAAACAATGTCTTCTTGGTATACTGAGACTTGATGATGTGGCTGGGGGCACTGTGTTGGGTAGTCAGAGGATACTGTATCAAGCTCAGAAAGCTATTACAGCCAGGTGGACCAACCTAGAATTAATGAGACAATCAGCCTTGAAAGACGAGTGTACATTAAAGGGGTTCTCCGGGAATTAAGAAAATTAAAATACGTAAATATTACTTTATTATAAATATATTCCCAAATACCTTTAATTAGTTATAATGGCTTGTTTTGTCTAGGGAGCAATGATTAGGTGAAACAAAATGGCT
Source organism: Rhinella marina (assembly GCA_900303285.1). NCBI lineage: Eukaryota > Metazoa > Chordata > Amphibia > Anura > Bufonidae > Rhinella > Rhinella marina. The sequence goes on from ONZH01025930.1 coordinate 236,298, forward strand.
GCCATCCTATTAGCACACACAAAGCCTGTCCTTATCCCACAGCAGGACAAGTTACTTCGCAGCACTGAGGTAAAGAGCTGCCTCATCCTCCTCTCTGCTGATAAGATCTTTATCTGAATATCTGTGGGAATGGAGTTCATGAGGAGACATGAAGTACAGAGAAGATGGACAGGACAGACTGTGGTAATGGAGACTGCATACAAGTGCTGCTGCTCAATTGCCACATCTGCTCATGAACTCAATTCCTACAGAGATTCAGCTAAAGATCTTTTCAGCTGTATTCAGGATCATAATCTCTGACAAGTACAGCAGAGAGGAGGATGAGGCAGCTCTTTAGCTCAGTGTTTTGAAGTAACTTGTCCTCCTGTGTGATTAGGACAGGATTTGTGTGGATCTCCTAATGATTGCGCCACAGACAAAAGGAGCCATTATAACTAATAAAAGGTATTTGGGAATATATTTATAATGAATTAATATTTAAAGGGGTTATCCCACGAATAATGTAAAAAATGAAAATCAGACATCATGTTGTACATGACAACCTCTTTTTAACAAAGCTACAACCAGCCCTGTACCTAACATGGATCCAGAGATCTCCCCATTCATTGCTCTGATAGATTTATATCAAGCTGACAGCTCAAGGGGAGTGTCTTTTCTGCTGCAGCTCAGGAGGCGTGTCCATGCTCTCCCTATCACAGCTCAGGAGGCAGTTAAAAGTTGAAACTGAGCATGTGTGGCCCGCTCAGTGAATAGGTCAAAGAAATAAGAAATTAAGTGGCACTATACAGATACATTTTATTGAATTGCTCAGTGTCTTTACAAAATTTTTAATGACATGCAATTACAAAAGTGTTCAGATCCAGGTGCTGGTTTGAAAACTGTTGAATATTTTTCGTGGGACAACCCCTTTAAGTATTTTCATTTTCTTAATCCCCGGAGAACCCCTTTAAGAGAAACTGTATATCAGAATGTAAAGCAATTTGGGGCAGATGAGTAGATACTCAGGCCTTGCTTGCATTCACATTTGGTCTTCATTCAAATGCTGGGAATCCTAACATTTGTAGCTAATTTATGTAATCTTACTTAAAGGGGTATTCCGGTTACCATAAATATAACTTATGTTTTAGATTAATTCATCATCAATAATTACCTAATATAATGTAATTTTCACATATTTACCGTTCAGTAGTTATAAAGCAGTTTTCTTCCTCTGCTACCCACTGTGTTTCCTCATAAGTTACCATGGCATCGACCTGTAGTTCTGAGCCTTTGTCAGGTCGAGCATGCTCAATGTGTTGCTATCAATTCTCTAGCTAAATGTCTTATGAAACAAAGGGGGTGTTAGGGTGATGGTGATTGGTCACTAGAGAGGGCGTGTCTGGGCTGGAATATCAGGCAACCAATCAATAAACTTCAACACTCACACAGAAAAGCAGGGGATAGCGGGGACTGTAGTTTTGTGAGGGAAGATCAGAAGCCATGATACTGTCAGTCTGCTTCAGGCTCACACAGGAGCTAGACAAATGGATTGCAAGGTAAATTAAAGCTCTGGTTATATGTATAGGTATGGGTTCTGGACGGGTCACAGCTTGCAGCCTTAATGCAGTTTTTCAAAAATTAAGTTACTTTACCGGAATATCCCTTTAAGGGTCTCTCTGCTGTTCCTATGGCCAGTACTTTAGCTACCATATGGAATATTTTAACTTTACTGTCTCATATTTAACTACAAGTATAACAGGCATACAGTATATGACAAAGGAGTCAAACCCCGTTAAAGATCCTCCGTCAGCACAATCAACGCTATTAAACCAAGCATACTGCCTGGTAGTGTTGATCATGCTGATTACAATGATACCTTTATTTTGTCTGTATGTTATGTCTGCATTTTATTTATATGCAAATTAGCACATTGAAGCAGGGCTGAATCATTGGACCACTGCTTTTGTAACACCTTTGCGCAGTCCCCCTCCTCTTGGTTGACAGGGCTAGACATCATCATGCTGAGGGCAGAGCTGTGTTCTAGAGCTTTGTCATAGCCCTGGCTCATAGAGTGGGTTTTAGAGTTTAAAGTGGTTGTCTGAGAACATTGGCCAAGAGAAGGATACTGATAAATAAAGAAAAAGCATTACCCATTTCTGCCACTCCAGACACTGCTGGTCCTGTAGCAGTAACATCACGTTCATCATTCTTGTTACCTCTGCAGTCAATGACTGGTCCCAGTTGCTACATGCCATTCCTACACTTGACGAACATGGATTGGCAGCAGTGGCCACATGAACTATGTATGGCACGTGATCACTACAGGACCAGTGGAGACCAGAGTTGTAGGGATGGGTGTAGCAGGACATTTATAGGGTGAGTAATGTCTCTTTTATTTTACAGTTTCCTTCTGCGGCACTGCAGTATTGGGAATAATGTTTTGGGAATAATAATGTATTAGGAATACTGTTTTTTTCTTTATCTTATGTGTTTTCCTGCTCTTGGCTGGTTATCTGGGACAACCCCATTTCTTAGTTGTCACAGTTTCTTCTGTCTGATGGGAGAAGAGTTGTGACATGAACTGAATTTTGGGCAGTGAGCATTAATGTGCACAGTAATAAATTAGGATTTGTCCATAGTGACAGAATGCATCCTGTCTTTGACAAGATTCCAATATTGAGAATGAAAGGCAGATGTTGCTTATGTGTTTGGGAGTGTCACTGAAGGGTGAGGGAATTGCTGGAAATTAGCATTCTCAGCTGACCTTCTGGCTGCCAGAATTGAAATGATAACAGTTGTGCTTTGAATTAAATAGATCCAAGTGCTCCATGGTAATGAATAAAGCAGATCTGCAATATTTTATTAATATTCTGCACATGTCAGTGCTTCACCTATAGAAAGCAAATCCTAAATGTCCCATTACATGGGCCAATTCTGCAGGCGACTGTCAGGAAGGAAGCATTCCTTCTCAGCAAGTGCCTGCTCTTCAGCAGAGGAGACCGCAGCATTTACATGCAGCAATCTCCTCTACAGTATGGGAAGGAACAATCGGTAATGCCATCACCCTTTTCCATGGTGACTCGTTGTTTTGGTCTGATGAAGGGCATGGTCTGGCCCCCAAAAATAGTCACAGAGTCCCTTTAAAGCTGAACTTAAGAACTACAGCAAAAGAATATATTTTCTGACCTACTAGAACGGTACATGATGTAAACTGTAGTGAATGTAATCTTCTAACCAGGGTCTGTATTGGTGAGCTATCCACTCCATTCTGCTTCTCGGCTGGGTCATGCGACCAGCATTTTGTGTGTGGACAGAAAGTCAGTTTCTCTATGTATTCCTATGGGAGCCTCACTCTCAGTTTCTTAGGAATAAATAGAGAAGTAACTGACTTCCTGTCCTGTATTAGTTGTAGATCATAGTTGGTCACATGACACATCTAAAAATTAGAAGGGAAGGGATAGCTCCCAAATACAGTCACTGATGAGAAGATTACATTCACTACAGATTAAATCATGTACCTTTCTAGCAGGTCAGAGAATACATTTTTTTGCGGGAGTTCTACTTTAAAGTAACCCTGGAAAAAACTAAAAGTGGCCCCATGTTGTCAGTGGCTCCAAACTGACTGAAGGCAGAAGAACAGAAGTAGGTGGGGCCAGCAATACCATAGTGCAGAACAAAATACCACCCCTGCAGAACCAACTACCACAGTGCAGCACAAAATACTGCCCCAGCAGAGCCAACTACCACAGTGCAGCACAAACTACTGCCCAAGCAGAGCCAACTACCATAACTATATAACTATATGGCCAGCTACACCACAGTATGAAAATGTATCACCATCCTGAGGATGACAAAACAGTTGAATTCAGGAGGGCATTTGCAGCCACTGGCCAGTTGCATAAGTGCCTGATTCTCCTACTTTAATTAATGCTGAGTGCATCAGATCTTTATGTACCTGGCTGGCAGCCTTCTGGGCATTGGCCCACTGGGGAATTTCCCTGTAGGGTCTGTGGCCAGTCCACCCATGCTTTAAAGGATTATTCCCATCTTGGCCATTAGAGGAATAGGCCAGTCGAGGCGCCAGTCGAGGATAGGTGCAGTTATGGAAATAGACAATTGGCTAGTTTCTGTAACCCCTATGAAAAGCAGAGATGGGGTTTGTCTCACCATGTCATTCCATTATGAAGATGCAACCCTTGGTGATCAGCTGTAAGTGTTGGGGGAAGTTGTGGCCAACCATTCAGTTGCCCTGCAGTAGCCGTATCCAGATATTATGAGGACAAACAAGATCCACCACAGTGTAAGCAGCATGCATCTTCAAAGTGGAGCCATGATGTTAATCCACAAATGTCAGTTCCTCAAAGCAAATATGAGGATTATGGAACCAAATATCTTCTCATGGTTTTACTGGATTACTAGAGTATAGAGTTTACGCTGCCTTCTCTGAACATTCAGTTTCTGGTTTGTTAGGGTAACTCATAACTCCATCAGAATCTCTGTACTGAGCTTCTGTATTCAGATGACCATGGAACTGTATATTCATTGATTTTCATATGGCTGCATCATTATTTCTGTTCTTAATTGTCCCCATCCCTTAAGGCCCCTTTCACACGGGCGAGTTTTCCGCGCGGGTGCAATGTGTGACCTGAACACATAGCACCCGCACTGAATACTGACCCATTCATTTCAATGGGTCTGTGTACATGAGCGTTTTTTTTCACGCATCACTTCTACGTTGCATGAAAATCCAGGGCTGTGGAGTCGGAGTCGGTCACCATTTTGGTGACTAATGAATTAGTACATTTAGTTCGGTGCAATAAGTGCTGAATATATTTTTATAAGAATTTGTGAAAATGATGAAATGTCCTATAAATGTCTGTTCTATTCCTGATCTAAGGATTTAGGCTTTTAGTTGAGATGACTGTGTGCTGCCCTTTATGTCCAGTGCATGTTCTCTCTGTATGCTTTATGTTTCCTCTGAGCTCATGTTTGGAGAGGTTAGCTGCTCTCATGGCTTCTATCTGCTGCTGATGTAAAACACCTAGGGTCCTTATGTATGAAAACTGTCTAGGTGTAGAAGTATCTTTGTTGCCCATAGCAACCAATCAGAGCTCCCCTTTCATTTCATATAGTGCTCTGGAGAAATGTAAGGGGAGCTCTGATTGGTTGCTATGGGCAACAAAAAAAGTCTTAGACCTAGACAGTTTTCATACATCAGGCCCAGAGGCATAGCTACTGGGGGGGGCACGGGGAGGCGATGCTCCGGGCCCAATACCTCTGGGGGAGCCCAGCAGGGATGGCCTTAGTACAATCAGGCAAATATAAGTGAGCGCTTCCATTGTGGAGTCTGATGGGGGCACATTAAGCCGATCTGAGGTCTGATGGGGGCACATTAAGCCGATCTGAGGTCTGATGGGGGCACATTCTGCTGATCTGAGGTCTGATGGGGGCACATTCTGCTGATCTGAGGTCTGATGGGGGCACATTCTGCTGATCTGAGGTCTGATGGGGGTACATTCTGCTGATCTGAGGTCTGATGGGGGTACATTCTGCTGATCTGAGGTCTGATGGGGGCACATTAAGCCGATCTGAGGTCTGATGGGAGCACATTAAGCAGATCTGAGGTCTGATGGGGGCACATTAAGCAGATCTGAGGTCTGATGGGGGGACATTAAGCCGATCTGAGGTTTGATGGGGGCACAATACGCTGATCTGAGGTCTGATGGGGGCACATTAAGTCTATCTGAGGTCTGATGGGGGCAGATTAAGCCGATCTGAGGTCAGATGGGGGAACATTCTGCTGATCTGAGGTCTGATGGGGGCATATTCTGTTGATCTGAGGTCTGATGGGGTGCATTCTGCTTATCTGAGGTCTGATCAGGGTTGCCAACCAGAATTTCTCGTTTTTGTGGACAATTTATCCGAAAATTACGGACAGCCAACACTTTTTACGGACAAACTGAAAAACCATAAGCAATACAGGGCTACAGTTCAATATACTGATAAGAATTCATTACCAGCCTTTACTATGAGCTGTAAAATGATGATAATTACCACCATAATAATCTAGTCAAGTAGATTGATCTGATCTGAGGTCTGATGGGGGCACATTAAGTCTATCTGAGGTCTGATGGGGGCAGATTAAGCCGATCTGAGGTCTGATGGGGGCACATTCTGCTGATCTGAGGTCTGATGGGGGCACAATACGCTGATCTGAGGTCTGATGGGGGCACATTAAGCCAATCTGAGGTCTGATGGGGGCAAGGGACTATTAGTTTAGTGATGTAAAAGCTGGGGACAGATTTCCTTTAACATAGGAGTCCCCTTTTTTACTCCTATTAATCCTATATTTTACTGCATTATGTGGTAGATTATTTAGAGTAGGGTATGTACAAAGTCGATTGTACTGTACTTAACAGCATAGATGATCTAGCAGTTTATATAGTCATCTTGCTAATACAGTATTATAACCACAACTAGTAGTATGTACCTGTGAAGTTGGAAACGTGCGTTTGGGAAGCCAATAAGTGGGGGGCCCACTCAAGTATGTTTTGCCCCCCCATGTGCTGAACCTCTAGCTACGCCTCTGATCAGGCCCTTAGTGAGCTGTACCCAGAGAAGCCTGATAGATTACAAACTGTTTTTGTCATGACTTATCTGTACTATTGATTTTATGCAAATTTGTTTAAAGTTATCACTTAAACATGCTCCATGTATGAGGGAGTCGGAGTCAGGGGAAATTGAGGAGTCGGAGTCGGGGCTTTGGCTTACCGACTCCACGGCCCTGTGAAAATTGCAGCATGTTCTATATTCTGCTTTTTTCACGCAGCCATGGCCCCATAGAAGTGAATGGGGCTGCGTGAAAAACGCATTGCATTCGCAAGCAAATGCGGATGCAATGCGTTTTTTACTGATGGTTGCTAAGAGATGTTGTTTGTAAACCTTTAGTTTTTTATCACGCGCGTGAAAAACGCATCAAAACGCATCGCATCCGCACAGAAAAAACTGAACAACTGAACGCAATCGCAGACAAAACTCACTGAACTTGCTTGCAAAATGGTGCGAGTTTTCCTGAACGCATCCGGACCTAATCCGTGACGCTCGTGTGAAAGGGGCCTAACAGGACCCTGGTCTGGTTTGTGTTTCCTCTTGGATTGGATTGCATTTCTAGGCATGTATTCCGCAATGGTGAGTTGCCTGTGATTGTGTTCTGCTTATTATAGGTTTATTGTTTTACTAGAATACGTAGTAACGGGAGTGATAAAATGTACTAAATCATAGAGACAAATTAAAGAGTGTTTATTACATGTACAATACTATTACTATTTCTTTGCTGGTATGTGTGCCACTCACTGAACTTTCACACACTCTGTGCTACTTTATCTGCTGTTCAACTCATTTCCATTTATACCATTCAACTTCCTCCTAATGTTTATTCTGTGACTCAAAATCAAACCACCCGCACTCCAGTGTTAATGTTAGAAGCTGTCTCTCCCTCACCATATGGGTACGGTCACATGTCATGGAATTTCTACTGTGGATCTTGCAGTAGCAAAATCTATGATAAATCTGCTGCATACTTGCCACAAATTTCACCCAATGCACCACAAAGGGTGAAATACTCAGTGGAAATCCACAGCATAAAGTGGATTTAAATTCGGTAAATATCAGTAGTCTTCAACCTGTGGCCCTCCAGCGGAAACCATAACCCCAGACAGGAAGCCTTGTTCTCACAATGAGTAAGGGAAGACAGCCTGTATTCTGTCAATGGTGTAAACAGATCACCTCTTTAAAGGAAATGTGTCATCAGAAAATGACCTTTTGTTTAATTCACGATTTTATGTTAAACATTTTTTTAGAGATTTTGGTGATTTTTGTTTTAATTTTGTATGTCACTATTTAAAACAATACTAAAATCATGCAGTGGCCACTAGGCCTAATATTATGAGCCTTCCTCTTCTGCATTGCATTATCATCACAAACAGCATTACAATGACACACATCTACACAAATGACTTTGTACAGATAACACAGGATCTTCTGTTTAGAATAAGTGATATCATAGCTTATCTTCTCACTCCTGACCTCTGCACAGGTCACAGAGCATGTCTAGAAAAGTCTCCTATAGAAGTCCATGAAGTCCCCTCCTGACCATTGTGTCTATAGTCCATGTGGCTGCTCTCAAAGAACATGAAGGGGGGAATCAGGGGCGTAACTACCATAGTGGCAGACCATGCGACTGCTATCGGGCCCAGGGCAAGGGGGGCCCAGTTGGGATCATCTCCTCTTCTACTGGGGGTACTTGGTCAGGACTCTACCCTCTAAAGGAAAAACCTTTAGCAAATGAGGCAGTAGAAAAAATGTCCCAAGGGTCATTAAAAAGGGTTTAGGTAGAAACCCTTCTGTCCTGTGTGGCCTTACTTCTCTACTTACGTCACTGAGGGGAATTTATCATGAGGGTGATATTTTAAGTCAGAGTTATGCTTTAGTATGCACTGAGATACTTTATGCCACATTTATCAAATGTCTCAGGTTGTTTGATAAGTTTGTCTTATCCTTAAACCTAACATTTTTGCCTAAAAAAGCTACTCCAGTTTTCCCACTCCACCCTCCTACTGGAGTGAGAGTGGGACTTTTAAAAAAGTCTCAGTGATAAATCTGTAGTGAAACTCGTTAACATATCTAACCATGCCCGCTTTCTCACCCATATTTTAAAACTGGGATGAATGGTGTAAAAATGGAAAAAGTCACAAATTTTTTGTGGGTCAAAAAAGTCACCCTTTTTTGTGGGTCAAAAGGCCTATTTTGCTACCTTTTGAAGCTGGACTGAAGGCATGATAAATCAGGGCCAAAGTCTTGAAATATTATAGGCCTAGTGGCCAAAGCGAAAACTGTATGATTTTAGGATTTGTCTTTTTAAATATAGAAGGGGACATGGAAAATGTAAAAAGAAATAACACCAAAAAAGTTAAAAAAATATATGTTTACTTGATTTAAACAATAGGTCATTTGTGATGACACATTCCCTTTAAGACTGCTGCAAACCCGTGTTTATTGTGCTGAAAAGTCCTGCAGGGAGATGGCACAGACTGATATTTTGGTTCAGATTTCACGTTCAGGTTTTTTTAATGCAGTTTTTGAAGCCACGGGCAGGAACAAATCATAACCGGAGAACCCATATAAAGATAAAACTGTGTCTTCTGCTCTTTCTCAATCCACTCTTGGCCTTGGCTTCAAAAACTGCATAAAAAACCTGAACATGGAAATGCAGCCAAAAAAGTGTCTTTCCAAGAATTGTTTTTCCCAAATAAGAAGATAATAAAGCCAGTTGCTTCTGGCAGTGGAGGTATTTTGGCCATGGAGAGGTATGGTCACGTGGCAGTGATTGACAGTCATGGTCATGTAATCTGAAATGTCCTTGTGTCACAATCAATACATTGGAGCTGCAAAGGGTCACAAAGGCTGGCAGCAGATAACGTAATTATGTTCCTATCTGGGTAAACCAGAAAATTGCAATTCCATGTGATAAATAAAGAGGCATTTTACATGGTACTCAGAGTGTACAGGTCCATTCACCTAAATAGGATGTTGATCCGTCACCGACACAGCCGCCCCGGATGATTTCCATGCAGGTCGGCACTGGCTGGTGCTGGTGTAAATCAGAAACACAATTCATACACTGATTCAGAGAATCCGTGGCACTCACCCGTAAATTAAAAACATGCTATTATTTTAACCACCTAACTTTTTTGCCTGAGTCCAGCTCGAGCAGTGTGAAAAGTAGATAACTGGAGGGGGAAGGCTGCTTTACATGCTGATATCTCCAGAATGGTAGCAGCAAGAAACAATTGGTCTTGTCTGAAAGATGACAGTCCAGGCTTTTATACAAGACCAAAATATCAGCTAAAGTCCAAGCAACAGAGGAGAAATCACTGTTAGAAATTAAGTCGAGAATAATGGTGAGATTTTACCTTCACTGTCAGTTGCATTCACACCATCCTGATTTCTATCAGTGATATCTTCCTCTATCCTGAAAATATTGCTGTCATTCTAGTAAAGCTTTGAATGTCTGCTTCCAAACAAGACAGTTGCATCTTTCTAGCTGCTACCATTCAGGAGATAGCAGCATCTAAAGCAGCCCTCCTCCTCCAGTTAGCTACTTTTCCCACTGCTGGAGCTGGACTCTGGCAAAACAGTTAGGGGGTTAATCCGTTAAAAGCGGACAGCTTGTGGAAATTGGTATAAATGACGACAAACCTGCCGTGGCCGATGATCCTGTCCATGCCAGGCCCCCAACACACACCCTTTTCGGAAAGTGGGGAGGGCGGTGGTGAAACACTCTTAAATATTTTTTTCTCCACTGTATTCACTGAGGAAAATAAACTGTCAGATGAAATGCAGAATATAAAAGTGAATTCCCCTTTAAAAGTGTCCTGTCTGACCCAGGAAGAAGTACTGGGGCGGATTAAAAAGATTAAAATAGACAAATCGCCAGGACTGGATGGCATACACCCACATATCCTAAGAGAATTAAAGGGTTATTCTCATTTTAAACAATGGGGGCATATCGCTAGGATATGCCCCCATTGTCTTATAGGTGCGGGTCCCACCGCTGGGACCCGCACCTATTTCCAGAACGGAGCCCTCGAACTGAATGCGCAGCCGCCCTCCATTCATTTCTATGGAGCCGCCGAAAATAGCCAAGCGCTGGCTCGGCTACTTCCGTCGGCTCCATAGAAATGAATGGGAGTGCACCGCGCATGCACGGCCCGGCTCCCATTCATTTCTATGAGTGGCGCGGGGAGCTGTGCCTGGTGGTGGCCCAGCGGTGGGACCCGCACCTATAAGACAATGGGGGCATATCCTAGCAATATGCCCCCAATGTCTAAGATGAGAATACCCCTTTAAGTAATGTCATTGCCAGACCCTTATACTTAATATTTAAGGACTCTATACTGACAGGGAGTGTTCCACAGGATTGGCGCATAGCAAATGTGGTGCCAATATTCAAAAAGGGTCCAAATACAGAGCCCGGGAACTATAGGCCGGTAAGTTTAACATCTGTAGTGGGTAAACTGTTTGAGGGTTTTCTAAGAGATGCTATCTTGGAGTACCTCAATGAAAATAAGCAAATGACTCCATATCAGCATGGCTTCATGAGGGATCAGTCATGTCAAACCAATTTAATCAGTTTCTATGAGGAGGTAAGTTCTAGACTTGACCGCGGGGAATCAATGGATGTCGTATATCTGGACTTCTCTAAAGCATTTGACACTGTACCACATAAAAGGTTAGTATATAAAATGAGAATGCTTGGCCTTGGAGAAAATATCTGTATGTGGGTAAGTAAATGGCTCAGTGATAGAAAACAGAGGGTGGTTATTAATGGTACACACTCAGATTGGGTCACTGTGACTAGTGGGGTACCACAGGGGTCAGTTTTGGGCCCTATTCTCTTCAATATATTTATTAATGATCTTGTAGAAGGCTTGCACAGTAAAATATCAATTTTTGCAGATGACACTAAACTGTGTAAAGTAATTAACACAGAAGAGGACAGTACACTGCTATAGATGGATCTGGATAGACTGGAGGCTTGGGCAGAGAAGTGGCAGATGAGGTTTAACACTGACAAATGTAAGGTTATGCATATGGGAAGGAATAATGCAAGTCACCAGTACATACTAAATGGTAAAACATTGGATAACTCTGACATGGAAAAGGACCTAGGAATTTTAGTGAACAGCAAACTAAGCTGCAGAAACCAGTGTCAGACAGCTGCTGCCAAGGCCAATAAGATAGTGGGTTGCATCAAAAGGGGCATAGATGCCCGTGATGAGAACATAGTCCTGCCACTTTACAAATCACTAGTCAGACCACACATGGAGTACTGTGTACAGTTCTGGGCTCCTGTGAACAAGGCAGACCTAGCAGAGCTGGAGAGGGTTCAGAGGAGGGCAACTAAAGTCATAGCTGGAATGGGTGGACTACAGTACCCAGAAAGATTATCAAAATTAGGGTTATTCACTTTAGAAAAAAGACGACTGGGGGGAGATCTAATAACTATGTATAAATATATCAGGGGTCAGTACAGAGATCTCTCCCATGATCTCTTTATCCCAAGGACAGTGACCATGACGAGGGGACATCCTCTGCGCCTGGAGGAAAGAAGGTTTGTTCACAAAAATAGAAGAGGATTCTTTACGGTAAGAGCAGTGAGACTATGGAACTCTCTGCCTGAGGAGGTGGTGCTGGTAAATTCACTAAAAGAGTTCAAGAGGGGCCTGGATGTATTTCTGGAGGGTAATAATATTACAGGTTATAGTTACTAGATATGGGTTGTTGTTGATCCAGGGAGTAATTCTGATTGTCTGATTGGAGTCGGGAAGGAATTTTTTCCCCTAAAGTGAGGAAAATTGGCTTCTACCGCACAGGGGTTTTTTGCCTTCCTCTGGATCAACTTGTAGGAAAACAGGTCGAACTGGATGGACAGATGTCTTTTTTTCGGCCTTATAAACTATGTTACTATGTTACAATTGGCTTTTTTAAAAAATTTTATAATTGTATATTTTATTGATATACAACAAGAAGGACATTCTGTACAACACAAGGTACAAATCCGAGAATAAAATACAACCTGCCAATAATAAAAGACAGAAAACTTGTGATATCACAGTGAAATGAAAGTTCAATGTACCACAAAGAAGCGGAATAATAAAAATGACTTATATGTAAAGATGTATATTATTTTTAAGACAATGATAAAAACATAACAGGAGAAAATATAAATAAATAAGAATCAGGGATGAAGAAAAGAAAAAGGACAGGCAAAACGAGGAATAAATAAAAGGAAAGCGACTCAAAGTCACTTTGTGGAAGTCAAGCAAAGGGAAGTCAATATATGACTCCAATAAGTAGAAACCAATCAGAACTATCGAAATGATATTGACGTCCATACAAACTGTTGTGACAAGGCGAACAAGACACAGACAAAGAGACAATAAGGGGGGAGGGAAGGATTTTGCAGGGAGCATCAGACTGTTGCAAGTCTTTCAAAGTTGTCTAGTGGACCAGTAATCATCCCAATTCCCAAATTGCGTAAAACAGGTCAATCTTATCCTGGAATGTTGCTGTGGTGTATTCCAAAGTTCTAACTTCCATAACTCTCGCATACAAGTCATTGATTTTTGGGGAGCTAGTCTTTTTCCAAAATCGGGCAATAAGGCAACGAGCTGCCGTAAATATTAGAATCAACAATTTGAGCGAGTGTTTCCATATGTTCAATGGGGTAACATTCAATAAAAATGAGAGAGGATCAGGGGGAATATCACATCAAGATGTCACTCAGAAGGGTACCAACCTCGGACCAGAAAAGGCGTATGATAGGGCAGTCCCAAAATATGTGAGGCAGGGTCCCTCTATGTATCCCACACCTCCAACACGTATTTGCTACCGTCGGATGTAACCTATAGAGAAGGTCAGGAGTGTGGTACCAATACATCAGAATCTTGTATTGGTTCTCTTGACAGAGGACCGACAAAAAGGATTTCGCTGCTCTCCTCCATATGAGACTCCAGACAGTGTCCGGAAGCGCCCGTCCCAAATATTCCTCCCATTTTGTCATACATGAATGACAAGATATTCTCTCTGGGTTTGGGGTGACCAATATCGAGTATATCTCAGATGTTAGTCCCTTAGTATTCACCCCATTCCTGCAAATACGTTCAAAGGTCGTTGGGAGAGATACAGTGAGCCTAGAGAAGACAGTCTGTGCAAAATGTCTGAGTTGTGCGTAAAAATAGGTGGCATCCGAGGGAAGATTGTAATTGGTTTGGAGAGAGAGGAAGGATAATAAATCCCTAGTATATGGGTCCACTATGTCCGCAAAGCGAAAAATGCCTTGTGCGAACCATGCTCTCATGGCCAAGGTAGTGAGGCTAGGCGGAAGTAGAGGATGATATAAAAAGGAGGTCATCACAGAATTACGGTAGGACAGAGGGAACTTAACACTGTATGTACACCATATCCAGTGCCTTGCGAAAGTATTCGGCCCCCTGGAACATTTCAACCTTTTGCCACATTTCAGGCTTCAAACAAAAAGATATAACATTTTAAATTTTTGGTGAAGAATCAACAACAAGTGGGTCACAAGAGCGAAGTGGAACGAAATTTATTGGATCATTTAAACTTTTTTTGTAATAATAAAACTGAAAAGTGGGGCATGCAAAATTATTCGGCCCCCTTGCATTAATACTTTGTTGCACCACCTTTTGCTGCGATTACAGCTGCAAGTTGCTTGGGGTATGTCTCTATCAGTTTTGCACATCTAGAGACTGAAATTCTTGCCCATTCTTCCTTGCATTTGTGAACAGCAGTTTTCAGCTCTTTCCACATATTCTCAATTGGATTCAGGTCTGGACTTTGACTTGGCCATTCTAAGACCTGGATACGTTGAAGATTTTGCTTTATGTTTGGGATCATTGTCTTGTTGGAAGATAAATCTCCGTCCTAGTCTCAGGTCTTTCCAACAGGTTTTCATCCAGAATGGTCCTGTATTTGGCTCCATCCATCTTCCCATCAATTTTAACCATCTTTCCTGTCCCTGCTGTGGCAGTGCAGCTGCCAGAGGGCCATATGAGGGCCATAAAATGGTGTGTCTCACCCAGAGGAAGCTGGATGAGAAGAAGAAAGGCTGGGAAAATAGTGTTTTCCTCAGTGTGTGTATCAGCCTTGCTGTTAATGAGAGGTAATTATCAGCCAGCTGAGGAGCCCAGGTAGTGGGCTGGGCTCTCAATCAGGGCTCCCAGTCTTGGGAAGGAGCAGGCTGCGAGAAGGCCTGTGGGAGCCAGGACCCTCTGAACCCTGTGTGGGGTAAGCACCGTGGTGTGTTTTGGGGAGCTGGGTAGTAGACCCAGATCCCGATAGAGAGGGACAATATTGTGTAGTCAGTGGCCAGATGGCTGAGGATTTGTGTTTATGAGTTATTTGGATTGCTGTAAAAGTGACAGTAAAAGCTGGTAGTGACCAGTTTGCACCCGAATCTGCAGTGTTGGAGTGGCTTCTTGAGGTGTGCCAACCGTCTAAGGTGAGAAGGCGGCGATCCTGGAGAGCTAAGTGACCCCCGAGTTGTCACATATGGTGGAGGTATGCTATGGCATACGAAGCTGGGTGCTGCAGAGCTTAAAGGGCCAGGAGCATATTGTGGAAAAGCTGTGTTTGCAAGGAATTGCTGTGTGGAGCTTAAAGGGCCAGAAGCCCAATTTAAAGAGACTGTGATCTCTGCTGATGAGACTGTGATGTCTGCGGTGCAAAGGAAATGTAAATGCGGTGCGGTTTGATGCAGAGCGGGAGGCTTTGGAGGCGCAACTGCAGTTGGCCCTGGAGAGAAAGTCTTCAACGCTGAGTGGACACTTTGTGAAGGTCTAAGGTGTTGGTGATAGGCCTGGAGTTCCAGAGGAAAAGGTGATGTGTGCTGTTGCTAAGAGCAACCAACGGGAGCAAAGTGATATGGAGAGAGGTTTGGCTCTCAGGAGTTCATATGTTCCCTGCCAATGTGTACAGAGTCCTAGAGAGGAGGTGCCATAATGTTGTTGCTGGGAGCAACCAACCACTAAAACGTGCAGGTGTCAAGCAACAGAGAGAGCGCTGCTGGAGATGCCGTCAAGTGGGAAAGTGTGCACCTGATTGTCCTTTGGTCAGGAGGCCAGAGGAATTGCAGAGGAAGACATGCAAGTTGTTGGTGTGTGGAATTCCACTATGGGTTGAGCTGGATTGTCGCCAAAGAGTGTCACAGGTACTTCCAGAGGTACTGTTGTTCGTTAAGACGGGTCCAGAGACTGGTAAGACTGTATTTCTTACTTTTGTGACTAATTATGGAACTGTACAACATGAACTGTTAAAGTGTGCTGAGCTTAGAGCGGAGTTCAGACTGGGCAGAGACTTCCCATATTTCTGGCAGTTGTGGGAAGGAGACAAGGTCCCAGATCAGGCTGAGTGTGCTGATCAGCTACCTAAAAGGGAAAAGCCAAAAGTCTGTGAGGTGATGGCGGGTGGAGACTCGCTAACGGACAGTCTGAATTGTGACCAAGTGCAACCAGAGAAGTTGCTGGGAAAGAGTCCTGAACAGTGGCGTAGCTATAGGGGTCGCAGCGGTCGCAGTTGCGACCGGGCCCCTAAGCCAGGGGGGCCCCGAGGGCCCCCCTTGCCACTTGCAGGGCCGCCCCGCCAATTAGGCAGGTGTGGCGCGGCCCTGCACATAGTTGCGGGCGGCGGCGGCGGGGCAGAGGGAGATGAGCGCTTCCATTGTGGAAGCGCTCATCTCCATAGTTATCTGTATCGCTGTCCTCAGGACGGCGATACAGATGCCTGTAATGCCAGGCAGGGGAGGGAGAGGCGTCTCCCCTGCCCGTTCCTCTGATAGGCTGCAGGCACTAGGCCTGCAGCCTATCAGAGGCCGGCTCAGGTGGCACAATGACGTCATCGCGCCGCCTGAGCCGTACAGCACGGGACACAGGCCGGAAGAGGCCTGCATCGCATCGTTGCCAGCCAGATGGAGGTAAGTATAAGTGTTTATATTTTTTGTTTTTATTGTTGTAGTCTTGGACCGGAGGGAACTCTATTGGGGGCACTGGGGGCATTTTTACTGGCACATGGGAGGGCACTGGGGGCATTTGTACCGGCAAATAGGGGCACTGGGGCAATTTTACTGGCACTGGGGGCATTATTACAGGCACTGGGGGAATTTTTACTGGCACATGGGGGCACTGGGGGCATTATTACAGGCACTGGGGCCAGTTTTACTGGCACATGGGGGCACTTGATACTGGCACATGGGGGCACTGGGGGCATTTGTTACTGGCACATGGGGGCACTGGGGGCATTTCTCATTGGCACTTGGGGGCATTTCTTAATGGCATGGGAGCACTGGGGGCATTTTTACTGGCACTGGGGGCATTTTTACTGGCACTGGGGGCATTTGTTACTGGCACTTGGGGGCATTTCTTAATGGCATAGGAGCACTGGGGGCCTTTTTACTGGCACATGGGGGCACTTGATACTGGCACATGGGGGCACTGGGGGCATTTGTTACTGGCACATGGGGGCACTCGGGGCATTTCTCATTGGCACTTGGGGGCATTTCTTAATGGCATGGGAGCATTTGTTACTGGCACTTGGGGGCATTTCTTAATGGCATGGGAGCACTGGGGGCATTTTTACTGGCACATAGGGGCACTGGGGGCATTTTTACTGGCACTGGGGGCACTTCTTAATGGCACGGGAGCACTGGGGGCATTTTTACTGGCACATGGGGACACTGGGGGCGCAGTTATTTCAGGGAGAAAGTTATGTTTACACTATTAAGAGACACTATTTGCTGGGCGCAGTTATTTTAGCACACTGTGTGCCAATAATTATTGAAGGGCACTATCTGTGTGGTACTAGTGGCACAGTACTGGGGGTGGTAGGATGATTTGTCCAGAAGACGGGAGGATGATGGAAAAGTAATAAACTAAGATTTTTTTTCTGTCTAACTGCAGAGATGAGAAATGGCTGAAAAATGGCGTCTGGTCTGAAAGGAGAAGATAAGGAAAGAGAAGATCTACTTCAGAGGAGACGTCATTGAATGTAAGAGGTATGGGGCGCTATATTAGGCTACATTCACACATTGTGTTTTGCAGTCTGCAAATTGCGGATCCGTAAAAAAAGGATGATGTTCCGTATGGCATCCGTTTTTTTTGCAGATCCACTGTAACAATGCCTATCCTTGTCCGCAAAATGGACAAAAATAGGAATGGACATACAGATGCGGACAGCACACAGTGTTCATTTAATTGAATGGGTCCGCATCTGAGCCGCAAAATATACAGATCGGAGGCCGCAAAAACAACTGTGGTGTGAATGTAGCCTTACCCTGTATGTTCTGTAGTGATATACGTAATGTTAGGAGGGAAAAGGTTAGGGTGAGAATTTGGCATGGGGGGGGGGTTCAGTTTTTGACTTGGCCGTCAGAAAAGCTAGGTGCACCAGCGGTGGGGGGGGGCCAAGCTGAACTCTTGCACCAGGGCCCATGAGTCTTTAGCTACGCCCCTGGTCCTGAGTGTGGCGAGACCATGCTGGTTTCTGTGGAGACTGTGCAACATGGACTTAAAAAGTCTAATGGACTCATGGACAACAATGGGTTAAATGAAAAGGTGTCTGTGGGAAAAGACACACAAGTGTTATGTGAAAACAGTAATGTGATGTTATATACTGTGTCTAACCTGCTTTTGTTTCAGGAGATGAGTGCAAAACCTGATCAGGTAAAAGCAGTGTGTGAATTGGCAGGTAAGCCAGCTGAGATGTCTCCCTCACAAGTGTCTGCTGGAGAGAAATTCACTGCTTTACCTGAATTGTCAGTTACAAGAGGTAACTTTGGGATAGCTAAATTCAGGGATCCAATGCTAACCCGGGTAAGAGGAAGCAGGATAGTGAAACCTGCGGTTGACAAAAATGTTGTGAAATCTGAAACAGATGCGGTTACTGAGGAAATGTCTAATGTGGGGATTAGCTCAAGTGTGCCCCTAGAGGTCAGGGCTGATGATGACGACAAGAGTGTGATGGGTGATGCATGTGCTGTGACTCATGGCAGATCAGAGAGTAATGCTGCCATGTCAGTTTCCTGTGAAACGAAGGTGGTTGCTAGTGGTAACCAGGAGTCAGTTGTACCTGACGAGATGAGTGTCAAGTCGGTGAGCTTGATGTGTGAAGAGAGAATATCTGGTAGTGACTGTATGCTGGAAGGGTGTACAGAACCAGTGATGGATCATGGAGGGTCCTTGAAGGCCGCTGATAAAGTGACTGTGTGTGCAGCAGGTGTCAATGCTGAAAAGAGTTTGGATTTGCTCTTGGATGATGAAGTGTGTTTAGTAGAAATGCTGCCCCCAGCAGGTCATGAGTGGAATGTAGAAGCTGACCCCCACAGAGCTCACTCATTCCCAGGTTGAGAGAGAAGCCACCGAAGGGCATGGCAAGATTGGTCCTGTGGGTGCAGATGTCCCGGTCACTGAGGTTACAAGTGATGTAGACCAGGTTGCCTGTGGTAACAATGAAGATGAGGTTATGAAGAGTGATGTGGTTCATGTTGTGATGGATGCCCCCACATATGAGCTTGTATGTGATGACCCTCAGGTATCAGAGCTCAGGGTCATTTATACTAAGTGTAAAGAGCCAAGTGAGGATAGAGGCTCAGCACTGTCAGTGGTGAAGGACTTAATTACTGAAGGTCTGTTTGCAAGTGCTGAAGTAGCACGTCCACAAGCCCAGGGTGATGAGCTGTACGATAGTGATAGAGAGAAAACAGGGGACAAACCTTCCAGAGAGAAAGGTCAACAACCTCACTTAGAGGAGATGCTCATAGAAGGTGATATATATGGTATGCCTACCGCTGAGGTGACCCCAGATGTTTCCAAACGTAGGACCTTTGACCCGGGAGGGGGTTTATGTAATGTGAAAAGTCCTAAGGCCTTTATCAGGGGAGGGGGATATGTGGCAGTGCAGCTGCCAGAGGGCCATATGAGGGCCATAAAATGGTGTGTCTCACTCAGAGGAAGCTGGATGAGAAGAAGAAAGGCTGGGAAAATAGTGTTTTCCTCAGTGTGTGTATCAGCCTTGCTGTTAATGAGAGGTAATAATCAGCCAGCTGAGGAGCCCAGGTAAAGGTGGCTTGGGCTCCTCAATCAAGGCTCCCAGTCTTGGGAAGGAGCAGGCTGCGAGAAGGCCTGTGGGAGCCAGGACCCTCTGAACCCTGTGTGGGGTAAGCACCATGGTGTGTTTTGGGGAGCTGGGTAGTAGACCCAGATCCCGATAGAGAGGGACAATATTGTGTAGTCAGTGGCCAGACGGCTGAGGATTTGTGTTTATGAGTTATTTGAATTGCTGTAAAAGTGACAATAAAAGCTGGTAGTGACCAGTTTGCACCCGAATCTGCAGTGTTGGAGTGGCTTCTTGAGGTGTGCCAACCGTCTAAGGTGAGAAGGCGGCGATCCTGGAGAGCTAAGTGACCCCCGAGTTGTCACACTGCTGATGAAAAGCATTCCCAAACCATGATGCTGCCACCACCATGTTTGACAGTGGGATGGTGTGTTCAGGGTGATGAGCTGTGTTGCTTTTATGCCAAACATATAGTTTTGCTTTGTTTCCAAAAAGTTTGATTTTGGTTTCATCTGACTAGAGCACCTTCTTCCACATGTTTGGTGTGTCTCCCAGGTGGCTTGTGGCAAACCGTAAACGAGACTTTTTATGGATATCTTTGAGAAATGGCTTTCCTCTTGCCACTCTTCCATAAAGGCCAGATTTGTGAAATGTTCGACTGATTGTTGTCCTATGGACAGACTCTCCCACCTCAGCTGTAGATCTCTGCAGTTCATCCAGAGTGATCATGGGCCTCTTGGCTGCATCTCTGATCAGTCTTCTCCTTGTTTGAGATGAAAGTTTAGAGGGACGGCCGGGTCTTGGTAGATTTGCAGTGGTCTGATACTCCTTCCATTTCAATATGATCGCTTGCACAGTGCTCCTTGGGATGTTTAAAGCTTGGGAAATCTTTTGGCATCCAAATCCGGCTTTAAACTTCTCTACAACAGTATGACGGACCTGCCTGGTTTGTTCCTTGGTCTTCATGATGCTCTTTGTGCTTTAAACAGAACCCTGAGACTATCACAGAGCAGGTGCATTTATACGGAGACTTGATTACACACAGGTGGATTCTATTTATCTTCATCAGTCATTTAGGACAACATTGGATCATTGAGAGATCCTCAATGAACTTCTGGAGTGTGTTTTCTGAACTGAAAGTAAATGGGCCGAATAATTTTGCACACCCCACTTTTCAGTTTTATTATCACAAAAAAAGTTTAAATGATCCAATAAATTTCGTTTCACTTCGCAATTGTGACCCACTTGTTGTTGATTCGTCACCAAAAATTTTAAATGTTATATCTTTTTGTTTCAAGCCGGAAATGTGGCAAAAGTTTGAAAAGTTCCAGGGGGCCGAATACTTTCGCAAGGCACTGTAGATCTAGTGCAATTCATGGGCCCAAGGAGATCTCTATTTTGAATAACGTTGGAGGAGCTAGACCAGAGTAGGTTGTTGGGGGTGGATAGGAACTAGCCAGAGCCTTTCAATCTGCATCCAGATAGAGTAAGGGTGTAATAAAGCCCAGGCTGGAAGGTAGCGTAGTTGAGCTGCCCAATAATATTTAATCATATCAGGAACTCCCAAACCACCCTGACTCCTACTAGACATGAGGACCGATCTGGAGATTTGATGTCTTTTGTAAGCCCATATAAATTTGAGACTGTGGAATTGAAGAGATTTAAGATTGTCCAGGGGGATAGGGATCGGTAAAGTCTGAAAGAGATAAAGGATTTTGGAGCCCGATAGGCGACCGTATTCCTGCAAAATAGTATGTAGACTAGGAAGGGATATGTGTAAACCAGTAAGGGTAAGGAGGACGTCAGGATGATTCCTGATTGTTGCTGCTAGAGGTTCAATACAAAGAGCAAATAAAAGGGGAGATAAGGGACATCCCTGTCTAGTACCATTAGCTATACGTATCATTCCTGACTCAGAGTAGGGAAGTTTAATCGTCGCAGTGGGAGAGGAGTATAGGCCCCTAATGGCCCAAAGAAAGGATCCATCAAAGCCGAAAGCCTTAAGGGTAGCAAATAGAGATGAGCAAACATGCTCGTACCAAGCTCAAAAAGCTCGGGTCCCCTGCGCGCACCCAGACGGATCCGTCATGACCTCAATGCATTTCCCCATTGAAATTCATTGAGGTCATGACTGATCCGTCTGGGTGCGCGCAGGGGACCCGAGCTTTTTGAGCTCGGTACGAGCATGTTCGATCATCACTAGTAGCACATAAAAATGGCCAACCCAGGCGATCAAACGCCTTTTCAGCATCTAAGCTGAGGAGCAAAGACTCCTCCCCCGAACGAGCAATCACTTTTAAAAGGTCAATGGTATGCCTAGTGTTGTCACTGCCTTGTCGACAAGGAACAAACCCAACCTGATCCTTGTGTATGAGGGAGGGGGTATAATTGTTTAGACCAGTGGTGCCCAACCATTTTTCATCTGGGGGCCACACTAGACATGGAATAAATTTTGCGGGCCAGAACCAGGTAGCATTGCCAGAAAGAAATGCAATCATTAAAAAGGAAATTATTCTACTAATTTAGATAACACAGTATTAGAAAGAAATCATAAACCAGAAATAATTTCTGTAATCACTATTTGATGTCATTTCATTAATGTAAGGTCTGCAGATGTTTTCCAGAAACCAGTTTTGAAATGTTTGGATCAAAGTTTGTCACGTTGATTCTCAGCACAGAATGCATTTTTCGCCCTATAAGACGCATCTAGGTTTTACAGGAGGACAATAAGAAAAAAACCCCAATAAGACCTCAGATCAGACCCCAATGTGAATAACCCCTCAGATCTCAGATAAGAGCCCCATGCCTCTCATATCAGCCCCCAATGCCTCTCTCAGCCCCCAAATGCCTCTTTTAGCCCCTAAATACCTCCATCAGCCCCCCAAATGCCTCCATCAGCCCCCCAAATGCCTCCATCAACCCCCCAAATGCCTCCATCAGCCCCCCAAATGGAAGCGCTCATTAGCACTCGCCCCATAAGATGCAGGGGCATCGTGGGAGCTCAGATGATGGTGGAAGAGGAGGAGCTAGGATGAGCTCCCGCGCGTCCCCCATGATCGATTCTCCCGACTGACCTGTATCCCCGACGGGGCATGGAGATTTATCCAGGGATCTAACCCCATTCCCGAACCCGGTCGGAGTGCTGGAGGAGTGGCAGGCGCTGGGAGACAAGCAGGGTGGTTGCGTCCGTGCTGGAGGCTGCTGGTCGGCTGGAGCGGAGCGGTCTGGTGAGGTATCGCGAGAAGGAGGGTCACGTGGGACGCCGGCAGAGTGCGAGACGGGGATGGGGGTGAGGATCTATCCCGGCCCCTAGGTCAAGACTTGCTGGAGTGATACGCCTGGGCATCATACCGGACCGACGGGTATCCGGGGGCTGGCTGGCTGTGGAGGAGGAAAGAGGGGGCAGCTTGGAAGCCGGACTCTGGGAGAACCCAGAGCCAGTGGATGTTGGTGCAGAGTGCCTGAAGATACCGGGTGATACCGGGTGAGGTCCCTCCTTGGAGGGAGACCATTTTCCCTGGCAGCTGTATTGTTTTCTCCCCCCCACCTCTCGCTGGTATTTGTTTGGAGTTAAGACTTAACCTTTTCTAGCTATTTAATCCCCTGATAAACTTGAGTTGGGAGTTGGAAGGGAGGGGAAAGAAAGAAAAAAAGGAAAAAAAAAATAAAAATTTGAAATCTGCTTTAAACTGTTGTGACTTTGCCTTAAAGCCTATTATGATATGAGAGTGGCGTTCCAGATTTAACATAATATTGAGTACGAGGGTCCGGTTTTGCAGGGTTGATAAGGGGAACGGGCTACGACGCAAGAAAAGAAAAAAGAACGGACATAGTCTGGAATTCCCTGGGCCAGAATTAATGGAACTTTTCTATAATCCCATGTGTATATATGGATAGTCCAGGGGAAAAGTATTGATTTTTTAGTGGTGTCGTATGGTAAAGTGGATTTTGAATATATATTTTGCTAGTGAAGTGGTTTAGATCTTCCCCGTATAGGACTTGAAAATATGGCGCCAAAAGTTAGAAATTCAGTTAGTCTAAACAAAGAAGGGAAGTGACAAAAATGGATAAATATCTCACTTCCCCAAATGTAGGAGGGAAAACCAGAAATGCTAAAACTCAAGGGGGAGAGGTGGTTACAGGAGGGGGTAAGGGTAACCTCTTAGATGACAAAGAACCAGGTCTGGCAGAAATATTGAAGGCCGTGCAAAAATGCAATACGTCCTTAGAGGAGTTGGCACATAAGGTGGGGACAATCTTAACCGATATTTCCTTTATTCGTGATGATTTGAATAAAATCCGCTCCAGGTGTACTGAGGTAGAAAATAGAGTCAGTGAATTAGAAGATGTGGTTCCAGATATAAATAAGAAGTTACAGGACTTGCTTAGTAGCAATGAATATCTTAGGAGGAAAATAACGGATCTGGAAAATAGATCAAGGAGAGCAAACGTAAGAATGGTAGGGCTCCCGGAGGGGGCGGAAAAAAATGATGCAGTACAATTTATGAAAACTTGGCTTAAAGAAAATTTTGAGGAAATATTGTCTCCTCACTTTGAGGTAGAGCGAGCCCATAGAGTGCCAGCAAAACCTCCGGTGGTAGGGGGAAACCCCCGAACTACGATCATTAAGATGACACTTTCCAGAGATCGTGATGGGATTTTACGGAAAGCCAGAACTTTAGGGTCCATACAATATGGAAGTGCTAAGATCCGTGTTTTCCCGGATTTCGCTGAGGATACACAGAGAGAGAGCGTCTTTTTTCGCGGTGAAAAAAAGACTGTGTTATAATCAAGTGAAGTTTTCAATGATGTTCCCAGCGAAATTAAGAGTTGTATATGAAGGGAAGACCTGGTTTTTCGATACTCCTCAAGAAGTTATTAAATGGATGGACTTGAAAGGGTTAAAAGAGTGAATTATAAAATATGCCCTGGGAGGGGGTTAGATGGTGAGAGGTCGGGGATGGGGGAGGGGTTTAGTTCCGCAGTTGAGAGATTCGTCGTTGTATAGGCGGATCCGAGTGGGAATGGGGGTATTCGGTCTGCAAAGGGTTTTTTTTTTTTTTTTTTTTTCCTTCCTTTGTATGTATATGACACGTTGTGATAAAAGGAAATGATGGGATCAATCAAAATTCTTGTTTGGAATGTAAGGGGATTAGGTGATAAGGTAAAAAGACAGGCTATAATCACTATATTAAAAAAACATTCACTGTCAATAATAGGATTGTTAGAAACACATCTCACAGACGATTCAAAAGGAATATTAAGAGGCCTTGGTGGAGTCAGTATTACCACTCACAGCTTATTCACTAGGGGTATCTATTCTAATCCATAGAAATTTAAGTTGGAATACGAGTGACACTTTAGTAGATAAAATGGGAAGATTTATAGTTTTATACGGGAATTTAGGGACACTGACCTGTATTATTGTTTTTGTTTATATTCCTCCCCCCTTTTCTTTAAGTATATTAACTGAAATAGCGCAATTTTGGGATAAGAAAGATTTGTGTCCCATATTTTGTTTGGGAGACTTTAATTGCGTATTCAGTGAAAAGATAGACAGATATGGAGGGAAAATAGAAAGGAGGAAGGAAGGAATCACACAAATTGATAGGGTAAGTAGAGAGTTGGGGTTGTATGATATCTGGCGAAATAGGTTTCCGGAAAGTAGGGTGTTTTCTTGTTTTAATAAAACTAGTAATACTTTATCGAGGATAGATATGGCCCTTGTAAATGAACCCCCAGTAAAGTACATAGGTAAAATAAAGTATTGGCCTAGGAACTTATCCGACCACTCCATGATGTCAATAGAAATAAAAATAAGGGAGAGGGAAATAAGGGGGAGGATTAGTTTAAACCCATACTGGTTGGAAGTTTTAAATCAAGATAGTCAAATCAAGGAAGAAATAAAGGAAATGTTAAGTCTAAACTGGGGATCAGCAGAGGACAAGATTGTTTGGGAGGCCTTAAAAGCATTTATTAGAGGATGTGTAAGTACAAGAATAATAAGGAAAAAAAGGGAAATTAGACAAAAAGAAGCGGAAGTGGAAAGGGAAGTTAAAGTTCGAGAGCGAGAATACATAAAAGATCCCTCAGTTGGGAACAGAGAGGAATGGAATAAGGCCCAAGAATCCTATAAAAATCTCTTGTTGGAGAAAACAAGGCATAAAATGGAATTTATGGGGATAAAATCCCATAGAGAGATGGGTATCTTCAACAGGAGATTAATGGGAATAATACAGAATCAAAGAGGGCAGAAACAGATTAATGCAATTAGAAAACAAGATGGGGTAATTACGAGTAATCAGATAGAAGTTAGAGAGGAATTGGTGGGGTATTATGAAAAAGAATATCAAACTAAGTCGGGTAAATCCCGGATAGAAATAGAGGAATACTTAAAAGGTATAGAATTACCAAAATTAACAAAAGAACAGAAGGAGAGTTTGGATGGAGAGATAAGTATTCAAGAATTAACCTCAGTAATAAAAACCGTTAAAAAAAAGTCAGCTCCAGGGTCAGACGGATTGACATATGGGGTATACGAAAGATATGGAGAAATCTTACTACCAGCATTGTAAAGGGTATTCCTGGAGGCGGAGAAAACCAGAGACCTACCATTGTCAATGAAATCAGTTATGATAACCTTGATTCCAAAAGAAGGGAAAGATAGGCATGAACCGGGGTCCTATAGACCAATTTCCCTCCTCAATTCAGACATCAAGTTGATAGGTAGAGTACTAGCGCAGAGATTAAAGAGTGTTATAAAATCCTTGATACATGGAGATCAAACGGGCTTGATGCCTAATTGAACTACGGGATATAATGTATTGAGGGTGCAACATAATATTCAGATAGGGTCAGAGGTAGGATCCCACTCCATCCTGGCTTTGGATGCGGCGAAAGCCTTTGACAGGGTGGAGTGGGATTTTCTCTGGGCAGTGCTCCGGAAGATGGGTTTTGGGGAGAGAATTTTAGGTATGTTAGGGTTGTTATATCAAGACCCGAAGGGAGTACTAATAGTGAACGGTGAGGTAACAAGGGAATTTAATATACAGAGAGGGGTTAGACAGGGATCTCCCCTGTCTCCTTTCCTCTTCAATATGGTGGTAGAACCCCTTGCAAGTAAAATAAGGGTAGACCCTAGGATACAAGGATTTGGAGCTAAAGGGAAGGAAGACAAAATTACAATATATGCAGATGATGTCTTGCTTTTTTTGGAACGTCCAGAATCATCTATTGAGTATGTAGTGGAATTGATTCAGGAGTTTGGGATATATTCAGGGCTCAATATAAATTGGGAAAAGTCTCTGGTTCTTCCGCTTTCAGGACCCCTGTGTGGTAAGGATATACTATCGGTAAAACAACACAAGATGAAGATTATGAAGCAAGGGGAGAGTTTTAAATATTTAGGAGTCCAGATCTCAGAAAGAACTAAAGATTTCCATAAGTATAATACAACTCCACTCATGAAAGAGATAAAAAAAAAGTTAGTATTTGGAACGATCTAAAATTGTCAATAGCGGAAAGGATTACACTTGCTAAAGGTGTGATACTTCCGAGGTTCCTCTTTCTGTTCAATGCGTTGCCCATAAGAATGCCAAAAAAATATTTGAAAGGAATGATATCAATTTTCAATTTATTGCTATGGGGGAGAAAAAGAGTGAGGTTGAAGATTGATAAATTTTGTATGGAGAAGGGAAAAGGAGGTTTTTCCTTCCCGGATATGGAGCTATATTTAATTGCGTCACAGATGGAACTAATAGTGACAAAAGAGGATATAGGGTTATATGAATATATAAGGGAAACTTCAGAGAGTGGGTTGGAAGATGTGATACAAATTATGGAAAAGGGAAAGTTGGAACAATGGGCTAGAAGATATCCAAGTATAGACTTGTTAATAAACATATGGAAGGAATTTGGAAAAATAACAGAACAAGGAAAATGTGTAACATCTGCTTCATTGTGAGGAAACAGTTTACTTCCAGAGTTTAAAGGGTTAGAAAATTCTTCCCTAAAAAGAAGGGGTATTAGAAGAGTGGGGGATATCATTAAAGACGGGAAATTAACAACTTGGTCTCTGCTAAAAATGTAATTTGAGCTAATGGATAAACAGTGGTTGGAATTTTGTGCTTTAAAATCGGCATGTAAAAGGATGCGGAAGGAAATAGCGGAAGTCACTCCCCCTTCTACGCTATATTTAGAAATAAAAGAGGGAATAATTAAAAAAAAGAGACTTTCGGAGATATATAAAAAATGAAGAACATATAGGCAAAAGAGATGGGAATTTCAGAATAAACAGCGATGGGAAGCGGAAATGGGATTTATTTCTCAAGAACAGTGGGAAACTATTTTAAAAAATATTCATAAAGTATCATGTAATGTGAACTATCAGATCATCCAATTTAAGATACTCAATAGAGTATATTCTACTCCGAAATTCCTATATAAAATAAAAAAGAGGGAAACTGGAGAATGTGCGAGATGTGGAAGAGACGCCGCCGACCTGATGCATCTTTTTTGGGAGTGTGATTTTTGGGATCAGGTTTTTAAAAAAATCTCGTTGGAACGAAAAGGAGATATCTATCCATGTGCCCGATTAGCAATACTTGGAGATAACACAAAATTGAACGATTCCAATAAGGTGAAGAATAGTATGATTCAGGATCTTTTTTGGGCTAAGTTATTAATTTTGAGAAAATGAAAGGATGAAATCCCTCCAGAATACAATCAATGGTTAGTCTTAAGGGAAAATATGAAGAAAAAAGAAAAAAAGGGGTAGAGAAGGAATATAATTTTTTTTTTTTTTTGCAGACCTTGGGGGGTGGTGGTCGGAAAAAAAAAAAAAAAAAGATGCAGGGGCATGCGTGGGCCGCATGACGTGGCTTTGTGAGCCGCATCTGGCCCGCGGGCCATAGGTTGGGCATCACTGGTTTAGACGATTAGCCAATATTTTGGTGTATATTTTAAGATCAGAATTGAGTGAGGCAATAGGTCTATAATTTTGGCGATCCAGTCCTTGCCCAGTTTTGGAATTAGTGTTAAAAACGAATGAGACATGGTGGTTGGGACTGCATTTCCCGATAGAAATCCGTTAAAAAGGGATAACATATGGGGAGTCAGTAGACCCTGAAAGGTCTTGTAATATTTATAGGTAAACCCATCTGGACCTGGTGACTTGGCCTCTGGCAAATGTTTGATTACTTCTTCAATCTCTTCCACAGAAATCGGTCCATTAAGGACAGTATTATCCGCAGTGGATAGGGTAGGAAGGTTGCAAGAGGCCAAGTATGAATCTAAAAGAAAATCCCTATCACTGGGGATTTTGGGGAGGTCATTAGCTAAGTTAAGGAAGAAAATCGCTCCGCTATATCCTGAGGGTCATAAGTCACCGTGCCATCTGCTCTCTTAATCGCACTAGGACCCAATTGTGGAGGACGATTTCTAAGCTGTTTAGCAAAAAGAGTGTGAGGTTTGTTTCCCCAAGTGTAGTAACGTTGGCGTGTATATAGTAGCAATTTATCAACTCTAGCTCGGGCGATTCTATGTAAATGAGCTCTAGTGTCCACAATATTTTTAAGAGTACGGCGTGAGGGCTGGGCTCTCATATTATCCTCCAGTTTACGCAACCGGGACTTAAGCAAACGGACAGTTTCCATGGTGTCCTTTTTTTAGTTGTGAACCCAGGGCGATACAATGACCTCTCATAACTGCTTTATGTGCCTCCCACAGTGAACGAGGATCTGCGACTGATCCATCATTGAGTTCAAAGTACTGTTTAAAGTGGTCACGGAGTTCGTCACGCAGGAGGGGTCTTTTAAGGAGGGAGTCATTAAGACGCCAGTGACATTTGCGGGTGTGACCAGAGCCCAAGTCAAGTTTAATCATAACTGGAGCATGGTCAGATCAGCTGATTTGCCCCATGTTTGCCCCCTTCAGGATCCTTAGAGTGGAGATAGTCCCGAAAAAAATCAATTCGAGAGTGCGTTTCATGTGAGCTTGAGAAAAAAAAAAAATGACCTATCAGTCAGGTTATCTATTCACCAGAGGTCAAATAAGGAATATCGTCTGATTAATCTACGGAAATCCCTTGCTAACAGCTGTTGTGTCACATTGATAGGTTTACCAGGGATAGCCAACCTATCCACTTTGTCGGAAAAGATAACATTAAAATCGCCCCCTAGGAGGGTGAGGGGATGAGGGCGTTTGAAGACCTTGGCAAAAACCCTATTAAGAAAATGTATCTGGGAAACGTTAGGGGCATATAGATTACAAAGCGTGATGGGCTGTCCTGACAGAGTACCTTTTAGAATAATGTATCTACCTTGGGGATCTATGATGGATGATTCAATCACAAGGGGGCAATGAGCTGAAATTAGTATAGCCACTCCGGCCTTGCGACGGGAATGTGTTGCCGAGTACACTATAGGGTATGAATGTGTAGCAAATCGGAAGTAGGAGTTTTCATCAAAATGTGTTTCTTGAAGGAATACTATGTCTGCCTTAAGGGATTTCAGCTCCAAAAGCAGGTGTTTCCTCTTAGCATTGGAGTTGAGCCCTTTAATGTTTAAAGTTACACAGTGTGCCATATCGGTGTATAAAAGGAGTAGACATAAGAAAGATATAGCTCACCAACAATCTGTAGTGATAGGCAGGAAGTCACAGACATCTTATGTAGTACTCAAGAAGGTGGATGCCAGAGAGAGATCCCTCTATTGCATTGCATGCGGCAAATCTGGAGGAGCTGCAGTCCAGGTCAAGATCAAGGCTACATAGGAGGGAGGAAACAAGAGGTAGGGGAAGACAAGACAACACAGAAAGACATGCAAAAAAACGTGAATATATGCTTAAAGAACATTCCCAGGGTTCAAGACCCCTGCTGGAGGCAAATAGAAAGGCCTCCTGAGGCGGACCAGTGTCAGAGCGAGACTGACAGACGTGAATAATAAAACACATAACAACCAACAAGGTCATCTAAATGAGCCAAGGCACAGTGTGACCGGCACCTAAAAACCAGCAGAAAATGTATAAGAACATAACATATTAGTGGCTCAGTAGCAAAAGTCTGAGGTAGCTAAGAGGGAAGTTACGAATAGCGTCCACAGCTCTAGAAAACGGGATATCATCTTGGGAAGTTCAAGGTAAGTAGATAGTATATCCTTCTCAGAGTGGAAGAGTAGGAAGACAAAGTCATCCAGGTGATTGCGGACTCAGCGAGGACCAAGGTTTCCCAGATGAAGGAGGTCTCCCAGAGGAGCCATTAGGCTGACCCGCTTGTCTCTTTCGGGTGACTGGGGACCAAACACGTAGTGGTGGCGGGGCTGGCGGTTCAAGTTCCCAGTCAGACATAGCTGGCGTCGGGAGGTCCAGGGCTTCGCAGAAAGGCTGAAGGTCCGGGAAGGAGCGTAGGATAGCTGTTCTGCCTTGATGACGTGCTGACAGGGAGAATGGGAAGCCCCAGTGATATGCTATTTGACGGTCACGTAAGATACTGAGGAGAGGTTGTAAGTGTCTCCTTTTTTGTAGTGTAATCCAAGATAAATCTGGGAAGAGTTGTACCGGGGCCCCATCAAACTCAAAGTTGCGGAGGTTTCAGGCCTTTGCCATTATGGCCTCTTTGAGAGTGAGGTCGTAGACGCAGCATATCACATCTCTTGGGCGTGAAGCAGGGCCTTTCGGCTTGAGGGCTCTGTGGGCCCGGTCCAGTTTGATCTTGTGGAACTGTGGTTCACCAAGGATCATATTAAAAATAGCTTCCAAGGTGGCAAATAGATCTTCATTGCCTGTCGCCTCTGGCAATCCCTGGACTCATATTATTTCTGCGATTTCCCCCCCCCCTGTTGTCCAGGTCCTCCAGATGTCGTCCCATGTCTCTGAGCGCAGCGGTTTGAGACGTCATTGACACATGCAAGGAGGAAATATAGTGTCTGGTGTCATCATGCGCATCTTCAAGTTTGAGGTTATGGGAGAATATGTAAAGAAAGAATTAAAAGGGTGGGATAAAACAGCAAGAGCGAGTGCTCAGTGGAAGGCATTTAAAGAAGTCCTCTTAATGGCAACTAGACTATATGTTAGACAAATTAGCAAAAGGAAAAGAAAGAGAAATCCACTATGGTTTACTAGAGAGGTAAGAGCTATAGTGAATGCTAAAAAGTCTGCCTATAAGAGGTATAAAGAGTCTGGAAGTGTAGCGGACAGAGAAGTTTATAAAATTATACAGAAAAAGATTATTAACAGATTATTAATGCGGCTAAAGCTTCAAAGGAGGAAGAAATGGCCAAATCTGTTAGGGAGGGAAATAAAACCTTCTTCAGATATATTAGTGACAGGAAGAAGAAAAACTACGGCATTACAAAACTTAGCAATGGAAAAAATCTGTATATAGATGGGGATAAGGCGGTCGCTGACCATCTGAATAACTATTTCTGCTCAGTTTTTTCAGATGGCGACTTTCAAAATCAGAACATGGCTGGACATAGCATTGCCTCTAGTTGTAAAGTTTCAGCCCCAGTGTTTTCAGAGGCCGATGTTTTACAGGAACTTGTCCGGATGGCATCCACCCCAGAGTTCTTAAAGAACTCCGATCTGTGGTTGTTGGCCCCCTGACTGATCTGTATAATCAGTCCCTTCTTACAGGAGATGTTCCTGATGATTGGAGAATGGCCAATGTTGTACCCATTCACAAGAAGGGTAGTAGAGAAGAAGCTAGTAACTATAGGCCAGTCAGCTTGACATCTGTAGTGGTAAAAATGATGGAGACTCTACTAAAAAAGAAGATAATTAACCATCTAACAACAAACAACTTGATGGACCCAAACCAGCATGGCTTTACTGAGGGCCGATTATGTCAGACTAATCTCATTGATTTCTTTGACTATGTAACTAAAGTGTTGGATGAAGGTGGTGCTGTGGATATCGCCTACCTGGATTTCAGTAAAGCTTTCGATACGGTTCCCGATAAAGAGCTGATAGAGAAGTTATCAAAAATTGGACTTAACCCCTGGACAGTTCAGTGGATCTGCAGTTGGCTGAAGGACAGATACCAAAGGGTTGTTGTTAATGGAGCGTATTCTGAGGAGGGGCTGGTTACAAGTGGGGTGCCACAAGGATCTGTTCTGGGTCCTGTTCTGTTTAACATGTTTGTAAGTGACATAAGGGACGGCTTGGTAGGGAAGGTTTGCTTGTTTGCTGATGACACAAAAGTGTGTAATAGGGTTGATGTTCCAGGAGGTGTCGGTAATATGGAGAATGATTTATCTTTATTAGATAAGTGGTCAAAACAATGGAAACTTCAGTTCAATGTTTCCAAATGTAAAATAATGCACTTGGGGAGAAGAAATCCTCTATCTGAGTATGGTATTGGCAGTTCTCTGCTAACAAAGACCTCAGAAGAGAAGGATTTGGGGGTAGTCATCTCTGACAGCCTCAAAATGAGTAACCAATGCAGCCAGGCGGTAGGGAAAGCAAATCGTATGCTTGGCTGCATAGCTAGAGGTATAACAAGCAGAAAGAGGGAGATTGTGATCCCTCTGTATAGAGCTCTAGTGAGACCACATCTGGAATACTTCGTTCAATTCTGGAGAC
This sequence comes from Rhinella marina, assembly GCA_900303285.1. Taxonomy (NCBI): domain Eukaryota; kingdom Metazoa; phylum Chordata; class Amphibia; order Anura; family Bufonidae; genus Rhinella; species Rhinella marina. The sequence goes on from ONZH01025930.1 coordinate 269,544, forward strand.
CTCACCTACAAAAGGATATTGCTAAAATAGAACGGGTCCAAAGAAGAGCTACAAAAATCGTGGAAGGTCTAAAGAATAGAACTTATCAAGAAAGACTCTGAGTTCTTAATATGTATAGTCTGGAGGAAAGAAGAGAAAGGGGGGACATGATTGAAACCTTTAAATATGTTAAAGGACTGAATAATGTCCAGGAGGGGAGGGTTATTAATAAGAAACTGAACACAAGGACAAGGGGGCACAATCTGAGGTTAGTTGGGGGAAAAATCAAGAACAACATTAGAAAATATTATTTCACTGAAAGAGTAGTAGAAGCTTGGAACAAACTTCCAGCAGAGGTGGCTGATACATCCACAGTAACTGAATTTAAACATGCCTGGGATAAACATGTATCTATCCTAAGATAACAATAAAAGGATAATAAAAGGGCAGACTAGATGGACCAGGTGGTCTTTTTCTGCCATCAATCTTCTATGTTTCTATGTTTCTAAATAGTCTACTTGCTCGGCAATATGTTTAATGTCAGCACCAGCAGTGGCTATTTCTGCCCTGCAAGCTCATGTAACTTCAGAAATTAACACTTTAAAGTCCTCTTTAGCAGGAAATTGATTGAAATAGACTTCCCACTCCGGGGGTGGGTGAGGGAGGGCAGCAGAGGACATGGCAGCAGAGGTAAGGGGGCTGGGTGGAGTAGCCCATGGTGGTAAAGGCGCCCTGGGATCTGTAGTCCCTATTCCAGGGGCGGTGGGGCCAGTTTCAGAGCCCTGAGTCCACTGTGCTGGAGTAGTGGGGGTCCCAGAAGAGTAAGAGGTCACAGGGGACGAGGGTGGAGGTGGAGAGATTGTACCTGGAGCGTGGGGAGATCTCTTCGCCGCGTGGTCCGTGGCCGCCATTTTGGATCCCTGGGAGGAAGAGAGGTCCGCAGGGTGGAAGTCCCTGACGTTAGGGGACAGTTGGGAGACCAGGTTTTCTAGCCCCTGCGAGCTGCGTGAAGGAGAGGGCGCTGAGGAAGGTATGGCAGCTGCTTCTTCTTTTGTGCTGCACAAGCGCTCTGGCGCGATGGGGGAAGGGAGCATTGGCAGGAAACTCCCGCCGCTACTGAGCGCTTCCCCGCTGTTGCAGACCGCGGGGCTCTCTCCCAGCACTCCTCCAGGGTCCTCGATGGGGAGGGAGAGCGAGGAGGATGAGGGGATCTGCGGAGGGACGTTTTCTTCCCCATAAAGCTTCTCAGGCAGGTGTAGCAAGCCAAAATGAAGCGGCCATCTTAGTCAGCGTCTGGACACCCCCCCAGCACAATTGGCATTTAAAAAGTTGCCGACCCAGTTTTCTTGCATATGGGCATGATAAATCTCCTGGAAACCTTCTCATTATGAGGAATAATCTTCTTGATCTTTCATAAGACAAAACAGAATCTTCTAAGTGGATTTTTCACCCAGTCTTCTCTCCTAAGAAAAATCAGCCTGAATGTCATGGCCGGCCTTACAGTATATTTATATATCTTACACTACCCATTAAATGAAAGAGTTCTTCGCAGGTGGCGCTAGGGAGGCTCGTCCCCGCCTGCCATTGGCTGCTCCACCCGACACCGGATGTTTTAATCCGTGCATGGGGAGAAGCTGCAGCGGTGGTACGGGGACCAGGAGCAGCGCAGGGTAAGTATATTCACTGTGAGGGGCCCGGGCATATGGGGGTCATTTTTATAGTATTGGATAACCCCTTTAAAGGGGTTTTCTGTGACTTTATAACTGACAACCTATCCTCAGGATTGGTCATCAGTATCTGATCGGTGGGGATACGACCCCCGGGACGCCCACCGATCAGCTCCTGTGAGCACCACAGCCTTCTCTCTGCTTTTCCTAGGCCAATTACGACATGCTCATTGGTTACATGGCCTAGGAGCAGCTCAGCCTCATTCAAGTGAATAGGGCTGAGCTGCGATACCAAGCACAGCCGCTACACAATGTACAGCGCTGTGCTTAGTGAGCAAGAAGGCTGTGGTGCTCACAGGAGCGCCACTGCCTTCTCAAACAGCTGATCGTCGGGGGTCCCGAGTGTCGGACTCCCACCGATCAGATACTGTTGACCTATCCTGGATATAGGCAATTAGTTCTAAAATCCTAGAAAACCCTTTAAAACATTGAAGTCTGTGCTTAGGACATAGGACCCTCAGATCCTGAGCTTTGGGAGGTGCTGCATTCAAGTCCAAGTCAGGAGTGAATTGAGCAGAAGACTCAGATCTTCCTTTATACCGGTCCTTTGTTTATGATCTGTCCCTGCCTTCAAAAACTGGATCAAAATAACCTGAATGTGGAAACACATCCATAGGGTTGAGACACGTGGAGTTGCCACAGAGCAGTTGAGATGTGAGCGAAAACCACGCTAACCTGGTTTTACCAAATATAGTATTTTTACCTGCAAAACTGTGCAGCTTTTATTAACCAAGACCAATAATTTGTGGTTGCAGCCTCTACGTGCATCTCTACCTATGTGTATGTGGAGATTTAGTGCAGAGAGGAACCTGCAGTATCTATCCTGGTCTATGGAAACCACTGACATACGTCAGTAACTGAGGTAAGTGCAGTGTTGTATTACAATAGATGGGATGTCACTTACCAGTAGACATTTGTACACAATGCCAGCAATGATCAGTGTTGATTCATGTCTCCTAGGGAAAGCAGAGAAAGGCGTGTAGGTGTGAGGTAATGTATTTGCACAGTATAATATTGGTAAGTCACTTCTACTGATGATTTAGGCCTTCTGGTATGTAACCTATCATAAAGGACACACTCAACTGTGACACATTCCTCCATTCCTGCAAGTGTTCATAAAAATTGTGTTGGTTGATATTTCCATGATAGGTTGTTTTTCCTGGATTGCAGTTAGGCCATGTTCAATCCGGAGCATTTCTCACCGATTTGCAATGTGTATTACAGACCAAAAATCCTCAGCAAATTGCATTACAATACAAGTGAATGGGGTTTTCTAGACCCCTATTCACATGTAGCAGAAAATCTTTGAGGATGTCAGAGCAAACTGCAAATTTTCAAATTTGTAAAGCTTACCCACAATGTCCTCTGTGTTTGCTGACTTTGATCCATTAGGACACAGCTATGATTAGTGACTGCACCAAATCTCCTTTGTCTAGGTGGCTATGGCCCCTACCTCTATGAACTTTAAAAAAGGTGAATTTGAGCCATATAGGTTTTAAAGAAGCACTCCCACATAAAATGGTATTCTCTGTCCTATTAGATAGGTACATGAGGTAAACTGTAGTGATGGTAATCTTCTTATCAGTGACTGGATTTGTGAGTTTTAACCTCCCTTCTGATCCTCAGCTGTGTCATGTGACCAACACTCTATCTCTCCAAATAACACAACATCTTATTTATGGACAGAAAGTCCGTTTCTCTATGTATTCCTATAGGAGCTTTAATGTCAGACTCATAGCATTAAATAGAGAAGTAACTGGCTTCCAGTCCTGTGTCAGTTGGAGATTAGAGTGCTGGTCACATGACACAGCTGAGGATCAGAAGGGAGAGGATAACTTACAAATACAGTCACAAAACCAGAATCTAATGCTGCAAAGAGGGACAGATAGTGTAGGGATAGGATTTGGATAGACAGGTTTAGTTTTTCTTTTCAAAAGACCCAAAAGTCCTTTTAAGGACTATTGTTTTATCTGGCTGCAACATCTAGTTTTTTGGGGGCAAAATTTGCGTAAAATTGCCCAACCATAACACCACCTGTGCTGCGTGTGCTGTCTAACGTTTGTGCATCCTAAATACCTGTGACATCCAGTGTATTCTTTTCTGCCGCTAATCAAGGCGACATTACCTGCGCAGCGTGTGCTGTATAACGTTTGTGCATCCTAAATACCTGTGACATCCAGTGTATTCTTTTCTGCCACTAATCAAGGCGACATTACCTGGGCAGCGTGTGCTGTATAACGTTTGTGCATCCTAAATACCTGTGACATTCAGTGTAATTTTTTTCTGCCGTTAGTGTCGGCGATATTCCCTGTGCTACATCTGCTGTATAACGTTTGAACATCCTAAATACCTGTGACATTCAGTGTAACTTACTAAAAATGCTTCCTCTAAAATCAATTTTATCTTCGGTTTTGGGCGTATTATTGTCATTCTGTAAAAGTGGCGTAATACTCGGACAACGTCGTTCCCAGCAGCGAGTTGTGAGTCCAAGATGCATCCAGGCATCCTCCCCATCCTGTTCCCAAACCATTTCAGTGGTGTTTCCGTCATTTTCTGACCTTTCCCTGTGAACCAGACACCCTCCCCTCTTCAGAGCAGGGCGTACCTGGTTTAGTGCTCTGGTTCTCCCATTGACCTCCATTGTGCTCGGGTGCTCTGTAGAGCACTCGAGCATCACCAAGTGTTCTACCCGAGCACTTTGGTGCTCGATCAACACTAGTAATTTGGCATGAAATGTGGAAGAGATAAAGAGGTTGTCTGGCCTCTAAGATTATTATATTTAGGGGTCAGAAGGAATAAAGAAAAAAAAAAGTGATACTTACCTTGCCAATGCCCAACCACTCCCATTCTGATGATTCCTTGGTCCACCATTGGTCTTGACCTTCTGGTATGTCTTAACACACAGGAAATGACTAATCAGCCAGTAACTGGCCACAACAGTGAACTGCCTCGCCTGTGATTGGCTGGGCAGTTATTTCCTATGTGTCAAGAGGGACCAGGAAGTGGCAGGGGACTCAGGAATGATCAGAATGGGAGCAGAGGAGGAATCAATAAGTTGAGTATAACTGACCCTTTAAAAAAAAGGAGTGACTGGACAACCCCTTACAGCACTTTTTCCAATATCATAATGTATAGTATAGCACAGCTTGACAGCACGTCAATGAATCACAGACGTATTGTCTCCACGGACCACACATGTATTAATTGACTTTAATGTGGATGTTCACACATGAGTGGTTTTCTACAGTGGGTCCATGATGACATCAGGGAAGAACACCAGATTTTTGTTTGTGATTACAGATCCCTAATGCACATTATAGTCTATGGGTCTGTGAAAACCACACAACACAGATAGCATCTGTCCTTGGTTTGTGTTTTTTTTTTTTTTTTTTTTTTTTATGGATCATTGCTAGGATATCCTCTGAATGCTTCAGCCTAGCAGTGTCGTGGAATACAAATGACACACGGAGAGCAATAACTGCACAATTGGACCAAACATGGATCCTTCATGGACATCTTCACAAATGAACCACTGACCATCTTGTCACGATGCCACCATGGATGTGTGAAAGAGTCCTTAGTGTAAAGTGTCACGTTACATTCGGTATTACAGAAATAAATGTCTAGTTTACCCTGGTTACTATCAATCAAATAGTCTTTCTCTAATGCAAAGACTTTAGCAGGACAACGTTGACCTAAAGTAACCTGAATATGAATTTTTACAGGCTCAGTGTATTCAGCACATCACTGACAGGAGATATGAACAGTGGCCAGAATTGTCTTTTATAGGTAGTCTGTAAGGTGGTGGATGAGTCATATCCTGAAAGTATGCACTTGAAGTATAAAAATGTCTGCACTACAGTATCAAAGGTTTGCAATAAAATGTGTTACTCACAGAGGTGGGATGAGCTACTAGGTGACTATGCAGAGCAAGGGCCAAGCTGTTAAACAAGCCTTATAACCCTCCTTCCGCCACATGAAGGTAAGGTGGACCACTGACTTGAAGGGTTGTTTGACTCCCGTTAATAGGCTGTGTTTGAGTGTCTGGTATTGTCACTCATTGTCATCAGATCCAGTGAATGGGGCTGAGCTGCAATACCAGACAAAGCCATTGGACAAGAGTGGCGCTTTTCTATCTACTGACAGCTTTGCATATCACAGGCAATCAGTTGAGAACTTTGCATTACGGTCATGGTGGTAACAACTGAAGATTCATTCTTGGGAGCTTAAGGAAATGTGTCACAAAAAATGTTATCTGCCCATTAAAACCAGATAGTGACGTATCTCCTTTTTAGCTAATCTCTTTTTATTTTCAGATTGCAGATTTTTCATTCTATTTCCTGAACATGATTATGGGGGTGGCCATCTTGCCTGACCTGTTCTTAACAGCATTTACACAGCATTAAAAAAACTGCTTTACGGCACCCACATGGTCAATAGACACAATGGTCAGGAGGGGATCTCATTGACTTCTATAGTAGAGTTTTCTAGGCATGTTTTGTAAGGCTACTTTCACACTAGCGTTATTGTTTTCCGGTATTAAATTCCGTCATAGGGGCTCAATACCAGAAAAAAAACGCTTTAGTTTTGTCCCCATTCATTGTCAATGGGGACAAAACTGAACTGAAAAGAACGGAATGCTCCTAAATGCATTCCGTTCAGTTTAGTTGCGTGCCCAGACCGGAGAGCAAACCACATCATGTTGCATTTTGCTTTCAGTCCTGGGGATCCGGAGCAAGACGCATCTGGCATGACCCCCAATGCAAGTCAATGGGGACGGATCCGTTCTGTCTGACACAATAGAAACCAGATCCGTCTTCCATAGACTTTCAATGGAGTTCATGACGGATCCGTCCCAGCAATGTTAAAGATAATACAACCGGATCCGTTCATAACGTTCATTATCAGTAACTGAAGCATTATTGCTGAACCCTGCCGGATCCAGCAATAACGCTAGTGTGAAACTAGCCTAACCTGTGCAGAGGTCTTTAACCCCTTCGCGACCAGCGCCGTACATGTACGGCGCTGGGGCGATGCGGGCACATGGCGCCCGCTCGCGGGTGTGGCGGGCGTCATGGCCGGCAAGTCTCTGCTGTTTCTAACAGCAGAGACTTGCCGCTACTTACCGCCATCGGCGGCGTCTTCCGGGGTGACTAGATGCCGTGATCACACGTGATCACGGCATCTAGTTGCGTCTAAACCCGGAAGCGTTCGCTTCCGGGTGGTGTACAGACACCCTGTGTGGCCAATCGGGGTGTCTGTACACCATATGAAAACTGTAATCCTCGCTGGTGAGGATTACAGTTTTCAAAGTGCAATTCTTATTCTGGCCACTAGATGGCAGGCCAGGATAAGAAATGAGCAATTGATGGATTTCTGAGTCTATAAAACCCAGAATTGCTCATAAAGAAAAAAAAAAAGCCACAATTTATAAGCCCATATTTGAGCTTTCTAATAGTAAAAAAAAAATTAAAAAAAATGTTAAAAAATATATAAAAAATAAAAAAGATGTAAAAGTTCAAATCACCCCCCTTTCCGTATAAGTAAAAAATAAATACCTAAATAACAATAAATATAGACATCATGGGTATCACCGTGACCGAAAACGCCCGTACTTTTAAAATATAAAAAAAAAAATTCCAATACGGCGAATTGTGTGGCGGAAAAAAGCGTCCAAATGGCGATTTGCCGTTTTTTGTCGCTTTTTTTTTTCTAAAAAAAATTAAATAAAAAGTGATCAAAAAGTCATACACACCCCAGATCGTCCCGCAAAAAATGAGAAGTTATAGGGGTCAAGATTTGACAAGGAAAAAAAAAAAAAAAAAAAGGGCAACTTTCTAATTATTTTATCACTATGAAAACGCAGGAAAAACTATACATATTAGGTATTGCCGGATTCGTACTGACCAGTAGAATGAAAGTAATGGATCAGTTTTAATGCACATCGAACGCTGTAAATAAGAAACCCGTAGAACTGTAGCGGAATAGCGTTTTCTTTGCAATTTCACCCGGTTTGGAATTTTTTTCCCGCTTCCCACTACACCGTATGCAATATTAAATGGTGGCGTTGGAAAGTACAACTTGTCCCGCAAAAAACAAGCCCTCATACAGCTATGTGAACAGAAAAATAAAAGAGTTATGGCTGTTTGAAGGCAGGGAGCGCAAAACGAAAATGCAGAACCGAAAAAAGCTCCGGGCGCGAAGGGGTTAAACAAAAATAACTAAGCTCTGACAATCACCTATTGTGAATGGAGGATCCTGTCTTATCTGTACACAGGTGATATCATTACAGGCATGATTAGAAGGACAGATATGCAGATAACTGCAGTAAAGCAATCTGTATAGACCAAGAAGTGGCGCTTATTATTAGGCTTAGTGGCCATTGCGAAAACTGCCAGATTTTTTGTTTTAGTTTAAATATAAAAAGTGCCATGGAAAATTAAAAATAACTTTGTCAAAAATTATTTAAAAATATGTTAAACATAAAAAAGTGATTTAAAAAGCAGGTCATTTTCTGATAACACATTCCCTTTAAAGGAGTTGTAGAAGATTAGAATAAATTTTGTCAGGTTTCTTGTAAAAACAGCGCCATTGTGTCTGGTATTGCAGCTTGGGCTAGGTTCACATCACCTTTTCGTTTTCCGGTCTGATCTGTCAGAAGAACAGAAAACAAAAGAAAAAAACATCCTTTATTTTGAGAATCCATTATGCTCAGTTCTGCCCATTTTGTTGCCATTTCTGTCAGAGATCAGTTATGTTAGACGGGAAAAAAGAAGTCCTTATTTTTCTGTCTAAAATAGCAGATCTCAGACAGAAATTGCTACAACGCCTGCAAAATAAGCATAACTGGTAACGGATTCTCAAAATAAAGAATCTGGGATTTTTGTGTTTTCTGTTTTTCTGATGGATGAGAAGAACGGAAAACTAAACGGTGATGTGAACCCGGCCTTAGACTCATTTATTTCATTGGAGCCCAGAAGAAAGAAAGCAGAATTTACATAGAAATACTCCTATGGAAATGACTGAAAGTTGAAAAATCACATGGAAAGAGCCACGTGTTTTGGTTGGAAATTTTTGTGCAGTGTTTATACCACCCCAGCTCTTTACACCTTATTTCTTCTCTACTACAGTGCATGAAGTGACATGGTCAAACACTACTCATTGTAGTAATCTATGTGCCATAGGGAGACATTAGCAAGGATTAACTATCTAAAACCCGACAACAGAGAGTACATCAATGTAAAATAGTGTCAGAAGGTTCTAACACTAGCAGCCTGGTTGTATGCCAAAAACAGTCCAGCCAGGAATATGCCACCTACTGGTTGCTGCTTCAAATACAACCTACATTGTAATAGTCAATAGACAATAACTGGTCAAGGCAAATTGCGGATCCGCAAAACACATACCGGCCGTGTGCACTCCGAATTTTGTGGATCGGAACGTCCGGCCCCATGATAGAAATGCCTAGTCGTGTCCGCAAAATAGACAAGAATAGGACGTTCTATTTTTTTTTTTTTTGTGGGGCTGTGGAACGGATGTACAGATGGGGACAGCACACCGTGTGCTGTCCGCATGTTTTGAGGCCCCATTGAAATGAATGGGTCCGCATCCGTTCCGCAAATAAATGCGGACTGAAAATACGGTCGTGTCCGTGAGGCCTAACTGAGAGAAGATACCAGGTATACGTTTTCATTTTATATTATGGTTAACTGCCTGAGAAAAACATTTTAAAACATACTTTAATACATTTCCATTAAAAGAAAGAACAAAACCAAATAAATTGTGGCTTGTCCACTCTGAAATTCTGTGATCTGGCTGGGTGGGGGGACATGGGATTAAGTGGTGGAAACATAGAATCCTCTTTCCAAGTCACAAAATGTGGGTTGTTGGGACATACATATATGATTCCAACTCTTACAACACGCCGTCCACGGGGTCACTGATGCGGCGTACCGCCCGGCGTACTCTGGGTGAACGTGACCTCTGGCTGCCTACGTGCATTCCTGAGCAGGCGAGCCCGCGGTCACGTTCACCCTGGTCTCCATCCTTGTCATTACAGGTATATAAGTATAAGTATACGCCGCATCAGTGACCCCGTGGACGGCGGGGGCGCTCTCCCAAGCGCGCTCGCATAGTAAGGCGGCGCATGCGCAATGACTACTAAAGCGCCGGCAACATGAAGAGCCGGGTGCCGGGATCGCGCAGTACTCACTCGCGCAACGCGCATGCGCGAGATTTCTGCGATCCCCGGCACCCCGGCTAACTGTCAGTCAAGAGCAAGTGGGGAGTGGCTTTCTTGACTTGAAGCAAGGAGGCCGCTGCCCCCTTGACTTCAAGCCCACACCGGAAAGACAGCGCAGCAAGATTAAAAGTTCTGTTTCCAGCCTTTTCATCCAGCAGTTCTCTGTTTCAACTACAGCAATAGGATCACACTGGGGTCTACTCTAAGGTACTGTTAACAGCTCATTTTGTAAAAAGGAGGTGACAGATTCCCTTTAATCCCATTTACCCCTACCCAGCCTGATCAGACCAGCACAGTTTTCCTCATGCACAGGCCCTTTGCCGTTTTTCCGGTCTGCAAATTGCAGATCGATAAAACATGGATACCAGCTGTGTGTGTCCTGCAAGTTGTGGAACGGAGCGTCCTGCCCTCTATAGAACTGTCCAATCCTTAACTGTAAAACGTACAAGAATAGGACATGTTCTATTTTTTTGCGGGGTCACGAAACGGACATACGCATGCAGACAGCACGTGGGCCCCCATTAAAGTGAATGGGCCAGCATCTAACAAAGAATGCGGATCTGATGTGGAAAGAAATACGCTTGTGAGCCCTAATGGAAATGTATTAAATTTTCTTTTTTTTTTATTTAGGCAGTTAACCATAATAGACTATAACCGGTCTTGTGTAGTTCTCAGGAGGAAGTAATGTGAAAAATATCATAACTGTCCTATGTTACCTTGAGAATTCTGATTAATTTGGTTCATGTTGCAACATTTTCAATTATTTATCTGAGTGGTTTTATAGCATGATGCAGCCTTGGGTGACCTGAGCAACCATTTCCTCCTCTGCACTGAGCACTGCAAATGCAGGCTTCAGTTCTAGTAAAGCATACATTCAATCTATCAATTATTAATATTTTTACTTAAAGGGGTTGTCCCACTAAAAATATTCTACATTCAATATTCAAACCAGCACCTGGATCTGAATACTTTTGTAATTACATGTGACTAAACATGGATTATAGCGCCACCTGCTGATTGCTTTTTTCTAATTTCTCTGTCCTGCTCACTGAGATGGAAGCACATGCTCAGTTCCATCCTTCAACTGCCACCAGCTGCAGCAGAAAGGACATGCCCACTGAGAAAGGACACACTCTCTAAACTGACAGCTTAAAATAAATCTAGTAGAGCAATTGGAAGAATGAATGGGAAGATCTCTAGATCCATGTAAGGTACAGGGCTGATTATAGCTTCGTTAGAATGAGGCTGTCATGTACTATATTATGTATCTCTGAACAGCCATTGAAGTCAATGGGTCAGCAAAATAAACTGCACCCATATTTTGCAGATCCACGGTATGACAACCACAAAATGGACATGGTTTTGTACATGGAGCCTAATAATGATACTTGGGGCTCTAGACCACTCTCTACTTCTTTCCTGTGCAACTACCATTAATGACTGAGGTACAAGAGTTACAACAATATTTGTCAAAGTCGAACATTTTTGTTAACACACCATAAAGAACTTTGTAGAGATCTGATATCACGTTGAGATTTAATGTCAGGAGGACGGGAACATGGCTACTGTCATGATAAATTGTGCAACTTTTGGGTATCGCATCAAAAACATGACAGCTTCACCTAGCATCAGTGTGTTAAAGAGCTTTTCCGAGACTTTTCTTGTGATGATCTATCCTCTGGATAGGTCATCAGTATCTGATCAGTGGGGATCCAACATCCAGGGCCCTCGCTGATCAGCTGTTTGAGATGGCATCAGTTCTTGCAGTAGTACAGCGGCTTTTCTCAGCTTAGTTAGGGCCAGGCACGTTCATCAGTCACATGGCCTAGGCGCAGCTCAATGAACTCATTGCAGTGAATAGGACTGAGATTCGATACCAAGCACAACCAATATACGGCGCTGTACTTTGCGAGCTGAGAAACGGTCACAGTGCTACTGCAAGCGCTGGTGCCTTCTCAAGCAGCTCAATGGCGGGGGTCCCGGGTGTTTGATGCCTGCCAGAGGTAAGTCTCGGAAAAACCCTTTTAATTTGAGAGTGAAAGCTCATGTTATATGTACATCAATTAAAGGCAGCCCCCCCCCCCCCCCGATTAGCTGTTTGAGAAGGCACCAGCGCTCCTTCTCTCAGCTCACCAAACAGAACGCCGTACATTGTATAGTGGCTGTGCTTCGTATCACAGCTCAGCCCCTTTTTCTTCATTATAGCTGAGCAGCGCTTAGGCCGTGTGACTGATCAACGTGATGTCACACAGCCCAGTAAAAGCTGGAGAAGGCCGTGATGCTCCTGCAGGCTCCGGTGCCTTCTCAAACAGTTGATCAGTGGGGTCCCAGGTGTCTAAAGGACCTATAAAGTATCCCTATAAAGTATCTGTCAGCAGATTTACTGCCCGCATTGCTGAGGAAAATGATGATTTAATATATGCAAATAAGACTCTAGGAGCAACGGGGACATTGCTGACACTGCTCTCTCTGCAACTGCCAGGCCCTCTGAACTTTGATTGCCAGGGCCAGGCATTTTGATGTTTTCACTGCCTGGCCCTATCAATTAAAGTGGAGAAAGTACGTCAGAGAGAGCAGAGCCTCTAGGTGTAATGGCAGCGCCCCCATTGCTCCTAGAGGCTCATTTGCATATATTAAAACATTTTTCTCAGCAATGCGGGCACATAGGAACATGGGGCGAACACAGATGCCCTCAGCTGCCAAGTGCATATGCAACAGGTCAGCTAGTTTCATAGGTACAAATCTGCTGACAGAGGCACTTTAAGTGCATGCTGAGCGTAGCCCACTTCAGGCTTCTTGGAACAACAAAGTATTGATTATATTTCTTCAACATATCTTTTGCATTAACACTGCTATTGTCATTTGCACTTTTATTAATTTATTAAAGGCATTGTTTGAGATAATGAAAAACTTCCACAAGGATAAGATTTAGGTTGGGGTGGGGGAGTACTACTTCTCCTTATGGAGACCGCCTAGTAGGCATAAGGAGTTTTATACGTCATGCAATGCTTCTCTCAAAAAAAGTGGTACAAATTAAGTCTCTTTTCTAAAGAAAAAATACTGTAAAGCTGCGCCTTGAGCATCACCTATTGCAGGGGTGGGGAACCTACGGCCCGCAGGCCTTATGTGGCCCCCGGCCCACTGCCAGAAAATGCTAATGACCGCTTCCATTATGGGAGCCTACACTATGCATTAATTGGGGCTCATCTGAGGTGGGGAGGGTCAGATGGGGGCAGATATGGGTCTAATTTGAGGCTGGGGTGCCTATTGGTGGTCTTATATGAGGCTAGGAGGCTGATAGGTGTCTAATTTGAGGCTTGGGGGCCTGGAGGTGGGGGCAGATCTGGGGCTGAGAAAGGGACAAAGGTAGGGACAGTGGCAGGAAGAGTGGAAGCTGGGTGAACCCCCTCCCTGGACCCCTCTGGGTTTAGCTTGGCTGCCATTATTGCCAAATAAAGAACTAAATATATAACATTCTCAACTTAAATGTTAGCTATATGTGGTCAAAATGGTGCCTATACTATTTGTAATACATAGTGTAGGCTCCATTTTGTGCTGCAAAAATACAGCTCTCTAGATTTTTTAAATTGAAGCGCAATTTCTGTAACTTACCTTACCCCTAAGTCAGTTATATGTTTGACCAAATATAGCCGTCAAATTTTTAAGTTGAGAATTTTGTACGACCCCCAAGCAATGTTACAAATGTCATAATGGCCCTTGGCAGCAAAAAGGTTCCCCATCCCTGACCTATTGTAAAGCAGCTGTGCTAAAAGTCAATGTCTAACTTTTTAGGTCTTGAAACATAAACCAGACACTTATCTACAGACAGCTGTTTCAGGGTGATTTCCTTTCATGAGGGCAGCACAGAGCACTTCTTACACTTACTAGGAGTAAGGAGGAATGCAGTAGTACTCCTTAAGATCCCCCACAAAGGTCTCTCAGCCAGCCAAGCCAGTCTTGAGATCAGTTTCTGGTTTGGCCATAATTAGAGATGAGCGAGCATGCTCGGCAGAGCATGCTCGAGTGCCTTTTTTGCGTATGCATTTTAAAATTCCTACGCATATTTTAATCTATACACAAATGCGTACGAATAGCTGTTTTAGGAGGCCGTGGCGCATCCGTGAGCACTGCAGCCTCCTAACAGCATACTAAGCACAATGCCTATCCAATGGACAGCGACTGTGCTTGGTATCGCAGCTCAGCCCCATTCACTTGAAAAGGACCGATTTGTGTCTAGGCCATGTGACTAGTGAATGTGTCATCACTGGACTAGCGTAATCTGCGAGAAGGCTGCGATCCTCAAATGGCTGGTCATTGCGGGTCCAGGTCAACAAATACTAATGACCTATCCTGAGAATTGCTCATCAGTATAACACAGTTGGAAAACCCCTTTAAAACGAGATTTTTGTGGACTCACCTGTAAAATCTCTTTCTCGCTGAGTTCATTGGGGGACACAGGACCGTGGGTATAGCTGCTGCCACTAGGAGGTGACACTAAGCTGAAAAGTGTTAGCTCCTCCTGCCGGCTATACCCCCTCTAGCCAGGAGAGAGCATATCAGTTTGTGCCCAAGCAGTAGGAGCAGAAGAAAACAAGGAAAGGAAACTGGAATAAAAGGAGAAACCGATCAACCAGGACCGAGCCTAGGGCCCACAGCCCCGCCCGCTCCAGAAATACTGTCCCTCGCGGCAAGAGGCAATCCATGGGTGGGAGCTGTGTCTCCCAATGAACTCAGCGAGAAAGAGATTTTACAGGTGAGTTCACAAAAATCTCGTTTTCTCGCTCGTATCATTGGGGGACACAGGACCGTGGGACGTCCTAAAGCAGTCCACGGGGTGGGAAGAAAAACCCCAAACAGAACTCGGACGCGAGGGCCTAAGGTACCGCTGCGCGCAAGACCTTACGTCCCAGAGCAGCGTCCGCAGATGCAAATGTGTTCACCTGGTAAAACTTTGTGAACGTATGCAAGGAGGACCAGGTCGCCGCCTTACAGAGTTGTAAGGCCGAGGCCTGATGGAAACGAGCCCAAGAAGCGCCCACCGCCCTGGTCGAGTGAGCCGTGATCCGGGCAGGAGGCGTCCTGCCACGGGAGTGATAAGCCTCTGCAATGGCGAGACGAATCCACCGGGCAATCGTCACCTTGGAAGCTGCCAAGCCTTTGCGGGGACCTTCGGGAAGAACAAACAGGGAATCTATGCGGCGAAAGGAGTCTGAGGTGGACAAATAGATCCGAAGTGCCCGGACCACGTCTAGGCTGTGAAGAGCACGTTCCTTGGGGTGAACTGGCGAGGGGCAAAAGGACGGAAGGACGATGTCCTCGTCGATGTGGAAAGCCGAAACTACCTTCGGTAGGAAGGAGGGTACCGGACGGAGAACTGCCTTGTCCTGGTGCAGTTACCAAGAAGGCTACTTTCCACGAGAGGAAGCGAAGGGAGACCCTGTCGAGTGGTTCGAAGGGAGCGGATTGAAGGGAACCAAGAACCAGGTTCAGATCCCAAGATGGCAAGGGAGGGCGATAGGGAGGGATGGTGTGAGCTACGCCTTGGAGAAAGGTCTTGATTGGACCCATACATGCTAGCCGCTTTTGAAAGAAGACGGACAGCGCAGACACCTGACCCTTGAGAGAACTAAGGCCTATCCCAGAGTCCAAGCCTCTCTGCAGAAAGGAGAGAACCGTAGGAAGGGAAAAACGAAGGGGGGGCAGGGTACAATCTCTGCAGAAACAGAGGAAGGATTTCCAAGTTCTATAGTAAATCCTGGAGGACGTAGGTTTCCGAGCCTTAATCATCGTCCGAATAACCGCCTCTGAGAATCCACGCCTCTTTAGAATGTAGGTTTCAATAGCCACGCCGTTAAACGCAGCGATCGTAAATGCTGGTGGAAGACGGGTCCCTGGGAGAGGAGGTCCTCTCAGAGGGGCAGGGGCCATGGAGCGTCTCCTAGAAGGAGCATGAGGTCTGAGTACCACGCTCGTCGGGGCCAATCCGGGGCAATGAGAATGGTCGGTATGCCCTCCTGCTTGATTCTGCGAAGAATCCGGGGCAGAAGAGGAATGGGGGGAAAGACATACAGGAACGAGAAGGTCTCCCAAGGGGCTACCAGCGCATCCACTGCGTAGGCCTGTAGGTCCCGTGTCCAAGACAGGAAGACCGGGAGTTTGTGGTTGAGCCGGGAAGCCATCAAGTCTACTTCCGGACGACCCCAGCGGAGACATATGGCGTCGAAGATCTCTGGATGCAGGGACCACTCCCCTGGATCCACCGTCTCCCGACTGAGATAATCCGCAGTCCAGTTCTCCACACCCGGGATGTGTACTGCAGAAATGGAGGGGACGTAACGCTCCGCCCACAGAAGGATCTTGGTCACTTCCAACATTGCCGCGCGGCTGCGGGTCCCTCCTTGGTGGTTGACATATGCCACGGCCGTGGCATTGTCGGATTGGATCCTGATCGGAGATCCCTTCAGTCGGGAGGTCCAATGAAGCAGGGACAGATAAATGGCCCGCAGTTCCAAAACATTGATGGACAGTTTGGATTCCTACAGAGACCATTTCCCCTGGACCGTCCAGGGCGGGAGGAAACCCCCCCAACCCAGAAGACTGGCGTCGGTGGTAATGACCGTCCACGAGATTGGCAGAAAGGATCGGCCGGAAGTCAAGGCTGGAGCCATCAGCCACCACATCAGGGACGACCGTACTCTGGGGGGAAGGGAGATTAGGTGGTTGAGGGAGTCTGGTGACTTGTCCCAGGCCGACAGAATCACCTGTTGAAGTGGGCGAGTGTGAAACTGAGCGAACGGGACTGCCTCGAAGGAGGCAACCAGAGTTCCCAGTACCTGCATACAAAAACGGATCGTGGACCGAGGGCAACAGTGGAGGAGACGGACAGAGCCTTGGAGAGATCTCCTCTTTTGAGGGGGAAGTCTGATCGACGCTGAATGGGAGTCGAGAGTCATCCCCAGAAAGGTTATCTGCCTGCTGGGAAGGAGGGATGACTTTTTGAAATTGACTAACCAGCCGAAACGAGGTGATGTTGAGGCTTTCCCCGTTCTGATCGAAGGTGGGCGCCTTGACCAGAATATCGTCCAGATACGGGATCAGGACGATACCCCTGGACCTGAGGAGTGCCAGGAGGGGGGCCAGAACCTTGGTGAACACACGCGGCACGGTTGCTAGTCCGAAGGGGAGGGCCACGAATTGATAGTGGTTCTCTCCGACTGCGAAGCGGAGGAAACGCTGGTGCGAATGGGCGATGGGGATGTGCAAGTACGCGTCTTGAATATCCACGGAAGACAGAAATTCGCCCTGCTCCAGGGAAGCCACTACGGAGCGAAAGCGCTGGAGTTTGACAAAGCGATTGAGAAGCTTGAGGTCCAGGATTGGGCGGACGGAGCCCTCCTTTTTGGGAACTACGAAGAGATTGGAATAAAAACCCCTGAAGTGTTCCGCTGGGGGAACTGGGGTGATTACCCCCTGTGTGGTCAGTTTCTGCAGAGCCTGGAAAAAGGCGGCTGACCGGCCAGGATCCTTGGGCGGCTGGGACGGGAAAAAACGATCTGGTGGGCGGGAGGCAAACTCGATTTTGTAACCCGATGTTACAATCTCGAGGGCCCAGGCGTCGGAGATGTGGGACCGCCAAACTTCCTGAAAGAGGAGTAGCCGCCCCACGTCCCATCATGTGGAGGACTGTTTGGTGCCAGAGGAATGTGTGGGTTGGGTACGGGGGCGTCATGACTATTGAGGTTCAAAAGAAGGCTTTTTTCTTTCCTCCTGCGAGGAGGCACCCGAGCCTGTCTTTGTCACAGTGCGCATGCCGGAGAAACGGCGAAAGGACTGGAATCTCGAATTGGAAGGCTTGGTACGAAAGGAACGTCTGGGTTTATTTTGAGGAAGGTGGGTGCTTTTAACACCAGTGGCCTCTGAGATAATTTCATCCAGTCTGGTACTGAAAAGTCGTGAGCCTGAAAAGGGGAGCCCCGTAAGGGAACGCTTGGATGAAGAATCAGCAGACCAGACCTTCAGCCAACCTTCTCGCCGCATGGCTACATTAAGGGCTGAGGCGTGCACGACTAAGGTGCTCGCATCCAAGGATGCTTCACAGAGATACTTTCCTGCTTGGGAAATTTGGAGCGTCAGGGCCTGAAGATCTTCCAGGGGGAGATCCGACAAGATATCCTGGTGTAAGCGTAGCCCCCATTCAGAGATCGCCTTGTCCACCCAAGCAGATGCAAAAATGGGGCGGAGAGCGGAACCGCACGCAGCGAAGGCTGATTTGGAAAAAGATTCCAGGCGGCGATCCACTGGGTCCTGAAGGGACGACCCATCTGCTACTGGAATGGCCGTGTGTTTGGAAAGACGTGCCTCAGGAGGATCCACCTTGGGGGGTGCCGACCATTTGTCCACCGAGGTGGTTGGAAAGGGGTAGAGCAAATCAAGTCGCTTAGACGCGGTGAAGCGCCGATCCGGATGGTCCCATGATTTAGCAATGACGGCAGAAAAATCGTCATGCAGTGGGAATACCTTAGGGGTGTGTTTGGACCGAAGAAACAATACCCCTTGCTGACCAGAGGACGTGGATTCGTCCTGGATCTGGAAGGTATCACAAACGGCTGTGACTAGGCTGTCAACCATGGACGCCATCTTGGACGACTGGTCTGGGTCTATGTCAGACCCTGAATCAGGGATCTCTCCTTCAGAAAGTGCCTCGCTTGGTAGGGAGGACACCTCAGAGCACGACCTGGGGGGTGGCGGTGAGACAGAAGCCTCAGAGGAGGACGAATGACCTGTTCTGGGTCGTTTGCGGGAGTTTCTACCCCTAGGCTGGCTACCAGCGGAGGGTGTAGATTGTGCAGGTGGCGCATTGTCAACCAAACGCCCCATGAGAGTGAGGGTGGTTTGGGACACTTTTGATAAATCAGCCACTGCCTGGGACAGAGCTCGAGCCCAGTCCGGTTCCACACGGTCAGGTGGGCATTGCAGCTGCTCGGGCAAGGGAGCTGGTTTGGGCGCACGGCATGCTGCGCAGAAAGGGTCCATTTGGCCACGTGAGAATTTGAGAGCACACTTAGCACAGGCATAGTGTGTAGGAGCTGAAAGCGGACGGGGGTCGGCTGTTGGCTCGGACATGGTTAGCAGTGAAAAAGGGGGCTGGAGAGGATAGTTTGTCCTACCAGGAATATGCCGACAGGAGGAGGTTCCACTGAGTCCAGGCGATTCCCAGGTCCTGCTGTCCCCCAAGGTGCGTCCGCAGGAAGGTGGAGTCCACAGCGCGGGAGGGAAGCGCGGGAGAAACAGGGCTTGCCCGGCGGGAAGGCCGAAAACCCCGCCCCCGGGGGAGGTACGGAAGGGATGCGGCCTAGGAAGGACCGAGCCGGGGGCTGGAGTAAAGAGCGCTGCCAGCCGGAAGCACTTCCGGTCGCCGGCTGCGCCCCGAATATGGGAAACGGCAGGGCTACTGTGCCGCTAAGGAAGACTGTGTGATCATGCGGCCACACGTCCAGAAGAGGCGTCCGCCATGGTGGTCGCGGCCAGGGGCCTCCCGCCGCAGCACCCGGCAGCGGGAGCTGAATACATTAATGGGTCTTCCATGCCCAGTGGAAGACCGAGGAAAAACAGGCCCCGCTGGGCCGATAAGGGATCTGGGGGTGTCCTGAAGGTAGGTGGCCGGAGGGCTAAGGACATGATGGAGGTGGAAGGGGGAGGGGGGGGTTGGAGTGGATACTTACCCACTGCAGCTGAAGAGGTCACTTACCCATCTTCTGCGTTCACCCTCCATGAGAAGCCCAGCAGGGTCACCTCTTCAGACGCTGGCACAGGAGTGGCAGGAGTCTGGAAAGAGAAGGACTTGTAAATCCAGGTGACCCCCATGCTGGTGGGAAGCAGGAGAGCATTGCTCTCCTGGTCCTCTTTTCTTCTTGGGGGGAGCTGAGCAGGGAGGGGGTCCGACCCTGGCCAGGTGTCCCCGGGGAACAGGGAGGCTGGGCGACCCTGGTCCCCTGTAAGAAAAAACGGAATAAAATAATAAAATAAAATAATAAAATAAATGAAAATGGCGAACAGCCCTGCGTTGCAGGGACGTCTGCCTCCTACGACACTAAGCTAAAAACTGATATGCTCTCTCCTGGCTAGAGGGGGTATAGCCGGAAGGAGGAGATAACACTTTTCAGCTTAGTGTCGCCTCCTAGTGGCAGCAGCTATACCCACGGTCCTGTGTCCCCCAATGATACGAGCGAGAAAGTCAAATTTTCATAAATAAAGAAAAAATAAATACATTAACATGTTATTGCTGCTGCAGCATTATGCATAAAACAATCTTAAGTTTCTTCTTATACTACTGTTTTCGAAGAGTGTTTTCCCTTAGATACAGCTGTTTTGAACCCTACAATATGTGAATCTTCTCAAGATGGTTCCTCTGAGGCCAAAACTGCCTCCCTCACTTCACATACACACTTGCTTTAGCCAGCAGCTGCCAGCCAATCAAATTGGATTACTGAAATGCGCCTCCTCACTCTGAAGCCTAATGCAGGCATGCAGTGTTTGTCTTCTGTTTACACTAAAGGGAAGACAGAAAAGTCCTAGCAACAGTATTTTTTGAGTCCAGTGGAAAGGGAAAGGGGACATTAAATGGAACCTGTCGTCAACTTTATGCTGCCCTTACTGAGGGCAGCATAAATTAGTGACAGAAATGCTGATTTTAGCGTTGTGTCATTTATGAGCTAAAAGTAAGTGCTTGCCGAGAACCAGCATCATAATCATTGCAGCAAAGGCCTTGAAAAGAGTCAAATCTACCTGAGAAGAGTCATGGTTATTCATAATCTGCTCTCCCTGCCCACCTGCGGATGATTAGCAGTTCTCTCCTAGTGAGAAAGGGAGAAAACTAGATAGAAGACTGTCAGTCATCAGCAGGTTGGTAGGGAGAGCAGGAATTCATGAATAACCAGGACTCTTCACAGGTGACTGTGACTCTATTCCAGGCCTAGTCTGCAAGGATTGTGATGCTGGTCCTTAGCAACCACTTACTTTTAAAATATAAATGACAGGCTGCTGAAATCAACTCACCTGTCTCTACTTTATGATGCCGTTACCATGGGCAGCACAAAGTTGATGGCAGGTTCCCTTTAATGAGAGCTGTTATTATAAGGTAATTACATATTTCTTATCAATCTACTGACAGACTAACTCAGGTATACAAACCTAGCTCTAATAAACTAGCACATAAAAAAAAGAGTTACACTTCAATACATTTTCAAATGTAACAATATTTGCTATGGTTTAAGGCAGGGGTGCCCAACCTGCAGCAATCCAGCTGTTGCAAAACTACAACTTCCAGCATGCTCGGACAGCCTACAGCTATCAGCAGGGTGTGGTGGGAGTTGTAGTTTTACAACAGCTGGAGGGCCGCAGGTTGGGCATCCCTGGTATAAGGGGTCTTCCCCACAAAGAATAAATGAGCCAGAAATGTGCGTGTACAGTATGTGTGAATCATAAGCTTCCTCATCCTCGTCTTTAAATATTTTATGCAAGTCAGTGTCTCTGGAGGATACTCTGCTGCAGCCATAAGAATGGATTATTATGGGCAAAGCTTTCAGAATTATTTATGTGACACTTGCAGTGAACATATCAGTTGACTATGACCACAGTAGACCAAACACATGTGATGTGGATTCTGGTGGAATTTCACAAGACCAAAATCAGAAGACAGAGCAGATAGAACCAGTTAGGAAATCCCTGTATAAATAATGTCACTAACATCTTATGTCTTTTTCTTGTACACCAAGAAGTCAATTGTACACAAAAAAATAAAACAAGAATGAAACTTTCTATGTTGAATGTAATGAGGATATATGTAAAGATTACATATATTAGAGTAAAAGAATATGTTTATTGGGGAAAATTGTACAATTGAAAGGAGGCTCCAATACCTTTATGGGCCACCTCTAGCCTGGATACAAGATGAGATATAGGTTCCATATGATATCCTGCAGCAAAATTTTCCTACTGGGATTAGCGTCCCGACCTATCCCTTGGTTGAACTTGATGGACTTGATGTCTTTTTTCAATTGTATTAACTATGTAAAATCTTCTCACAGATGATATAGCTGGGCCTGTAGATCTTGCACACGTGTAGATTGCCAAAGCTAGCATCCCAGTTGGTCCCATAAATGCTTGGTTGTCAAAAAAGTCTGGCTACCAGGCAGGTCAATCAAGTCAGTGAGACATTCCTAGGAAACCCTTGCTGTGGGTGAACATTATCCTACAGGTGGAAGCCCTGCAGAAGCAGAGCTGAGCTCTGATACCAAGCACAGCCGCTATTAAATGTACGTCGCCGTGCTTGGCAAGTTGATAGACCACAAAGCTATTTGTGAGCGCTGGTGCCTTCTCAAACAGCTAATCGGCAGGGATCCTGGGTGTCAGACCCCCACCAATCAGTTAAAAAATCCTGGAAAACCCCTTTAATATGGCTGCACTTCTAAATGCATTTCATATTATTAAAGAGGTTGCCTCCTTTTTTTATATTGATGACCTGTCCTCAAGATAGGTCATCAATATCAGATCATCAGGGGCCCAACTCTCAGCCTCTCCCCCGTCGATCAGCTGGTTGAAGAGAGCACAGCTCTTGTACGAGCGCTACCTTCTCTTCACTGTTTACCTGTTCACTGTCACAACTGCAGTAGTGAGCAGGTGTAATTAAAAGTATGGCTTCCCATTCACTTCAATGGGACAGCTCCTTCCTGTTCTAGTGAATACTACAGAGCTGTCCCACTGAAGTGAACGGGACGACTGAGATGTAATTACACCCGCTCACCGTAACAGTTGTGACGGAAAGCAGGTAAACAGTGGAGAAGGCAGCACTTGTAGGAGCACTGCTTTCTCTTCAAACAGGTGATTGTGGGGGAGCCTATCCTGTGGATAGGTCATCAATATGAAAAAAACATAACTATGAACCATTGGACACTTTATATTATATTCCTCCCACAGGAGTCAAAGGAGTCAGAAAAATTTGATCAGTATCTGCATCTTTAGCATGGGAGAGAGACTGATAATATAGATGAAAAAAATGGATCTTAAAGGGGTTATCCGAGGCTGGAAATGGCCCCCCATACGCCCAGGCCTCTAACACTGATTCTACTTACCTGGCTCCCCGCACAGCCACAGCTGCTTCTCCCCATGCATGCATGTAAACATCCGTTGTCAGGGGGAGCAGCCAATGGCAGGCGGTGATGGGAACAAACCTCCCTAGCGTCACCCACAATGCTAGGGAGGCTCCCCTTACCCGACACTGGATGTTTTCATCCACGCACGGGGAGAAGCAGCTGTGGCCGTGCGAGGACCAGGAGCAGCGTGGGGAGCCAGGCAAGTAGAATCAATGTGAGAGGCCCGGGCGTATGGGGGGCCGGTTCAAGCTTCGGATAACTCCTTTAACCACTTCCAGTCTGCCCATTGACTATAAACGTCCTGGTAGTGGATCTCTATCTCTGAATGGACGTTTTAAAACGTCCTTGAGCTTTGCCCCCTGTGTGCAGCACCTGTACATAGAAGCTTCATGACTCAGCTGCCTCCCGACAGCCAAGAACATGGAGCTTTAACCTGAGACCTTTTTTCCTGGCCTCCAGGCTTTTGATCACTCTGACAAGCTGTCAAAGCCATCACAAATGCTTGTACTATCTCCCTCTCATTACTGCCGGTCACAGAGCAGTTTACAACCACATATGGGGTGTTTCTGCAAACTTCAGAATCCGGAAAATAAATACTCAGGTTTGATTTGCGGTTTACCCTTGCTATCTTATAAGAAAAATGAATTAAAAATTGAAAATCTGCAAAAAAAATATATTTATTTTTAAATTTCACCTTCCTTCTGTTTTAACTCTTGTGGGAAATCTAAAGGATTAACAAACTTTGTAAAAATCAGTTTGGATTACATTGGGGGCTGTAGTTTCTAAAATATGTTAATTTATGGGAGGTTTCTATTATTTAAGCCCCTCAAAGTCACTTTAGAACTGCAAAGGTCCTTTAAAATTAACTATTGGAAATTTTCATGAAAATCTTAAAAATTACATCTAAAATTCGAAGCCTTCTAACGTCCTCAAAAAATAAAATTACATTTCCAAAATGATGCCAACATAAAGTGGACATATGGTGCATGTTCATTAATAACAATTTTATTAGATATCCCTATGCAACTTAAAAGCAGAGAAATTCATATTTAAAAAAATGTGATTTTTTTCAAAATTTTCAGTAAATTTTGGATTTTTTTTTATAAATAAAGGTAAAATATATTGACTCAAATTTACCATTAACACAAAGTACAATGTGTCACAAGAAAACAATCTATGAATGGCTTGGATAAGTAAAAGCGTTCCAAAGTTATTACCACATGAAGTGACATATGTCAGATTTGCAAAATTAGGCCTGGTCAGGAAGGGGGTAAATGGCCCGGATGGGAAGTGGTTAAAGAATACAATAACTAGCACAAAACTTGCCTAGATAGAAAGATAACCGGATTCATACGTAGTGTTGGTATTTACATCCATATTGTAACATACAAGTGTAAAAGAGGATGGTTAACTGCCAGACTAATGCCTCATTCACACATCAGTGTTTTGATCAGCGATTTCCATCAGTGATTGTAAACCAAAACCAGGACTGGAGCCTCCACAGAGATATGGTGTAATGGAAAGATCTGCACCTGTTCTGTGTTTAGAGATGCACCTGGTTTTGGCTCACAATCACTGATGGAAATCACTGACCAAAACACTGATGTGTGAATGAGCCTTAATAAATTATTACATTTATTTGAGGCAAGGACATCTTTAGGCCATACACTGTACTCTCTGTGCTTTGGACATTTTTTGTAATCAAAAGTGTTTACTTTTGATAAGCTCATGGTTGGAGAACCTGTTAAAGTTTATTTCGTCTGCAGCACCACCACAGGGTAAATGAAACATTACACATCTCCTATTGACATCAATGGGCTGTCCACGTAAAACATGGATATACCAGGACCTCCAGTGCAAGAGACACTCTTTGTAGCAGCACTGGCTGATGAGTGTGCTGAATCTGGGATCCTAGTCTATTAAAGGAGTTGTCTGGAGATCAAGTAGAGAACTTGTTATGCAGGTGGTCTGTGCCAGCCTCGACTCTGTTCTCACCTCTGCCACACTACTCATCCACTCCCTTCTTCTGGCGGCTCTGACCTGCCAGCCAACAGCAGGTCAGTGCCTCTCACTGCCCGTTGGGCATGCGCTCTCCCTCCAGCTTTTGAAGGGCCATCAATCAAAGTGCCTTTTCCTGTAAGAGGGTGCCTGAGCAATAGGCTCCAGTTCACTAAATCCTGCTAAGATGTGTAGCTTTACATTTCTTTGCTTGTGTACCAATGGGCTGCTCACTCTGACTTTGGACCGTTTACTGGATTGCATATACTGTGCCTGCTTTGACCTTGGCCTGTTCATGACTATGGTTTTTGCCTGATCCCTCTGTGCTTTGCATCTGTGTCTCTTGATTCCCGTGGGTCAGCAGTCACTTGAATAGAGACTACTCCAAGAAGTAGTGGCCTGGTGATTCCCCTGCAGTGAAATCTAGCATACATCAGTTAAAGGGTGAATACCAGGGGGGCCACTTGGGTAACGTTCTTGGCAGTAGCCTTAAGTCAAATCTGTTCAAGTGTCACAGTGTGTCTACACCCGGCATGTAAGTGCACTTACTAATAAACCTGTATTTTTAATTCTGGACTTTATCGACAAACCAAGTCGTGGTACCAGAAATCGAGTAATTTGCACCTGATGTGCCAACACAGCCTCACATGATTGAGGCCTGTCTCCCCTTGTGTTCATGTCGGCATGTCACTAAGCACATGGTCCCAAGGGGCTATCACTTTTGATTTTTCCATACCTCAGCCAGCCCCCTTGGTCCCAGTCTGTCAGCAAGACAGCATCCTTGTGAATGTGCAGGTTGAATTGGGGGGAATATAAGTATACAATGGAAACACTAAGTAGAGAATCGTGCAGGGGACATACCAGGATTCTGCTAAAATATAGGACAAAATAGTGTAGCATCTTGTCTAGTAAATTGCCACAAAAATGTGACTGATCCCATACTCAATGGGCTGCATTTGTTACAGTCATTTGATGGCTTTGATGCGTCTGTTATTATAGGAGCAGAAGAACAAAAACTGAAGCGCTGGTGTGAACCTAGCCTTAGTTGAAATTATGTCTTATGATGACAATACTTCTTTAAAAGTATTCTGGGGGATTTTGTTTTGGACTTTAACCAATCTATATCCCTAACTGGTTATTTGAAAATGGAGTTTTCTAAACTGGACAATTATTTTAAGTAGCAGCTACAGATGAGATGCTTCTTGATGAGCACTACAATAAAATGTCTAAAGGGAACAGTGTTCAAATGTCTCCCATCTGGGGAGAAAGCTGGATTCCAACCTGCCCAATCCTATTTGTTTGGGCCAAAGGTCGTATGTCTTTGGACAGCTTTAGACTAAATCTCATAAAAAATATTACCATTTCTAGAAGAACCGTTTCAGGTCCGTTTTGCACAGTGAATTAAAAAAAGGCAAAAATATACGAAAAGACAGAAAAATAATCAATTTGTTTACTCATATACTTGTTAAAATTTTTAATGTAATATGTACATTATTTTATACTGTTAACATAATTAAGCAACAAGTAGTTTATATATTAGGGCCCTCCGTACAGCCTATTATATGCAAGGAAAGTCTTTAAAACAGCAAATATGGCATACGTTTTATTCTATGTACAATACATTTCTTATAAATATAATACATCATCCTCTATTCAAAAGCGGACTTTTCATCATACTGAGGCCTTTTCTAATCGGTAAAGTTCCACAATAAAGTGAATAAGGTTTGACATGAATGTTCTGGTTGTGTAAAATAGTGCACTCTTTACTGAGATGAATCAGGTTGTTACAAATATGAAGCTATTTAGTCATTATCTTTTCACACGCGTGCCTTCAAATCATAAAACACCCCCAAACAAATCTAGCTACATCTGGGAAATAAACAGCCATGAAGACCAAAAAGTGCAAATGACGGCAACACCTCACATGAATGGGTTCATAGACAATAGTAATTTGTCGGAAACACATTTGAACCAAATGTCAACATTTTGATTGACTATGAGAAAATATTTTTTTCCAGGTAAAATTAAATGGGTTTTTATATACAGGGCAGGTAGGTGAATCAGTCACTTCCAAATGTCTTGCATAAGGGAGGAGTCAACAGTCTAAATGCTTCCTATGGAATCTCTCAGAGCATCATATAAGGAGGCAGACATCCGGGAACGTGGGGGCCTTCATGGAAAGACACTTCATCCACTGCTCGTCGGACAGGAATTAATCAGTCACATTATTAATGACTATCAGTGCTGGCATGGAGCTCTGTTGATTGGTTTCGAATACGGTGACTTGGTCGGCCAGCTTAGCAAACACTCTTGGAGTTCCAAGATTATAGATTCCGGTGTGGACAAAACAAGCATTCAGCTTCAGGCTAAATATTTCATGTCTTTTCAGCTGAAGTTTGTACTGAGTTTGCCCCAGCCAGGTAAAAGAACCATGGATTTCTAAAGCTTCAGGGCTGAAAAGAAAAAAAAAAGGTTATTATGTGATCTCCCAGAGGCACTGAAGCTTCTAAGGCTACTTTCACATCTGCGTTTTTGCCGGATCTGTCATGGATCAGCAAAAACGCTTCCGTCATGATAATACAACAGTCTGCATCCATTATGAACACATCCGGTTGTGTTACCTCTAAAATAGCCATGACACAAAAGAAAACGGATCCAGCACCTATTGACTTACATTGGTTTTAGGGATGGATCCGTTTTCTTTTGTGTCCGAGAAAATGGATCCGCCATCATTCACTTACATTGTGTTTCACATCGGATGCGTGTTTTTCCACATCCCATGACGCACTCAAAAACACTGCTTGCAGCGTTTTTCTGTTCCGCGATGGGAACGCAACCAAATGAAATGGAAGGCATTCTGGAGCATTCAGTTCCGTTTTGTCCCCATTGGCAATGAATAGGGACAAAACTAAAGTGTTTTCCTCTGGTACTTATGACGCATCTCAATAGCGGATAGGAAAACGCTGATGTGAAAGTAGCCCGAGTCTCCTGCTATGGAACCAGAGCTATAACCTGGAATATCCTGTTTAGAAAGGCCGAGAAGTGAAAATGATGGCTACTATTTCCAGTTATAAGTATGACATGGATAATGGGGTAGTGCAGTGTCAGAATATTACATTCAATATCAGATTGGTGGGGTCCGACTCCCGGCACCCCTGCCGATCAGCTGTTTGAAGTGAATGGGACGAGCGCTTGTAATCACAGCGCACCACTGCCACAAGCTAGAGGGCATGCAGGTAAACATTCAAGAGCACGCAGCACTCATATGAGCAACGCGACCCTTTAGACAGATGAATGGAGGGGGTGTTGGGAGGCTGAGGCCACTCCTCCACTACTTATTTGATAGGTTATCAATATCTTGAAACTGCACAACCCCTTTAGAGTTCTTATTATGCTACAGAATAAAACAAGTTATGAGTCAAGGTAATTTTTTTGTTTCCTGTATTAATGTACATAAGTTTCACAAAGTATCAGCACATCAAGTCCATATTTATGAAGATTCTTGCATGGTTTCTTAGAAAAGTTTTGGAAAGTAATGCCCATTGAGCCTGGATCATGAGAGACACTGCTCATATGCTGCACCTTTATTAATAATCTCCTTCAACAGAGTGATCCGAGTGGCGGTAGATGCCTCATTACACGCTGCTGCATGGAAGAGCCAGATTCCATAGACCTCAAGGGAAGCAAGCCTGTCAATGCAGTAGATCACAAGGATGTGCCTGCAGGTTTTCTGTTCACACACCAACACTCAGGGGCAAAATGTTAACAATGTACCGTATTTTTCGCCCTATTAGACGCACCTTGGTTTTAGAGGAGGAAAATAAGAAAAAAAATATTTTTCATTAAACCTCTAGTCAGACCACCAATCAGACCCTCAATGTTAATCAGACCTAAGCTGACAGCCCCAATAAGACCCCCAATGTTAATAAGACCCCAACAAGACCTCAGATCAGACTTCAGCTTAGACCCCAATGTGAATGACCCCCAATCAGACCTCACATCAGCCCCCCATATGTCTTTCACCAGCCCCTATTGCCTTTCACCAGCCCCCATTGCCTCTCATGAGCCCCCAGCCGCCATAAATTAGCCCCCAGCAGCATTACATGAGCCCCCATTGCCTCTCACCAGCCTCCTTTGCCTCCTATTTTATAAAATAAACCACTTACCTCTCCTGCTCCTGGACACCGCTGCTCCTCTCCGTCCACGCTCTGCCTTCCTGCTGCCGCCAGCTCTGCTGTGAACTGGTGCGCACTGCGTGAGGTCACAGAGCGCCCTCATGCTGTGCGCAGCCCTGCACAGCCGACAGCCGAGTGGAGGACCAGGAAGAGGTGAGTACAGAATCTTCGCCGCTTCCTGGTTCTCTGGTGCTAATGAGCGCTTTCATAATGGAAGTGCTCATTAGCATTCGCCCCTTAAGACGCAGGGGCATTTCCCCGCCACTTTTTTGGGGAAAAAAATGTTTCTTATGGGGCGAAAAATACAAGGGTTAGCACGGTGACCGTGTGTGAAATCTGTAGATCGGTGCAGAAGCCCTTTGGGCACAACTGAGAACTAGCGATATGAATTAAGGTTTCTCTATACTGAAGAGTGTAACATCAATATATCTACGCATACATTTAATAATAAATAATAATAATACGTACCCTGTTGTCTTATGTCTTAGATCGATAATTACTTCAACTTCTGCCTGAGAGCTATTGGAAAGCACAAATGTAACTGGAACTATACAAAGGCTGCAAAAAGAAAACAAAAAGCAAATTATTCATACAGTGAATATAGCTGTGTGTCAGACACTGCATCCTCTTAAAGGGGCTGTCCAAGATTTTGATACTGATGGTTTATCCAAACAATAGGTTATCAGTATCTGATTGATGATGGTGGTGGTGGTGGGGGGGTGTCTAACTCCCGGCACCCCCATCGATCAGCTATTTGAAGGGGCTGGCAGGAAACGGTGACCTCTTCCTAGGCCAGTGAAGTCGCGTTCATCGGTCACATGTCCTAGACACAGCTCAGTCTCATTCATGTAATAATGTAATATCAAGCACAGTTGCTATACAATCTATGGCACTGTGCTTGGTAAGCTGTGAGTGCTGCGGCCTCTTCAAACAGCTGATTAGTGGAGGTGCCAGGCGTCTGACTCTCACTGATCAGATATGAGTGACATATCCTGAGGATAGGCCATCAATTTGAAAATCTCAGACAATCCCTTTAATGATGATACATTGGGGAAAAAAAGTATTTAGTCAGCCACCAATTGTGCAAGTTCTCCCACTTAAAAATATGAGAGAGGCCTGTAATTGACATCATAGGTAGACCTCAACTATGAGAGACAAAATGAGACAACAAATCCAGAAAATCACATTGTCTGATTTTTAAAGAATTTATTTGCAAATTATGGTGGAAAATAAGTATTTGGTCAATAACAAAAGTTCATCTCAATGCTTTGTTATATATCCTTTGTTGGCAATGACAGAGGTCAAACGTTTTCTGTAAGTCTTCACATAGTTGGCACACACTGTTGCTGGTATGTTGGCCCTTTCCTCCATGCAGATCTCTTCTAGAGCAGTGATGTTTTGGGGCTGTTGCTGGGCAACACGGACTTTTAACTCCCTCCAAAGGTTTTCTATAGGGTTCAGATCTGGAGACTGGCTAGACCACTCCAGGACCTTGAAATGCTTCTTATGAAGCCACTCCTTCATTGCCCTGGCGGTGTGCTTTGGATCATTGTCATGCTGAAAGACCCAGCCATGTTTCATCTTCAATGCCCTTGCTGATGGAAGAAGGTTTGCACTCAAAATCTCACAATACATGGCCCCATTCATTGTTTCATGTACACGGATCAGTCGTCCTGGTCCCTTTGCAGAGAAACAGCCCCAAAGCATGATGTTGCCACCCCCATGCTTCACAGTAGGTATAGTGTTCTTTGGATGCAACTCAGCATTCACTCTCCTCCAAACACGACGAGTTTCTACCAAACAATTCTACTTTGGTTTCATCTGTCCATATGACATTCTCCCAATACTCTTCATCCAAATGCTCTGTAGCAAACTTCAGACGGGTCCGGATATGTACTGGCTTAAAGGGATTCTGTCACCACCATTTTGCATATTAAGTTATTTATACCACTGGATTTATCGCATCATAAGGATCCCCAAATGGTTATTGTTATAGGGCCCAGATGAAGATTTGTGGTGTAAAAATCCTTTTTTATCTACTGTCAATCACTTACATTAAGGGGCCCAAGGGGAGGTGACCATGGTTGCTGGAGCCCGGGCTCGGCGATTCCGTTGGAGCCCCGGACCGCCCACCTAATTAATATTCACTTCACTGAGTGAAGCTCCGACGCGGCAATTGATGTACTGCGCCTGCGCAGCCCCGGACCGCACACCTAATTAATATTCACTTCACTCAGTCAGTGAAGCTCCGACGGCGGCTGTAATCCCGCGCAGGCGCAGTGCCGCGTCGGAGCTTCACTGACTCAGTGAAGTGAATATTAATTAGGTGTGCGGTCCGGGGCTGCGCAGGCGCAGTACATCAATTGCCGCGTCGGAGCTTCACTCAGTGAAGTGAATATTAATTAGGTGGGCGGTCCGGGGCTCCAACGGAATCGCCGAGCCCGGGCTCCAGCAACCATGGTCACCTCCCCTTGGGCCTCTTAATGTAAGTGATTGACAGTAGATAAAAAAGGATTTTTACACCACAAATCTTCATCTGGGCCCTATAACAATAACCATTTGGGGATCCTTATGATGCGATAAATCCAGTGGTATAAATAACTTAATATGCAAAATGGTGGTGACAGAATCCCTTTAAGCAGGGGAACACGTCAGGCACTGCAGCATCTGAATCCCTGGCGGCATAGTGTGTTACTAACGGTAGTCTTGGTTACGTTGGTCTCAGCTTTCTGCAGGTCATTTACTAGGTCTCCTCGTGTGGTTCTGGGATTTTTGCTAACAGTTCTTGTGATTATTTTGACCGCACGGGATGAGATCTTGCGTGGAGCCCCTGATTGAGGGAGATTATCAGTGGTGTTGTATGTCTTCCATTTTGTAATTATTGCTCTCACAGTTGATTTCTTCACACCAAACGGCTTGCCTATTGCAGATTCAGTCTTCCCAGCCTGGTGCAGGTCTACAATTTTGTTTCTGGTGCCCTTCGACAGCTCTTTGGTCTTCACCATAGTGGAGTTTGGAGTGTGACTGTTTGAGGTTGTGGACAGGTATCTTTTATACTAATAAGTTCAAACAGGTGCCATTACTACAGGTAATGAGTGGAGGACAGAGGAGCCTCTTAAAGAAGAAGTTACAGGTCTGTGAGAGCCAAAAATCTTGCTTGTTTGTAGGTGACCAAATACTTATTTTCCACTATAATTTGCAAATAAATTCTTTAAAAAAATCAGACAATGTGATTTTCTAGATTTGTTTTCTCATTTTGTCTTTCATAGTTGAGGTCTACCTATTATGTCAATTACAGGCCTCTCTCATCTTTTTAAGTGGGAGAACTTGCACAATTGGTGGCTGACTAAATACTTTTTTTTCCCCACTGTACAACATACCATGACTAGAAATGTTGATTAATAATCGGGGGGGAACTTTGAATATTTGGCTGGAGAGGTAGCTGATCTTTGCTGCTGCTCTCTGAAACCTTTTGTGCTCACTGTTATAATTAGTTCAGGAGAAAAGTAAGTGCTACATTGATTTTTAAGGCTGAGTTCACACTGTTATTTTCATCAGTTATTTTGAGCATAAACTAGGTTCAGGTAAAAAAACAAAAAACAAAAAAAAAACAAAAAAACACAAAACAGAACAGGAGCGGATCTTTCCATTATACCTGATCTCTGAGGAGGCTTCACTACAGGTTTTGGCTCACAATAACGGATGGAAATAACTGACCAATTAACTGAAGTGTGAAATCAGCCTAATTTTGACATTCACTTTGACCACTTATGAGTCGCAGGTGTCATTGTGTTTTGGTGATACCTCAGTAGAAAAAACTTGAGGAACTCTGCTCCTGGACAAGCAGGCTCATGTCCAGGATGACCTGCCCCCTTGACTTACTATGGACCCGGGGAAACACAGAATTTCTACTTCATTTTTTTAGGGGCTTTATAGTTCAGCTTTTATTGGGTATCTTACAAATGTCCCAAACTACAGAGAACCAATTCTTCTATACAACTTAAATATTAACCAGCATTTATCCAAAACTCTGTAAATAGAAAACTAGCCCAGTCAATTTACCTTTTCTGATGGAAAGGGTGATTAAAGGACTCTGGGTAGTGAAGGCTTGTTTTTATCAGATTGGAGAGTTGTTCTGGAGACGGTCTGACAGCTACAGTTGTTTGCTCTGGTCTACTAAATTTTAGTAGAACCATTTCCGGTTGCTCCTAAATTAGAAAAAAAATGGTTTGTAAATGGAAAAATAACATTTTGATCCTTGTTATATGTTGTGTGGTGATGTGTACTGGAAAGCTGGAAGGGGTGTGTATCTCACTCAGGTTCCTCAACTGGGTGAGATGAATAAAATCCAGGTAGACTGTGCTGGCTTCAGCAAACTTAGTTGCTGGAGCTATTTTGATAGTAATAGCTGGGCTGGATTTTATTTGGGTTGGGAAGGTAGGTCGGCAGTGGGACCTTTCCAACCCACCCAATTCCAGGGCATGTCTTTTCTCTGGCCTGAGGAGATCCCAGGTGAGGCCAGCTGGTGTAATCTGGGAGGGATAAGTAATCCTCCAGTGTGTCAGTCTGGGGAGAGGCACTGACCCTGAGAGAGGGTGAAGCCAGTGAGGCTTGGTGTGGTCTCAGCCAGGTGGGCTGAAGGGGACCACAGGCTACGTATAGCCGGATCTCTCCCGAGACTCTGAATTTGTGTGGAGGTCACGGCCCGGAAGCGGCTGACCCAGACGGCTGAGGGAAGCCGCAACAAAAGCTGCTTGTGAACAGTGTCTTATTAAAAGTGAGATAGGGAAACCTATGTCTAGCCAGAGCCTAGCCGGGCAGGTATTTTGGTTTATGATTTGTTTTGTGTTGAGTGCTGGTACCAATAAAATAGAGTTGGACCTGGAAAACCTCGTATTTATGAAGAAATTGTGTGATGTGACCCCCTGAGCGTGTACGACCCCTTACAGTTGTTAACTAATTACTAAATGTTATAAAGGGAAACAAGGGATCATTTTAGGTCCTCAGAGTGCCACTTTAACTTTTTGGAAACAAGATGATATTAAAATCATTTAGTTGCTGAAGACTCTTAAGACCATATCAGATATTGGCCCACATCCCTTAAGGCTACTTTCACACTAGCGTTTTATAATTCCGGTATTGAGTTCCGTCATAGGGGCTCAATACCGGAATAAAACACTTCAGTTTTGTCCCCATTCATTGTCAATGGGGACAAAACTGAACTGAAGACAACGGAATGCTCCTGAAAGCATTCCATTTAGAGATGAGCGAACGTGCTTGTTACGAGCACTGTAGCGCTCGGCTCCCCTGCGCAATGCCCGCAGCCATAGCGGATCCGTCCTCAGCTGCATGTAAGTCAACGGGGACGGATCGTTTGGTATGACACTCATACCAAATGGATCTGTCCTCCTCACCCGACTGAAAGTCAGTGGGGACGGATCCGTTTGGTATGAGTGTCATACCAAACGGATCCGTCCCCATTGACTTACAAGCAGCTGAGGACGGATCCGCTATGCCTGCGGGCATTTGTTCGCAGGGGAGCCGAGCGCTACAGTGCTCGTAACGAGCATGTTCGCTCATCTCTAATTCCGTTCCGTCTTCAGACCGGAGAGCAAACTGCAGCATGCTGCGGTTTGCTCTCCGGTCCAGGCATCCGCACCAAGACGGATCTGTCATGACCCCCAATGAAAGTCAATGGGGACGGATCCGTTTGGTGTGACACAATGGTGAACGGATCCGTCCTCCATTGACTTTCAATGGAGTTCATGACGGATCTGTCACCTGCACACATACATACATACACATAAACATACACAGACATATACACGTACAAATACACATACATACTTACATGCTCCTGGCAGGTCTCACAGCGCAGGAGGAGCAGGACGGCGCACACATAGGACGATTCTACCCGGCCCCCAACAGAGGGCGCTGTGGGGAACCGTCCTATGTGCGCGCCACCCTGCTCCTCCTGCGCTGTGGAGACCTGCCGGGAGCATGTAAGTATGTATGTGTATTTGTATGTGTACATGTCTGTGTGTATGTACTGTGTGACATGTGTGGGGCCGGAGCGCAGTTCCAGCTCCACACATGTCCCTGTGGCAGCACGAATCCGGCGGCACCCTTCACCTGCCGGATCCGTGCTGCCACTACTGTGAAAGAGGCCTAAGACCATAGCAGATATTGTCCCACATCCCTTAAGACCATAGCAGATATTGTCCCACATCCCTTAAGACCAGGGCTGTGGAGTCGGTAAGCCAAAGCCCCGACTCCAACTCCGACTCCTCAATTTTCCCTGACTCCGACTCCCTCATAAATGGCGCATGTTTAAGTGATAACTTTAAACAAACTTTGCATAAATCAATACAGTACAGATATGTAATGACAAAAAGAGTTTGTAACATATGTTTTACTAGATATCTTTACTCTAAAGACTTTCTTTGTTGCCCATAGCAACCAATCAGAGCTCCCCTTTCATTTCTCCAGAGCACTATATGAAATGAAAGGGGAGATCCAATTGGTATTGATTTTCTATGGGCAACAAAGAAAATTCTACACCTAGACAGTTTTCATACATAAGGCCCTAGGTGTTTTGCATCAGCAGCATATAGAAGCCATCAGAACAGCTAACCTCTCCAAACATGAGCTCAGAGGAAAGCATACAGAGAGAACGTGCACTGGACAAGTGATCTATGCACAGTTTATTGAAAGTTTAGATATACTAAGAAGTACTTGCCTTAAAGGGGTTTTCTCAGCACATTGATTCACTGGCTGACAGGTAGTTTGCACTTACTATGTCTCCTCAGGCCATGGGGGGGGGGGGGTCTCCAGCAGTTATTAGCATATATTAACTTACTCTGACAGAGCAGAAGGTTGTGATCTCTAGATCTCTAACACAATTACAGGTAAAGTCATCCTTGTCAGTCCTCACAGCACATTTTGCTCAACTGCAGGTAATCACTCAGAGCTCAGTTGCATCATTACGTGGGGGTGAGGTCACTCCTGCTCTCAGCCAATCAGATAACAGTCTTAATGGTCTGCAGGTTACCATAGAAACCTGTGTACAGTGAGATACCTGCTGAACTGTCTATAGTTCATGACTAAAGTAAAATCTACTGGCCACTGTATTGAGAAAATGTCATCTTTTAACTGTCCCTTTATGTTGAAAGCTAATCTTTGTAACTAGTGAGAAAACCCCTTTAATCCTGTTTTCTCTAGTAGCTTTGAGATGAGTACAGCCATTCCTTCCCAGTGCCTTTTTCCTCTGATCTGTAGGAGAGGAGTTTTACTTCTGAGCATCTACATGAAGGGCAGCACACAGTCATCTCAAACTAAAAGCCTAGATCCTTTGTTCAGGAATAGAACAGATAGGACATTTCATCATGTTCCCAAATTCTTATGAAAATATATTCAGCACATACTGTACTGAACTAAATGTACCAATTTATTATGTATTTTAGGAGTCGGACCATTTTATACCGACTCCAACTCCGACTCCACCAAAATGGTCACCGACTCTATAGCCCTGCTTACGACCATAGCAGATATTGGCCCACATCTACTAATATGGGTGCACCTAGATTTTGGTGTTAATTGTGCCAAAATTTTGCGCATCTAGGTCTGGAGAAAGTTTCAGCGCCTAGTGTGAAAAGGGATGCAATGCTACAATGGAAGCAGTACTGCAGATACCAGCTCTGTCTCCTCCACATAGTGCTGGAGCTACTGACAACAACTAGTCGGTGGGGGTACAGGGTGTTTGATTACAGCCTATAGGATATTAATGGCCTATTCTGGGAATAGGCTATCAATATAAAATGACCAGAAAACTCCTTTAAAAAATACTATAAATGGAAACCACAGTAATAACAGCTGAAGGGGATCTTACCCACTGCAGCAGTACAAGGTAACCGGTGCGTAATGCCGTGGAGGAGGCTGTCCTTTTTTTGTCCCTACTGTGGAATATCTATGGCAGGTTCTGGGATAGGTCAGTCTTATCAGGCCGGGTTGCTCTGTGGTAAGGCTCTCTAGGGTACCATCTTAGGGTGTAATAGGGTTTGAGTATCCTCTTTTTTGCCACCCAGGTGACCCATCCTGCATCAAGTCTGGGAACCCTTTTGGCCATTGTTATTACTTTGGTTCCCGTTTATGGCATCGATTGCTGTTGTTTTTTGGTCCTGTTTTGACCATTGTCTGTCACGTATATATGCTTAAGGTCCCCGAGAATGGATTCTTTTTGTAAATTCTTTTTGGTATATTAGGGCACTCTATTTTTAACCTTTTGTACTCTTCAGCTCGTTTTTTTTTTTTTTTTTTTTGCTTTTTCCACCCCATTCCATGGAAATTGCACATAGTTTTGTAGCCTTTTAAGCTGGCCACATGCATAAGAGAAACGAAAAACATAATATGTATGGGGGACGCTTAAACTCTTCCCCTCTGCAACGTATCTAGGCGAGGAAGAAACTGGACATGCTGGATTTCAATATGCTCAGTGCTTTGTTTCCATTGGAGATAAGCTGCTGTCAGATGATAAAATAAACATGCAAGCTCAGCCAAGTGCAAATATTTGGCCATCAGTTATTGCATGCAGATTTACATATACAAATAGATAAACCAATAAAAGCCTGCACCAAGCTGAGTCATCGGCTGTGTATGTTACTACATCACACGGAACTACTACACACAAAGCCTTTTTGTAATTCACCTGCTTTTGTGGAAAAGACCGTGCCTCTGCTCCGATTGTCTGCAGCGTCACATGATGCTGGCCTTCTAAAATAAGCTGTTTGTTATCTTCTATGACATATGCCTGCAATAAAAAGAGTTCAGACATGTAAAACAAAAAAATATCTTTAGTAAAACTTAACCTTTATAACCAAAACTGTACAAAAAAATATCTTTAGTAAAACTTAACCTTGATTACCAATTTAATATACTATTGTCATAGAAAACGACCCCAAAATCAAATCACAAAAGCCGTGCCTTAGCATCAGGATGCAGCATTATCATTTTTTGCATCATTTTCTCTCATCATTCATTTTTTCCTCTGAAGAACCACTGGGGAAAAGCATCTGGACCATTACAGACCTATGAAATTGATCATCAATGTTAAGTAGGTGAGGAAGAGAGAGAGGGGTTAGCCACTGAGAAGCGGGGTCGCCCCTATCGGGGCAGGTTCTCCACTTTTAGAGAGGGGTAGTGCGAGGAACACTGTAGAGATAGTCCGTTTGGTCCCTACATCTTTGATGGATTCCTCTCTCAACCCTGTTCAACAGAATCAGTAGTTAAAGGGCCTTTTACACGGGCCAAGAACCCTAAAGATAATCGCTAATGAGTGTTCATAGGAATGCTTGTTAGCAATTATCTGGCAGTGTAAACGTACCGCCGATTGCCTGATGAACGAGTGAAACGCTTGTTCATCAGGTAATCCAATCATTTGCGCACACACAAAAATCATTGCCTGCCGGCAGCAGATTGTGCTATGTAAACATGATCTGCTGCCAGCAAACGAGTCAGTATGGTGAAGGGCGATGGCATTAGCAATTGCTCCTCCGCATACTCTGGAGATCTACTCCACCAGCGACCAGCAGATTGTTGGGAGGGAACACTTCCTAAGGATAGGTCATCAATATCAGATCAGAGGGTTCCAACACCCAGCACCCCGCTGATCAGCTGTATGAAGGGAAGGCGTGCGCAGTGTGCACGTGCTGTCTCCTGTCTCTCTTCCTGTTCGCTGCTGCTTTGCCATAGACATAGCAAAAAAGGGAGATGGCACGTGCACAATGCATGCGCCTTCCCTTTATACTGCTGAACGGTGTGGGTGCTGGGTGTCGGACCTCTGCCGATCTCATACTAAGACCTATCCTGAAGATAGTTAATCAAGATTAAAAGCCTGGAGAACCCCTTCACGGTTTTTTAAAATGTGTTTTCGAGGAAATCACATCAATTGTCCCATTTTGGGCTTTCATGGTCAAGATGGGGTGACTGCAATTCTGGAAACATCTGAGTGGCCACTGGCCAGCACTACACTGTTTCAGTAACTCCCCTAGCAATGAATAGATGCTGTGCAAACAGTGTAGAATAGCAAGCTATGTTGTTTCTATGAATATGGGAGTTACGGAAACAAGGAAGTGTTGGCTGCTTTGATATTTCCGTGATTACATCCATCACAAGCCAACTCTTACTTTGAGTTACTTTCATGATGACAGGCTGAGCTGGACAATCCCCTTACGGCATCTCTCATTCCTGCTACCCTCACTGGTCAGCAAAAGTAGGGGCAGCAGGGTGCGCCAGAGTGTTGTGGCCCTATCCAAGGTAACAGAGCATAGCTTGAGTACTCAACAACTACAATTTAAAAGGACGTGTGCACTTTTGCAACAATACTTCCTCTCTCCCATCCCAATTTTTTATCTAAAAGGACAGAGCCTGAACTTGATGGAAGCTTAGCAGGTGAAGTGAGATGAATGGTAAAACAAAGGGGGTCATTTCTCAAACTGGTGTAAAGTAGAACTGGCTTAGTTGCCCATAGCAACCAATCAGATTGCACCTTTCATTTTGGACAGCTCCTTTGGAAAATGAAAGAAGGAATCTCAATGCTTGCTATGGGCAACTAATCCAGATCTACTTTACACCAGTTTGATAAATTACCCCAAAAGTCTTTGGATAGAAGGATTTTTTAAGTCTAATATGACCGACATATGTAATCCTGGAGCACCATGATATGCACAGGGACAATTTCACATGACTCACCTTCCACAATGCAATTATACTAAGGTTTACTTCACTGCACTTCTGTATCAACCGAACTGCCTCATCAGGTAATGATTTTGTGGAGCAATTTGTGTGAGGAGGCTCTTTTTTCTTAAACTCTGATAAACAACTTCGGAAAAAAAAATCTGCACAAGGCGTGGTTGAGCTTATTATCTGCAAAATAATGGCACATTACAATAAATCACTGCATTGCTTTCATAAAGTACACCAAAAAGTAAAATACGTGTAATGCATTTCTGCTGTGACATACGTAGTGGAAATACATGCAGACAAGTCAGCTAAAGAACCAGCTTTTCTTAAAGGGGTTCTGAAGTTTTTTCAAACTGATGATCTATCCTCTGGATAGATCATCAGCATCTGATCGGCTGGGGTCCGACACCCGAGACCCCCGCCGATCAGCTGTTTG
The DNA here is from genome assembly GCA_900303285.1 of Rhinella marina. Taxonomy (NCBI): domain Eukaryota; kingdom Metazoa; phylum Chordata; class Amphibia; order Anura; family Bufonidae; genus Rhinella; species Rhinella marina. The sequence continues at coordinate 309,989 of ONZH01025930.1, forward strand.
AGAAGGCAGCGGCGCTGCAGGAGCGCCGCGGCCTTCTCTGTGTTTACCGCAGGCCCAGTGACATCATGACTAGTATCACTGGCCTGGGCGGGGCTAAGCTCCGTTCACATGAATGGAGCTTAGCCGCGCCCAGGCCAGTGATAGTAGTCGTGACGTCACTGGCCTGCGGTAAACACAGAGAAGGCCGCAGCGTTCCTGCAGCGCCGCTGCCTTCTCAAACAGCTGATCGGCAGGGGTCCCGGGTGTCGGACCCCCACCGATCAGATGCTGATGATCTATCCAGAGGATAGATCATCGGTTTGAAAAAACTACAGAACCCCTTTAAGCTAACAGAGTGGGGTTCCAGGATAAGACGCCCATCTCTATGACATTTAAATGCTGCCACACAGTGCATGGAAAGATTGTGCTTTTTGGGGCTTCCATAAGTGGTCCAAGTGAAGGACGACCGATGTACAGGCGACATAGTTATAAGTGTCTGATGCTCACTGACAGTAGTATGGGATAAAAGTTTATATGCTGGCTATGATAGTAAGGTGTCAGAATTCAAAGTGCAGCACAGCTTGATCTGGAAGGGGCTATGTGGTTGCAGACCGGTCGAAGACCACCCTGTCCATTACCAATGTGCACATGAGCATCAGAACTGGACCATGGAGCAATAAAAGAAGGTGACCTGGTCTGATGAATTATGTTGCCTTTACATCATGTGGATGGCCATATGCATGGGCATCACTCTTCTGGGAAAGAGATGATACAAAGATGAACTATAGGAAGAAGTCAGGCCATTGGCGGCAACGTGATGCTATGGACAATGTTCTCCTGGGAAAACTTGGGTTTTGGCATCCATGTGGATGTTACTTTGTTACATATTGTACCAAACACCTAAAAATTCTTGCAGATCAAGTACCCCTCTTTACGGCAATGATGTTCCCATTAGATTATGTCACACTATGTCTTTTATTGAATTTTTTATTGAAAAATGCTGTGTCCACATGTTAGAAGTTGGGCAGTAGTAAAATATACAACACAATACAAACGTTGAGTTTTTTGTATGGAGTTTATAATACTTTCCTGGCCCTTTTTTTTTTTTTGCAAATTCTGGTTGTGGCATTTCTCCTGGTGTTTTCCCATAGCTTTCACATGTAAAAGATTTTGTTGCAGAAATTATTTTGCCACTAAAATCAGCTCCATTCATTTGAATGACCTTGTTTTGGCTGGAAGCACACTGATTTCTGCAAGCTACATTCAGGTAAATGGAGCAAATTTTCAGTTGCAGAAAATCTTCGACAACATCTGCCACATGCGAAGGCACCCGAAAATAATAGCACAAAAAAAAAATGCACCCCCCCCCCCAGTGGTATTTTTTACAACTTAAAAAGAAAAGCCAGGAAAAATATGTAGTATGATAGCACCCTAATGGCCTCTTTTAGAAGCATAACTCAACATACCACACTCCAAACATTGTTCAGGAATAGCTTGAGAAACATGAAAAGTTTGAGGTGTTGACTTGGCTTCTACATTCCCCAGATCTCTATCTCATATGGGATATGCTGCAGCATAAGGTGGACCGACACAATATATACAATAAATAGGCAGGCGGTTTTAATGTCATGGCTGATTAGTGTATAAAGCATCTCTAAAGTATGACCAAATCTAAAACGTATTCAGGATCATAATTGTGTACGCAAAAAAATAGGGCAAAGAGATACGCGTCACTTGACTTAACAAAATATTAATGGTAGGCGCTCCAAATAACTATTCGCATAACTAAAAAGTCAAACAAATGTTCCTATAGATACTTGCGCTGTGGTTTCCATATAAAGTATAGCTGTGGTTTTACATGGCATAGCATTGCCGGGTATACTCTTCACGGCTAAAGGCCCTTCTACATAGGGCGAGAATTGGTGCAAATATTGGGAAGGAGTGTTCCTTACAATATAGCAGAGCTCTCTGTCCATCTGCATCAGTCTCATGTTTCATTAGCTAAAATGACATACCTGTTCACCTCCGAAAACAATGTCACCAAAGGTGTATTTGTCCGATGGCTGTTCAGGACCTAAATATTATGGATATAAGTATAGTCAGAGAAACCGTGTGTAATATGGTAAAATATAGTTATGGAAATATAAAAATAATGAAAGCATCACTGGTATCCTCTCATAAAATATGTGTACTTCCCTATACAGTTTGCGCACTTTGCTTCGCAGGTCCCAGAAAGTGTGGTGGGTTCAATTCACACTAAGAAACTGTAGAAATCAGAAATTGAGACCGCGCTGCTTCAAATGGAGATTGCTCCTAAATCATCCGAATCCAAATCATTCAGCGTGGCCAGTACAATCCTCGAACAAACCAGCTGTCTCGAGTTTTCCTTTTCTACTGTGAGGATAAAATTCACTAATAGTGAAGTACCTTCGATATGTTGGTAAAAGAAGGTATTTATTATACTCACAATATTAAAAACATAACAGGCGTATCACATCACAAGTATTCACCGCCACATTCAGCGTCTCAGTCTTTTCAATAACACGACCCAGGTTTCGCTGTTAGCTTCATCAGGGGTTCTGCCATTCTTAGTTCAGGGTGTATCTTTATATCCCCCTGAAGGGGCGGATCACGAACTGATCACAATCATTTACTCCCACAAATCAATATTGGTCTCTTTTAAAAAATACATTCCCATACAGCAAACATAACATTTACATTAAAATATAGGAAAAACGCAGTTTATATTGTTAACATTCATCACTTTATACCCGTAATTGTTTTACCACCACCGCTAGCCTCATAGGCTCCTCCCATAGTCTATAGCCCACTTGTTTGGGAACACCCAATAGAGCAATACTAGTGGAAACTCATTCATAAACTGATCAGAAGACCCGGAATAACCAATGATAAACCACTACAAAGCTCCATTTAAGAGTTCCTCAAGTCACGCCTTCCGATTCGTCCAATCATCTCTTTTTAGCATTTTACTCCCGATCAAGGGATATCTACTCTTTCATATCTAGCGGCTTTCGCAGGTAAGTTGAACAATAAATACTATAGTGGTTTCATCCACATATCTACTACCCCTATCGGGCACACAGGAACAACAAGGGAATTTCTATTCTGCCTTTAAAATCTTATATTTGTAGATCTATCATAGATTATATAGCCGTCTACGGGCCTTTTTTTTTATAATTTACTCTACCAGACAAGGCTTGAGATCCAGGTCAATATTCAGGCCCTGCGGCTGCAAAGTATCCATTTTATAAATCCATTCTACCTCCTTCTTATTGATTTTAGATACTGGATCTCCTCCCTCCAAAAATGATTAACCTTTTCAATCCCTACAAATTTTAAACCATTTGGATTCTTTTCAGAACATTCCAATTTTTCTTCAGAATGTTTTTAATAATTCCCGCACTAGTATTAAATTCTGTCAAAAAGGCAAATTGAAAAGTTTCTTCCTTTTCTCTTTTTACCGAGGTTTTTTTTCTACATGTACCTTTCATCTCCACCTCATTACTGATATCCTGTAAAGTTTTTTTTTATCATATCCCTTTTCTACAAATCTATTTTGGATCTCCTTGCTCTGGTCTCTATAAACCTCAATTTCAGAGCAATTACGGTGAATCCTCTGTAACTGTCCCTTTGGTATATTTTTCAACCACGGGTCATGACAACTCTCTAAGGTAGAAAGATCCACAAGAAGGAACCAATTCACATGGTGCGGTTTTTGCGCGCCATGTAAGAATCGTGGGAGCTCTAGAATCCATCAATTGCAGGAAGTAAGCTCTAGGAGTAACGGTAGAAATTCAGGGAGAGGTTTCATGTGAGCACTCGGGTCTTATCTACATGTTGGAGTGCCCGTGTGGCCTCCAATATGTGGGTAGGACCCTGAGAAAATTAAAAACCAGGAAACAGGAGCATATTAGGAATATAAAGAAGGGATTGATGACTCAGTGTTTCAGCACATTTCTGTAGATCGCAAAGAATGCAAAGGGTTTAAAATTTGTAGGGATTGAAAAGGTTAATCATTTTTGGAGCGGGGGGATCCAATATCTAAAATCAATAAGAAGGAGGTAGAATGGATTTATAAAATGGATACTTTGCAGCCGCGGAGCCTGAATATTGACCTGGATCTCAAGCCTTGTCTGGTAGAGTAAATTATAAAAAAGGCCCGTAGACGGCTATATAATCTATGATAGATCTACAAATATAAGATTTTAAAGGCAGAATAGAAATTCCCTTGTTGTTCCTGTGTGCCCGATATGGGTAGTAGATATGTGGATGAAACCACTATAGTATTTATTGTTCAACTTACCTGCGATAACCCTGGTTATTCCGGGTCTTCTGATCAGTTTATGAATGAGTTTCCACTAGTATTGCAATATTGGGTGTTCCCAAACAAGTGGGCTATAGACTATGGGAAGAGCCTATGAGGCTAGCGGTGGTGGTAAAACAATTACGGTTATAAAGTGATGAATGTGAACAAAGTAAACTGCGTTTTTCCTATATTTTAATGTAAATGTTGTTATGTTTGTTGTATGGGAATGTATTTTTTAAAAGAGACCAATATTGATTGGTGGGAGTAAATGATTGTGATCAGTCCGTGATCCGCCCCTTCAGGGGGATATAAAGATACACCCTGAACTAAGAATGGCAGAACCCCTGATGAAGCTAACAGCAAAACCTGGGTCGGGGGTTTGAAAAGACAGACGCTGAATGTGGCGGTGAATACCTGTGATGTGATACGCCTGTTATGTTTTTAATATTGTGAGTATAATAAATACCTTCTTTTACCAACATATCACTATTCGTGAATTTTATCCTCACAGTAGAAAAGGAAAACTTGAGACAGCTGGTTTATTCGAGGATTGTGCTGGCCACGCTGAATGGTTTAGATTCGGATGATTTAGGAGCAATCTCCATTTGAAGCAGCGCGGCCTCAATTTCTGATTTCTACAGTCACCAGCACAAACCTCCACCTGTATGCTAAAAATCAGTCAGCCCTAAACTGCTCTCCATCACCCATAGGACTACATTATTGGGCACATTTATTCCAACATTTTGCCATTCCAGGTTTAATTTCCATCTAGTAAAGGTTAAAAGCTTATAAAAAGTAGCCACATAACGTAAACTAAGAATATTAAATCACAGGTTATATTGAAATATTACCTTACCTAAGGAGGACTGTTTACAACGAACCACTTTGAAGCACATTTTGGCCCTCTCTCTTCCGGTGAGTTTAGTATCTAAGATGGAAGAAATACGTAACTTGTCAGCATCAGGAACATCTTTGTGAGCTCTGATAATACAGTGGGACAATACATCAGATTACAGCGCCCGGTGTAAAGACTACTGTCCCCGTTATGAAAATTCCCAGTATATGCTTGGAGTCGACAAGCAATGCTGGTAAACATATGAGCTCTGAAGCCAGATGATTTGTGAATGCAGCTCTGGACTATTATACAGGCTATAACTTACGCTAGGCTCACATCAGCGTTAAGAAACCCAGCAGGCTGTTCTGGCAGATTAACAGCCTGCTGGAGTTCATCGTGCTTGCAGGACTTTTGTCCAGCCAAAAGCTAGCATTTCTGACAGTAACCAGCCCAATCCCTGTTGGATCTCATTATAGTCAGAGGGAATCTGGCGGCTCTCGGAATTATCCGGCTAGGCCAGATATGGTGAACTCTGGCAGAATGTTCCTCTGCTAGAACAGCCTGCTGGATTTCTTATTGCTGATGTGAATGTACCCTCAGGATCACAAGAGAAGTAAAGCAGTGTACTTAAAATGTAACTGTTACCAATTGGATAAAACAAGCACGGGATATGCTAGAAATGTGAGACCTTAACCAATCCTGGTAGGCGATGGTCCCAGAGATGGGATCTTTTATGGCATATGGCTGCTGAGGGAATGGACTCCTTTTCCTTCTGGCAGCTCACAATATACTCTCTTCTTACTTCCCCTACCAGAAGAAGTCTTCTCAGCTATTCTGCCATGCTACTGCAGAGGGTCTGCTCCCTCCCTGACAACGACTGCAGAAAGCTATGGCTGCTCTATCGATGGCTCCTCACATATTGCAATCGACCGAGCCCTTTGGCAGTACACAGAAGCCACGAGTACAGTTATCAATGCTATTTGCTATATTTCACTTTGTGCAAATATCAAAATAATATAAAAACTATTTGGCTTGGGTCTCCTCCCTATGCTGCTTTGGCGTGAGGGCACTCAATGGCACTAGAAAGTATTGCCAGCACATATTGCCCTGGTCATTAAAGATAAAACATGTCTTATACTTGGCCCCAAAATGCGGGCCACAAAATACATATAGCCGTATACATTAGGCCTAATAGTAGCTTTTCTCCATCCCCTCTAATGACACTTTTCCACTCTCTTCCAGTCTACCTGTAACAACGGTTTCCCAGATAAAATTCTATAAACTCCATACCTTTATCAGCTGTGGGATTGACCGCTTTCTGCAGCTTCCAGTTCCTACTACTGCTGGATACTTGTACTATATGAAATTCTTTAACACCTGCTTCACTCTAGAATCCGGAAAAAAAAATTGTGCAAAAGGCAAGTGAGTGGTGTAAAATTGTAAAATGTTGCAAAACTTTAGCGCAAACCCTACATGTGACGTTTTGAAGCAAGAATTTTGAAGTGCAGGGATTAATAAATCCCCCCACTGCGTTCTTCAGTGCAGTTTTAAAGGGGTTCCTTCGAAGCAATCAGTTTTTATTTTTAAAAGGTACCGCTGGATTCTGTTTCAACGGGCAGGGCCCTCTCTCCTTCTGTACCATTCTGTAACTCGTCTTGTTCAAGGTTATTGCAATTGTATTATGTATGTATATGCCTTATCATATGTATATATACCATATATCATTAATAATACTTCATTGGTGACCACAGGGGCCTTCAGCTAAACACTGCTGAAGCAATTGATGGGCTGCAGTATAGGTGCATGTCAAGGCTGCATCAGCAGTGTGGTTCACAGTGGCGGCATTGGAACTGAGGGGGTGGGGAATTTGGGCCTTTAACCACTTCAAGACTGAGCCAGTTTTCACCATAAGGATCAAGCCACATTTTGCAAATCTGACATGTTTCACTTTAGGCTACTTTCACACTAGCGTTTTTTGCGGATCAGTCATGGATCTGCAAAAACGCTTCCGTTACAATAATACAACCGCCTGCATCTGTCATGAACGGACGCGGTTGTATTATGTCTTATATAGCCATAACGGATCCATCATGAACTCTATTGAAAGTCAATGGGGGACGGATCTGTTTTCTATTGTGTCAGAGAAAATCTGACACATTAAATCCGTCCCCATTCACTTACATTGTGCGTCAGGACGAATCCATCTTTCTCCGCACATCGCGGACAAAAAAAACGCTGCTTGCAGCGTTATTCTGTCCGCGATGGGAGCGCAACCAAATGGAACGGAATGAATTTTGGTGCATTCCATTTCGTTCAGTTCAGTTTTGTCCTCATTGAAAATAAATGGGGACAAAACTGATGTTTTCATCCGCTATTGAGATCCTATGACGGATCTGAAGGGTTGATCCGCTGACATCAGCGGATGCTGCTGATCAAGCGGGAGCAGCTCTTGCACCTGCCCGATCTGAACACGTAGATGTATGTGAGGATCGCACAAAACACCACATATCCCAACGTACATGCACGTAAACATGAGTGAAGGGGTTAAGCTACCCATACACATGGCTACAACAGCGGATTCATACAATTTGCTGACGACAGCTGGAACCTATGAACATGAAAGTGCTTGACTGACACTGCCCAAAGGCAAATCTCTGTGCCCAGATCCATCTAACATGCTGCATATTTCATTGCCAAGTGCAGTTATTGGAATGACGGGAAAGCAGTTCATAACGTGTGACAGACTGGATCTGGCGGGTACGCGCCACCTGCTGTGACCTTGTTAACAGTCACTATTTTCACCTATGTCACAGAACAGATGAATCTGTGATTCAGAATGACAACCAATTTAAACCATCTATTAACGACAAGTTACTCAACATAATAACGCACGGTCAGCTGTATTTTTCAGCGTGTAACCTCACAGACAGCAAAGCTTTTTTTCCCCCCTAGAAATATTTTCCTGTATAAGGGGGACTGTTTTATGCTTCAGAAATCTCAAAATGTATACTAATTACAACTCATTAAAGGGGTTGTCTGGGTTCAGCTCTGAACTCATATCCCCATCTTCACCCACATAGCCCCTCTGACATGAGCATCGGAGCATTTCATGCTGAATTGCGCAGGGCAAGGGCATTTTCTGGAGATAGAGTGATGTACCAGGCTCTCCATGGGCAAGTTAGACGGAGGCTTCCACCTAGCAGTGTTCCCGGTGATGTCACCGGCACTAATGGGCGGGCTTTATTGCTGCCCTAGCATGTAAAACGGCTAGGGAAGCTCTAAAGGCTGTCCGTCAGTGCTGGTGACGTCACCGGAAACACTGCTAGGTGGAAGCCTCCGTCTAGCAGTGAAAAATGCAAACAAAAAAGCCCTCGTCGGCAAGGGAGAGCATCAGATCAAGAAATGCTCCGATGCTCATGTCGGAGGGCCTGCCTGGGTGAAAACGGGGATATGTCTGGGTTCAGCAACCCCTTTAAGGCCAAGTTCAGATCTGCGGCCTAATCCCAGTAATCTGTTCTGGTATCGAAACAGAATACCGAGATCACCAGATCCAGCAAATGCAACATGCATGTCATTCACTAAAATGGGATCGGTTAGAATTCCAGCATGACACAGTACCACTGCATGCAGTAGTATTTTGTCCTTTTTTTGCCAGAATCTGCAAAGGGGGCTCCTGCCGAAACCTCTGCCACAGATGTGTACAGAGCCTAATAAAGTTGAATAGTTATTAAAAAATAACAGCAAGTGTATTAATGCATACCACTGTAACCCAGATTCAGTTTGCGCCTTCAGCAACTTACTGTGTTCATGTTTTCTACATCCACGAATACAAGCATGTTTCCTCCTTTGCTCCCCTCATCTTCTAGTGCATTGCTTCTGGAGACAGTAGCCCGAACATTCAGAGACTTACTGGTACATATGACTGCAGTGTGTCTTAACACTCTGTGGCTAAAGAAGAAAATATCTGTGTAACATATGCATCAGCCAAAAAAAAGCATCAGTATTTTGGTATAAATATATCCAGCAAGTCCATATTACTGTGGGCACAGCACAGCGATCCTAGGTGCAACACTCACTGCTGTTAGGCCAATAATGTGAATGGTGTCACAGCTTCCAGAATCGCCCAAAAATAAAATTGTCTGCAATTTTCAGTTCTATGGCTGCATTGCTACATACTTTTACTTTTTTTTTTTTTACTTCATTTTTCTACTTTGTATTGCTACATAGCAATCCTTGGTCTTGCGACAAAAATCACCCAGAAGCCACAATCTGCTTGTTCTGACAGCAGGGGTGCTGTTGGACTTCTAGGTCATGCAGCCTGCAGGCGCTGTGTTGCAGAGGCCGTGGTTGCCACATGGTGCTGCACCAAATTAGAATAGGTACCAACTCAAAAGAGGCAAACTTGACATGGTTAGTGGGCTTATGCATTTTGAACAAAATGTATACAAATGTACAGTTTATTAATTATGGGGGAGGATAACATGGGCTGGGCTCCTGTGTATGTTATCAATCCCCTTTCCCTCATCAATCAGAGAGTTTTTTTGCTCTTTGTCACACATAGTGGACTTTTCAGCGCTTGCACATCTAATCCCCTCTGTGCCATTAGACTATTTATTGATGCTATGATCCAGACATTTACCAGTGTCCGTATCACAGGGACAAGTAAGTTGCTCAACAGCAAAGTTTACATTTTACACTATCGCTATCCTGTCCATACATTACATTATTTTTAAGAGCAGCATTCATCCACTTTTCAGACAGGTGTAATACAGGGGCTTTTTTTGTGCTCATACTATGAGGTATAGCGCTCTAACTCATTTTCTGAGTAAAGATGTGTGATTTGCATGAACTCCTCTGCTCTTTGGAAAAGAGGTGGATAGACAGTATCCTATCCTCAGGATAGTTCATCTATATGAGATCAGCCAGTGTCTGACTCCCAGCACCTTCGCAATGAGATGTTTAAGGAAACCGTTGCTCTCACCCTGTAGCTCTGGTGAGCGCTGCAGCCTCTTTGCAACTTAGCAAGCACTGTGCCATTCATCTGATAGCTGCTCTGCTTGGTATCGCAGCTCAGCCCCATTCACTTGAATGGGGTTGAGCTGCGCCAAGACCATGTGACTGAAAAAATGTGACTCCACATGGCCTAGGAAGATGTCTAAACGCTCAAGGAGCACAGTAACCTCTTTGTACAGCTGATCTGCAGGAATTGGAGCTCCTCCGATCCGATATTGATGACATATCCTGAGGATAGGCTATCAATGTGTAAATACCAGAAAAACCCTTTAACCCTTCAGATCTCTGGCTGTGTATCAGTCTAAGCTTTAAAACAAGACCAGAAGCATTAACTTCTATAAGCAAGGAGATACTATAGGCTTTCATATATATAGGCTTCTGATGTAGAGTAGCTAATACTGTGATCCTGGCCTTGTTTTAAAGCTTTGATTCTCAGGCCACACAGTCCTCCAACCTTACCCTGCTGCCTGAAGTGTTGGGTCCTTTTCTAAAAGCAGAGCTCAGACAAAACTGTTAGGGGGTTAAAGTGGTTGGCCCATCTGTGCCCTTCCTAAAACATATTTTTCACAGGAGATCTGAAAAAGCAGAAGCCCCTATTTGCAGAAAGAGAGTTTTACAGGTTTACAGTTTACAGCTTTCAAAATGCAATTCTTATTCTGGCCACTAGATGGCAGTCCAGGATAAGAAATGAGCAAATTCGGTCATTAAAGGGGTTGTCCGGGTTCAGAGAAGAACCCGGACATACCTGCAATTTCACCCAGGCAGCCCGCTTGAAGAGGGCATCGGAGCATCCTATGCTCCGATGCCCTCCTTTGCCCTGCGCTAATTAGCGCAGGGCAAAGGAATTTAGCCAGTTCCGGTGACGTACCGGTCCCTGCCGGGCAGAGGCTTCCGCCCGGCAGTGAGTCGGTGACGTCATCGGCGCTGATGGACGGGCTTTAGCGCTGCCCTAGCCAGTAAAACGGCTAGGGCAGCGCTAAAGCCGGCCCATTAAGGCCGGTGACGTCACCGAACTCACTGCCGGGCGGAAGTACCCGCCCGGCAGCGAGTGTTTACATACAAAAGAGACCTTGCCCTGCGCGATCTAGCGCAGGGCAAGGGGGGGCATCGGAGCATGAGATGCTCCGATGTCCTCTTCAGGCAGGCTGCCTGGGTGAAATTGCAGGTATGTCCGGGTTCTTCTCTGAACCCGGACAACCCCTTTAAGTTTCAGATCGTGTACAGACACCCCGATTGGCCACACTTGGTGTCTGTACGCTTCCGGGTTTAGACGCAACTAGATGCCGTGATCACAGCATCTAAAGGCCTACGAAGACGCCGCCGATGGCGGTAAGTACCCGCGAGTCTCTGCTGTTAGAAACAGCAGAGACTTGCCGGCCATGACACCCGCCGCACATGCGAGCGGGCGCCATGTGTCTGCATCATCCCAGCGCCGTACATGTACGGCGCTGGTACTCTAAGGGTTAAAGGGACTTGTGCTACACAACCGGCCAAAAAAAGATAATTTTCTTTAATAAGTACTAGACCTTTAACAAACTCTTGAACACCCAATGTTCACACCCAAAGCAATGGTAATGCTTGAAGAGAAACCTACCGCATCTGTGACTGCTTTTCTGTGCTTTCATAGTAGAACAAAAAGTTTATCTCATGAACTCCTTCTTCATCAGGTCCTCGTAGCCAAAGTGGAAGCTGTACTGAAGCACCAGGAGCTAAAACAGAGTCTGTAAGTGGAATATCTACAACCTCCGGCTGGTTTCCGCCACCATAACCAAAGTCTACTGGAGTAACAGATGAAGTCAGTACAGAGCACCCAGAGGTAGAATCCGTGACAACGGTCTTATAGGCACTGCAGTTCATAGACGCTGCAGGGCTTAGTGGTGTCAGTGCTGCTGTATTGCTGCCAAATGTAAAGAATTCCGGTCTTTTGGACACGACTTTGAGCCCTGTTAGTGGACTTTTGCTTACATTCACAAATTCAACGTGAGCTTTTCTGATTTCTCCACACAACAGTCCAGTGGGGAAATTTATGAAGAACACCTGTCAAAGAAAGAAATACAGAAAATTGTTTCTAAATAATCGGGTCTAAATATGCACCGCAGCACGTGTGTGTGTGAATGTATATAACAAGGAAAGAGAGGGGAGCTGAAGGTGATACAGAAACATTAGGGTGTTGTTGCTGCTTGAGTAAAATATTCCTCAGCATTGTTTTACTTATGAGCCCGAGCTAATGGTAGGAGTTGCAGGGGAAGCTGCTCCTACGGATAAATGGTTCCCCCTGCTGGAGCATGGGACAATCAGTTTGAGTGAGGGAACCAGAGGTCCTGAAAACTGGAACCCAGGTAATAAAGGGGCTCTCAAAGAACTTTTTTCAGAATAAGGCCGATTTCCCTTTCGCCAAAAGATGCCAAGGCCAGCTAGGCGGATGCTGCAGGGGAAATGCAGTATTCAGATGAATGGCTGCCCTTGTAATACAAAGAATGCTGAAGTCTGCCAGAGCTGTGCCTACAGAGCGCCTCTCCATTCTGCCACATAAAAAAGGCTCTCCCCTCTACGATGTCTGTGTGCCCTAATAGGTCACAGAAGACAGGGTCATAAGAGAATAAGAATAAGGGAGACACCTAAGAAAAACCTGACCTCTGACTCAATGACAGTATTTTCAAGAACTGGAAGCAAAGTTTACCTCCAATAAAGGCATTTGTGGGGCGATAATTGGGTCTAACCGGCGGTCAGGTCCATACTGAATAGATGTTTTCTCTTCTTTTGTACCATTAAGTCGAGGGCCTTGTATCTCCAAGTCCTGTCGTCCTCTGACTGACATTCCATTAGATATGAATTTCCCTAAAGTAAATACAACAGTTAGACCTTAAAAGAATCCTACATGAAGAAACCCAAAGGTTAGTAATGCTGGCAGAATTAAAGGGACATTCCCATCCGAGCCCTTCATGGCTGACATTGTCAAGTTTGTCAACAGTCAATCGGACTCTTTCCATAAGGCCCCATGCACACAACCATATCCATTTTGAGGTCTGCAAATCACGGATCCACAAAATACAGATGCGGTTTGCGTTGCATCCCCGTATTTTGTGGAGCGATTGACTTTAATGGGTCCGTGGTCTGCATTTTGCGGACAAGTAAAGGACAAGCTCTAACTTGTCGCGGTTACCACTCCTCTGTACCCTTACTGCAGACTGCTAGAAATTTATTCATAACTTCTAGCAGAAGTAATAAAGGAATGGCGCAACAAAGATCTATAAGAATAGATGTTCCAGAATTGTTATTACATGGGGAATGTATGTAGCTATTAAAATAGGCATATCAGGAGTAGTGACAGGTCTTCTTTAAAAAGCTTTCAGTGATCAGCTTACTGGGACCAAAGATGACCACATGTTAAACTAAATATTATAGATTCTGCTCTTGTAATACTGGATCAAAGCCCAATCTTACACAATGGCACATCTAAAAGGATCAGATAAGCTGTATGTTAAGTATACTGTATGTCAGAATAAAAACATAAAACGGCCTTACCTGTTGGTACATTATTTGGCGGATTGACTCCATCCAAGCTGTTAGCACTCTGAACTGTGCTAAGATTATAGACTATACCAAGAATGTGCAACTCCCCTGTTTGCTGTGGAAATAGCTTTAATCTTGCCTGTAAGAATAACAAAGTACAAAATAAGTGCTAAAACGGCACTGCATTTTGCAAAAAATTTTGATATGTTATTGCGAAAGCTGAGAACCTCACCAACCGCTAGAACAAGGAGATAGATGAGCTCACCTTATTGCAGGAGACACAACCAAGCTAGAATCAATAGAAGACTAAGGCCGCATTCAAAAATGCAGAACCGCAATACTACAGGTGCCGCCTGGCCGGACGCCCCGTTCAAAATGCCTATTCTTGTCCGCTGTTGAATGGGCCCTAGGTGCCCATCTCGATTCAGTCTCCTGCAGCGAAGACTGTGTGCTATGTGACTACTTATCTCTCCTTGTACTAGTTATCAATGAGGGTCTCAACATTCAGACCTCCACCAATAAAATCCTTTTTTTTTTTTCAAAGGTTTTTATCAGAGGGAGTCCGAGTGCTGAGACCCTCACCAATAAAACCCTTGGCGACATACAAAAGTGCTGCGACACTTTAAATTCTTAACCAATTCACTGTGAACTTGTAACCCCAAATCTCACACGTTTTTGCTTTTTTTTTGACATCTCGTTTTTGCCGTTTGCCAAGCGAATACGTTAGTAAACGGAAAAAAACATAGAAATGTATGGCTTGACGTACTTGCAGATTATAATTAGGCAAGCGTAGTTCAAAAGTGCATAGTTTACTTTTCTGTAGGCTTTTTTTTTGTGTCCAGGTTTGTCCACTTTCTTTATATTGATCAATATCAGATCGGTGGGAGTCCGACACCTGGCAACCGATCAGCTGGCTGGAGGGAGGGTGCGCATGTGCCAGAGCTGCCTTCGATCATTGTTTACCTGCTCGCCGTCATAAAAGCAGCGGTGAAAAGGTGAAAATACAAGAATCTGTCCCATTTACTTGTATGGGAAGGTTACTTCCATTCAAGTGTATAGGAATGAGCCGATCAATAGAAGTGAATGTTACGGATTACTTGTAATTACGGTGGTTGCAACGGTGAGCAGGTAAACAACGAAGAGCACAGCCATCTCTTTAAATAGCTGACTGGCAGGAGTGTCGGGAGTCAAACCCCCGCCGATCTCAGATTGATGACTTATCCTGAAGACAAGTCATCAATATAAATAAAGAAGACAACCCCTTTAAGACAAAAAGAATTTGGGGGAAAAATGTAACAGTTACAATTACTTACAATTTTTGTTTCCTCATTGTTGATTAAAAACTCGCTGATCTCTTCTGTGCCAATGACATCGCTGAAGTTTTTCCCCTGGGGATAGAAACAATTGAGTATGATAAATTTAAAAAGTCATCCAAGGGAATCTGCATAACCAGAATACATTTTAGATCTTGTGTTTGAAAACTACAGTAGACTATGAGTCTTTCACGGTGCTGTCATGTACCTTTTTGTGCAGTTTTTGAAGCCAATGTTAGGAGTGCACCCAAATACCTTATAGGACCTATAGGTTGTGGTGAGACAACCCCTTTTAACTGGAAACCTTTTGCTCTCTGCACTTCTATACAGTATGTATGTCAGGTAATAGAGCATGGCAGTGGGGGAGGGGAGAGGTTTTTACACTGTATGGTCCCCATGAACTCAAAATGTAACACAGGTAATACTATCTTTACTAGTGTTGAGCGAACTTATGATTTGCAAGTTTGCCATTCAGGTTATCTAAGAATTCCGTAATGGATTCCGTTACCACAGACCATAACGGAATTCTATGACTGCACGCACCACGGAAACCTATAAGAGGCATTCCGTATTGCATTCCGTCATAACAGAAGTCTACGACCAGCATAGACTCTTATAGGCTTCCATGGTGTTATGGTCCATGGTAACGTAATGCATTACGGAATTCTTAGATAACCCGAACGCCGAACTTGCAAATCGCAAGTCCGCTCAACACTGATCTTCATACAACCTAAGACAGAGAATATCTGTACCTTTGAGAGCAGATCCTTTTCATTGCTGATCGGCTCCTTCAGTTCTTCATTTTGCTTCTGACTAAAATCTTTCGGTTGAAATTTCCAAAGGAGGGATAAGTCAGTCAACAAAAGTGGAACCTTCAGTGGGTTTTTAAAGGACACCTCTACTGTTATTGGCTCTGTTAAAACAGGAATAAACTTTACTAGATTTCACCCCAAAGATTCCACATAAAAAAGAAAACTTCACTAATATAGTAATATAAGTACATCAGGATTAATAATAGCACATGTGCGTATTATTTTCATGGAAAAAAACAAGATGAAAAAATCAAAGGAGCAGATTTATCATAGCCTGGTAGTATATGCCGGGCTATGATAACCAGGCACGATGTTGTATGCCGTGCCTAATTTATGAGGAGACGTACACCTCATCATAAAACAGTCCCAGAAGTCCATGCGCCTCAACTGAAATCTATGCCAGATAACTTGTGTAGTAGATATTACATGTGACAGGCAGACAGCCCCACACCTTGCCGGGGAAGTCTGGCAGAGCAAGAGCACTTGCACAAGTGCTGTTGAAAAAGTTGCAAACATGCAGTTGCCAACTTTTTCACGTCACAAAAGAGCGTATTTTAAGGATACATTTCTCCCAAAGATTTTAAAGGGTTTGTTCAGTAGAGCATAATTTCCACTTTTTGTGTGTGTGCGCAACCCAGACCAATAAATGTAGACCAGCAGGGCAGAACAGCTGTGGTGTAGGATTGGCGATGGTATAGATGCCATTTTATGCCATTCTGAGTATCGTAGTTATAATTCTGTCCTGCGGGACAACCCCTTTAAAGAGGGCCAGTCACCACAAAATGCAGTGCAATCTGCAGTCAGCATGTTATGGAGCAGGAGGAGCTGAACAGATTGATGTATAGTTTTAAGTCTCTGCTTTTTCTGACTTCAGTTGTACACAGGGAGATGTTATCAGTGATTGATAGCATTCTGTGTGTAAGTGCGTATACAGAGATAGCTTTGTCACTGATAACTGTACACAGGGTGGTGTTATCAGTAATTGAAAGCATTCTCTGTGTAAGTGTTTATACATATATAGCTGTCAGTCACTGATAGCTGTACACTGGGGAGGTGTTATCAGTGACTAATAGCAATCTCTGTGTAAGTGTGTATACAGAGATAGTGGTCAGTCACTTTTATCTGTACCTATGCTAAGGATAGGTCATCAATCTAAAAATTCCAGAGAATCCTTTAATCTTTAAATGGAATGTATCACAATATACTCTTTTTTTACTAGTTAAAACAAGATAGTGTGAAATATTCTTTTTTTCTAATATTTTTCTATTTTCAGATTTTTTTAAATCTATTTTGTTGTAGACTACGGATGTTTATTAAAGGGGTTGTCCAGTCTTTATTATGTGATGGCCTATCCTGAGGATTACTAGCTCATTGGCGTGAGTCCATCATCCACCGAAGTCTATGGGAGCAATTCTGCAGTGACAAGTGCTGTCCACCACAATGTTGACTGTGATGTGTAGCTCTGGTGACAGCTGATCGGAACGGGGTGCGAGGAGCCAGATGCCAGCAAATCAGCTAGCAATGGCATATTCTGAAGATAGGCATTCACTTATAAAAGGCTATCGAATAGTGTTGTGGGCATCCTCTGTGATCCCTGCAGAGGACATTGTGCAGGGAGAGGGGAGGAAGTGAGCCATGTCCATCATCTGTTGTGAATGGTGTGATCCTGTGTTATCTATATATCATTGTTACTTGTCATTGTAATCCTGTTTTCTAATTACTATGAGATGACTGATGAGACACAATGTCTACAAACCATGAAATGGCAGCCTATTATGAGTATATAGTGACATGAAAAATTAAAAAAATATGTTTACCTTGTACAACAGCAAGAGGAAATTTGGAGTTATCTGAATTGCTGTTTAAACAATACTGTGTTGGCTGAAAGCTGGCGGGAAGGACACCTCTGTTAACTACTGCAACCACTTGCTCTTCTAGCTCTCTCCACTGCTGAGAAGACTCAACGTCATATTCTTGGTCAAGACTGATATGGGTTGCTGCTTGCTTCTCACCTATATTTACAAGGAAAATACAATAAGAGTGTCAGAATTAAATTCAAGGAAGTAAACTCAAGGAATACTGTACCTAATAACGGTATTGTTCTATTATTTCGTATATTGATACCTATTAAAATACAAAACATCTAACAAGGTCTACAGAGATTACAGACCAACCATTTCAGGTTGTTTTATGAAGGGATTTTCCATTGGTGTGACCTGATATAACTTGAGGCTATGTCAATATAAACGGATACTGACCTTCAGCTGGCCGTCTATCATGACCAAAGAAGACCCGTGTCTCAGAACTGTTGATATATGGTAATGGTAACTGAGGTAAGGGACTGTCTGGAGATTGCTGGCACACATTCTGGAGCAAAACATAAAAGACACAATTATAGTCCAATATCATTGGGATGGCCATAGAACATATGATGTTAATGAAAGTCTGAGTGCTGAAAAACTGTGAAAGGGCCACCAATTTTGTAGAGCAAAACCCCTTTAAAGGGTATGTTAACCTTTGAATCCTACTTTACAATGTATATACATGTAAGGGCATGTCCACATCTGCGTTGGAGGCCCCATTCAGGACCTTTGTTGAAGATTCCAACAAAAAATGTCCTGCATGTAGGGCTTTTTTTTAGGTTAAAAAAATGGACACCAAACGGATCCCCATTATAGTCAATGGGGTCTATTCGGCTCCATTTCAATTTTGTGCCGGAGCAGACCAACAGAAATAACCAGTGGTGATGTGAACGCGACCCAATTTATTTACTATTGCATATAAAGTCAGAGTTGTACACACTAGTCTCTATCCTCAAAGGAGCTCACAATTAATCATATAAAAGCAAATTTCATAAGAATCCAAGATATATAATATAATGAACCTATCCATATGCAAACTTAAGAACATACACAGTGGAGTCACATTATTATGATCACTTCCTACTTTCGATGTTAGCAAGGTGTAGCTCATGAAGGAAGTCATGTGTTGTGAGCTGGCTTGGTGGGTATATAAGGTGTGTTAGAGCCTGTCTGCACATATATCCCTTCGATGCTGTGATGGGTAAAAGGAGCAATTATCAGAATTGCAAAAAGGGATGACTATTGGCTTTCGGGCCAAGGGTGGCTGTATTTCTGAAACTGCGCAGTTTGTGAACTGTTCTCCTGCTACTGTGGTGAAAGTGTATTGTGAGTGGACTAATGGCACCATTGTAAACAAGAAACATGGAAACTGTGGAGCACCAGTGATGTAAGAGGTGAACGAAAGTGAGCAAGGTCGGAATGACACGCTAAAGTGGAGCAGCTCAACATCAAAATGAACCAGTGGGCGACCAGACGTGTGTCCATAACAGCATTTCAGCAAACCCTACTGTGTGAGACTTTGAAGCAGACCTATGGTCAGTGCTCCTCTGCTAACAAAGTTGTATTGGCAAAAAAAGCATACATTTTTGGGGAAATATCAGAATTGAACTTCCGCTGATTGGCAGCCTTCTCTGATGAGTCATGTTTTCTGCTTCATCAAACATATGGATGTTGGCATTTTAGGCAAGAAATATCAGGGAACAAACACCCTGCGACCATGACTGGAAGAAGCTGGTGGTGGAAGGTGGTGTGAAATATTTTTGTAGCATTCTCTGGGCTCACTAATTCAAGTGAAAGGCATTTTCAACCGACTTGGGTATGAATTCATCCTTGTAGATTGCGTACACCTATAAATGCTGATTATCTTCCCTGGGGTGGATGGGATCTTCCAGCAACACAAAACGACATGTCACACAGCTACAAATATCTGACACTGGTTGGAAGAGTACCAGCGTGCCAGCCAATATCCTCCAGTCTACACCCCTTAGGGGGACCAGGTCTTAATGATGACCATCCTCATTTTTTGCTGGCTTTACTTCTTCCAAATTATACTTCAAA
Organism: Rhinella marina; assembly: GCA_900303285.1. Lineage (NCBI taxonomy): Eukaryota > Metazoa > Chordata > Amphibia > Anura > Bufonidae > Rhinella > Rhinella marina. The sequence goes on from ONZH01025930.1 coordinate 329,701, forward strand.
ATCGCTGTGTCTTAGAAAAGTCAGCAAGATGCAGAGAGAGGAGGAGCTGGATGTTCCTGATGACATAGTCCAAGGATGCCAAACCTGCGGCATTCCAGCTGTTGCAAAACTACAACTACCAGCATACCTACAGCTGTCAGCTTACAGCAGGGCATCATTGGAGTTGTAGTTTTACAGTAGCTGGAGGGCCACAGGTTGAGCTTCCCTGACATAGTCTCATCGAATATTAGATGATGTGAAAAAGGAGGAAAAGCAGATAGTAGAAGGGCTCCCACCTGTAGGACAGGAGAGCGATGGGGTTGGGAGAATGTGGTTTTCATTATTAAATGAAGGGCAGCTGCGGGCTAATTGCCTGCACGGTTCTTCACCGCAGCATGGTCACAACCCGCTCAGTCCGTGTGCCCGTACCCTAAGGCAGAGTGGCCTGGGTATACCTGGTTTATAGCAATTTGTAACAAATCAAATTTCTAATGGAAATTCGGCAAAGCTGCCAAATCTAATTTTTCAAAACTTCACTCATCTCTAGTCATAATAACATGACTCGAATTTGTACAAACTATAAGCAGATGGATTCCAACTTAGAATGCCAGTGCATACATCCCCAAAGTAAAGCTTATTTTTTTGTTATATGAAAGAATGCCAGACAGATCACCAAGCTTTTCTTTCACAGAAAGTGGTAGTTTCACTTTTTGTGTAGTTTTGTCTCCTGTTTCGATACCTTGAATGTTTGTAACGTATGCATGATGAGCATAACCACTCAGCTAAACTCTGACTGTCTGCAGACCTAAAAGCCTAGTGATTCATCAAAACAGCAAAAAATAGTTAACTGTATCTGCCTTGTCTCAGACAGAACTGTGAATAAAGATTTACCTTATACACGTAGAGATACTCCCGGAGAAAGGCTCCTTGTTGTGACGCTGGCTGTTTGCTGTCATTAATCAATATATGCCTGAAAGCAGACACAGCATTGTCCAGTTGACGCAAAGTAACAGACTGACGACCAATAGTAAAGTTAATGTGGTCCTCAGCTAATGACCAGCCTTTTCCTTTGTACACTTGCATAGCCTGGCAGTAACATCTAAGGGCATGTTTTTTCTGGGCATAAGAAATAAGACAACAAAACATCAGAAAACAAAGAGAAAACAACTGGAGAAAAATGCATTTGCACAATTTAAGTGTAACATTTTTCTAATGTAAATCGTTATATTTCCAACATTTTCATCCCCTTTTCAGAAGTTCTGCACATGAATGAAATCAGGTTACTTCTGTAATAAGATACAATGTCCTGTACCAGTCAATCCTGGGGTAGACTTTTGCCAGTCTATTTTAGAAGGGTGAACATGGATTTTTTTTTATCTATTTGGGAGTAGACCTGGTTATCTGTATCAGGAGGTGCTCAAGCAATCAATCACAATCTACGAGTCGACTGTTGGGCAGCAGACTGTGGAAACCGGCAGGCATACCACCTTGAAAATGACTCTACCTTACATTTCAGCAGCCACATGTCACGCCTACACTAGAACATGACGTCGGCATACTGTGGCAGCAGGTTCCTGTGAAGGTCTGGCACGTGTCTGCTTAATCTTAAAGAGGTTCTCCTCTTTGGACAATCCACTCTTGCATTGCCCCAGAGAGAAAAGTATTACAACATGCTATTCAAATGAACGGCTTGACTTTACAGGACAGACCCTCTAGTGAGGAGGACAATCTTTGCACCCATTCTCCCTCTAAGAAGACCCTGAACCTTCCTCTAATAACGTAGGGTTTCCTAACAGCGTATATGAAAATACAGTTTTAAAACTGGACAAGCCCTTTAAGGGTTTATTCACGTCACACTTTTGTTGTGTTTTTGCATAAAAAAGACACACACACACACAACTTGGGCCCTTAAGGAGTATTCCCATCTCAGACAATGAGGGCATATCGCTAGGATAAGCCCCCATTGTCTGTTACATGTGGGTCCCACCTCTGGGACTAAATTGAGAATGGACCCTTGAAGATTGTGGAGGGCGCACAGCGCTTGGGCAGCCACCCTCCATTCATTTCTATGTGGCCGCCAAAAATAGCCGAGCGCTGTCTCTGCTATTTCCTTCAGACCCATAGAAATGAATGGGAGCCGTGTCCATGCAAGCGTGATGCGCTCCTATTCAATCTCAGGGGGAGACAATCCAAGCAATATGCCCCCATTGTCTCAGATGGGAATACCCCTTTAAGGAACACAGAATCTCCCTGAGAAAGAACCTGTGAGGTGAGGCATGCAGCTTTCCACAGGACCAAAAAGGGTGGAATGGAGAGACGTCTATGGGCTACTGTGGATATACTGGGGTACTTTGAGGGCTACTAGTGGTTCTAGTCTGGGACATCTGTGGGCTAATAGTCTGGATGCCTTATACTATTTTGAAGAGCTGCATTTCAGTTCACATTGACTCTAAAGCTGGCAACGTACAGCCCGATACTTCTATCCAACCTGAGCATCAACAAGTGAAGATCTAATTGTATGAGAGGAACGTTACCTAGATGGTTATTAGTGTGTCTAATGTTAGTACAGACTACTCTAAATGCATCTCCAATTTAGGGTCCTAGATAAATGTATTGTACCATCCTAGAGCCTGAGCGGTAATCAAAAGGTTTCAAGCTATCTTGCTCTGAAATTTTGAAACTGACAATAAAAAGAAACTGCATATAATGAAATATTGCGGCATATGAGCTTGTGCAATTACTAACCGGGGCCTAGTGTCATTTAAGTCCTAGGAAAGGGAAATGATGCTTTCAGACCCCCCACAAAGTTTTCAGACTTATAATACCTTTACAATGCGAGTTTGTGTCTTCCATGCACTTACCTGGCCTGCTTTACTAAAACGATGGCCTGCTAGAATCATGTGGAAAGCAAACTTCCTGACCATAGGACTCTTCATGTTGATGAAGCAATGAGCAGCTTGCTCAAGAAGAAGTGCGCTCCGGAGATCTGAATCCTGTGGTCAGGGAAGTAACAGACAAATGTGGTGAACAAATTCTCACAAGACATTCAGACTTCATATAATAAGCAACAGGTAAAAATAGCAGCTAAAAATGTTAATACCAAAATGGAAATCTGCCCTTTTTAATCCACTATATCAAAGACATTGCTGAAGTAGGAACACATACAAAAGGCTGTGATCAATCCTCGTTAGTTTAGAGGATTTATTCATTCTTCACTCTGTTCTCGACATAGGTTCAGGTCCCAGAGATGAGACCCACATCATCAGATAGTTATGGCAAATCCTGCAAAAATGCCATGTCTGTCTGTGATGTGAACACCCGTTACTGACCTAATGCAGACCCCCTTCACACAGTGCAAGACACTGAGCAGCCCGAGCGCCAGACTCACTCATCAATTCTGTAATATGGTAGGTGTGGGCTAACAGAGGTGAGGTGTGGGCTAACAGAGCGCCTGTACCGATTCTGCTGTAAATTTACAGTAACAGTACTATATACTGAATGGAGGATATGGAGACAACAAAGAAAAAGAATTCAAATATTTCCATTTCTTCCTTTTTGGGCCCAAAGCAAAAGAATTCAAATATTTCCACTTCTTCCCTTTCAGGCCCAATCAGACGGCCGTAGTGCTTTGCGGATCTGCAAATTGTGGATCTGCAAAACAAGGATACCGGCCATGTGCATTCTGCAATTTGCAGACCGCACATGGCCACAACCATAATAGAAAACGGCTATTCTTGTCTGCGATTGCGGACAAGAATAGGACAAGTTCTATCTTTTCTGAGGAGCTGCGGAACGGAACCACGGATGCGGACAGTACACGGTATGCTGTCCACATCTTTTGCGGCCCCATTGCAGAACAGATTTTCTTAACCTGTCCCTAATGCCCTAATAACACTTTTTGTAATATAGTTTATTAATTTTTCTTGTATTTTTATTACACTTATCCCTCCCTAAAGCGCTTAAAATCTTAAAAATTCTCTGTACATCGCTGACTGCTCAGCAGTATACGATGTACGGAATTGACATTTTATGAATGGGCCTGCAGCACAGGGAGTACAGGCAGGGGTGCACATTGCTGATCCTGCCTGTGCCCCCTAGAGGTTTACTAAATGCTGGCATAGCACATGGGTACCCTGTACTATGCCAGGACTAGCTGAGTGGAGCGGCTCCTGCTTCTGCCTGCTTTGCTAAGCTAAGAGACTTGCATGTTGGCTGTTAGCTTAGCAAAGCAGAAAGAGGCAGGTGCCAATGGGCTATGCCAGCATTTAGTAAACCCCGGGGGGGGGCGGGCGTCGGGGAGCACAGGCAGGAGCAGCAATATACGTTCCTGCCTGTACTCACAGCGCTGCAGCCCCATTGATAAAAGTGTGTGAGTACAGAGAAGTAGATTTTAAGTGTGCAGGGAAATGTGCGCTTTAAGGATGGAAAAATGTAATAAAAATACAAAAAACATAATATATTACAAAAACTGTTATTCGGGCATTAAGGACACTTTCACAAAAATTTATACAAATGTTTAGTTACTCTTTAAACATGGAAAGTGAGTGGGAATTCAGACACATTACTTAGTAAAGGCTTCAATGAACCATACCTTGTACAGTAATGCTCCAGATTTTTTTAAAAAACAGTAATAACTGTAGAAGCCTTGTAAATGTACTCACCTCACTTGTAAGACGGATGAGAAGACCAGCAGATTCAGAATATTTGCTCTGACTTTTTAATATTTCACCACTCAACAGGACACACCTTTCTGCCAGAACCATACTCCTAGACGAAAAGACAAGGGACAATTTCTGTGGCGTGGTTGATTTTCCCAAACCCTACTCAGATATATTTTCAATGCAAGAAAACATCTGCACGTGAACTCACCCATAAAGGGTCTGCAATAAAGAATAGAGCAGTACTTACCTAGAGGACCCAGTGCCACCACCCTGGTTACCCTGGCTGGGCTCGGATTACCTGGCTACCGTTGACAACACATGACTGCTGAAGCCAATCACTGCCTTCTGTGGTGGGCTGCTGAGGCCAGTGATCGGCTGCAGTGGTTATGTTTTGTTGACGTGACATCACTGCTGCAGGCTTGTAACCATAGCCAGACCGGGGAAACCGGAATGGAGGTGCTGGATCTGCTAAGTAAGTCTTGCTCTGTTCTATCCTGCAGCCTATTCCACAGTGTTGCTGCTTTCTTACTGAAACCCGACAACAATCTGACTGAATGGTACCTGTTCACTTGGTACTCCTGAATAGTCTTAGGGAAACCTAAGATACTGGATCATACAAGTTCCATGGGAGCACATGAACATCAGCAATACAATGATAATCTGCCAACTGGACCCACAGCCCCCCCCCCCAAAAAAAAAAATAAAACAGTCCTGTCTGTGTCTTACTTGCATATGTCCCTGTATGTCTGTATTGCAGTGTCCATATAATGAGCTGGATACGGCCTGGGAGCACCTGGTTGCAGAAAAGCAGATACTGCTGCCATTTCCTGAAAAGGTAAGTGGTACAAAATTAAAGGATTCTCTGATGGCGAGACCCTTCCTATGAGATGAAGAACTGCTGAATTGTGAGAAGAAACCAGCACAGATCATAAAATATAACCTCTGCAGTTTTTACAGTTAAATATTTGAATGAGACAGTAGAGTACAGCACGCAGTGGCAATAAGGTCTTAGGCCACACCATCAAGGTTCCCATCAGAAGACACTGTGGCATGGCAAATGGTGTCAGAGAGTAACGTGGAATCTTTGATTTTATGATCCATGGATCAAACATTGACAGCCTATCCCAAGGACAGGACAGCAAGGTTTTTTTCTAGGAAAACCACATAATATAGGACAGCTAAATGTTTGTGCTCAGCAAAAAGGCAATATAGATGGTCCGGGTCCAGTGCAGGGGAAGGAGGTTAAAGTGAAGCTTTTGGCGCAGATATCTCTTAAAGGAGTTATCAGAGTTATATTTATTGATGACCTATCCTCAGGATAGGTCATCAATATCAGATCGGCAGGGGGTCCAACACCTGGCACCCCCACCGATCAGTTGTTTGAAGAGGAGGCGCGCACAGTGCCAGCGTTTCTTCCTCTTCAATGTTTACCTGCTCGCCGTAACATACATAGCGGTGTGCAGATGTAATTACACCCAAGCCTCCCCATTTAATTCAATACAATACCAGCAGGGCTGGCACGTCACCAATCTGATATTGATAACCTATCCTGAGTATAGGTCATCAATAAATATAACTTGGAGAACCCCTTTAAAGGGAACCTGTCATCTCCGAACCACCCCCTGAACTAGAGTAAGTGTTGTATAGTGTAAGTGATGCTGAATCTGAATATGTAAGTTTTATCTTCATACTCACTTTCATTCTGATGTTGTGCTCCCACAAACCAGCAGTAAAATGCACTCACAGGACTCCGGTGCTCACTCACATAATGGAGAGGACTCAAAGAAGAGTCCTCTCAATGCATTTTACTGCAGGTTTGTGGGAGCACAGCGTCAGAATGGAAGTGAGTATGAAGATAAAAATTACATATTCGGATTCAGCAATCCGACCCATTCGCTTCAACTGGACGGCATGTTCCAATACAAGTGTAATTATATGATACCAAATAAAAGTAGAATAACACAATTGGATGCAATATGTAATGTGATGCATACCAGGGCCCCAGCAGCGTAAAGCATTGCTTGGTCATTCAGGAAGTCCTTTTTTGCAGTGTGATAGCAACTGTATGCCAAGTCATAATGCTGAACCAAAAAACACAGGTCAGCCATCTTCCTAATCTGGAGCTCAGGAGCTTCTGGTGGATACCTAAAACACAGATGGAGACAACTCTAAAATCATTAAATCAATATTAAAGGGGTTATACCACTAATAATTACGTATCCCACCCAACAGATACCACTGTTATATCACCTTCCCCAAATACTACCATTTATCAGAACTGCTTTATTCTAAAGTTATTAGTCTACGATTGCATCAAGTGACATGATGATTTTTAAGTTGCTGTTGGCAACGTCCTGCATTGGAGCCTTAAAATGTAGGACGTAGGAAGCCTGATTGGTAAGAACAAGGTGCGTGCTTAGCGTCATATGATCTGCTGATGTCAGGATACATTTCACTGCCCTAAGCCATGATGGGACAGCAGTAACATGACAAACCAGGAAGTACAATTCTAGCAGGGTTACGAGAAAACTGAAAATTAGGTAAATTTGGAAAAAAAATATCCAAGATGGAATTGGAGCTAGAGTAACTGATGAAAATACACTTTAGTGTGAAAAGTTCTGGTAGTTTATGGCACAACCCCTTTAATGATGCCAAACTTGGTTAAAGGCAATATCAATCTACATAAGCTTTACACTTCAAAAGGCTCCGTAATTATGACTACTTTCTGAATTATTAGCAATTTTCACTTTTTTCTAGATGGACCAAAAGAATAATAAAAAAATGAATTAATCAAGCTCAACAAGTTTGGGATATCATTAGGGCTCTTGCACACTAGAGTATCCCTTGCGGGAGTCACGCTCCGTGTGAGAGAGGGACTTAGGAAGCGCACGGCAGTATCATGATTGGTAAAGACATGTGCCTCTGCCTGACCTTTCTGTTACGGAATCATACTGCCAGCTTTATATCACTATGGTTCTGTAGAAGTAAGGTCAGGCAGAGGCACACAGCATTATAAATCATGATAATACCCTTCGTTTCCTAAGTCAAGAACGCATGATCTAACTTCATACGGAGAGTGATGCCCGCAAGGGACACGCTTATGTGAAAGAGCACTTACAAAACCAGTTTGATGGTGGGGGTTTTGTGATGTGAATCTGACGTGCTATGAGACTGACCGGTGTCCTTATATCAAGAATAATGAGGTACAAATTTGCTTATTTCCTTTTAATATGGTGCCAATATTCAAAAAGGGTCCAAAAACAGAGACCGGAAACTATAGGCCGGTAAGTTTAACATCTGTAGTGGGTAAACTGTTTGAAGGTTTTCTAAGAGATGCTATCTTGGAGTACCTCAATGAAAATAAGCAAATAACTCCATATCAGCATGGCTTCATGAGGGATCAGTCATGTCAAACCAATTTAATCAGTTTCTATGAGGAGGTAAGTTCTAGACTTGACCGCGGCGAATCAATGGATGTCGTATATCTGGACTTCTCCAAAGCATTTGACACGGTACCACATAAAAGGTTAGTATATAAAATGAGAATGCTTGGTCTTAGAGAAAATGTCTGTATGTGGGTAAGTAAATGGCTCAGTGATAGAAAACAGAAAGTGGTTATTAACGGTACATACTCAGATTGGGTCACTGTCACTAGTGGGGTACCACAGGGGTCAGTATTGGGCCCTATTCTCTTCAATATATTTATTAATGATCTTGTAGAAGGTTTGCACAGTAAAATATCAATTTTTGCAGATGACACTAAACTGTGTAAAGTAATTAACACAGAAGAGGACAGTATACTGCTACAGATGGATCTGGATAGACTGGAGGCTTGGGCAGAGAAGTGGCAGATGAGGTTTAACACTGACAAATGTAAGGTTATGCATATGGGAAGGAATAATGCAAGTCACCAGTACATACTAAATGGTAAAACATTGGGTAACTCTGACATGGAAAAGGACCTAGGAATTTTAGTGAACAGCAAACTAAGCTGCAGAAACCAGTGTCAGACAGCTGCTGCCAAGGCCAATAAGATAATGGGTTGCATCAAAAGGGGCATAGATGCCCGTGATGAGAGCATAGTCCTGCCACTTTACAAATCACTAGTCAGACCACACATGGAGTACTGTGTACAGTTCTGGGCTCCTGTGAACAAGGCAGACATAGCAGAGCTGGAGAGGGTTCAGAGGAGGGCAACTAAAGTCATAGCTGGAATGGGTGGACTACAGTACCCAGAAAGATGATCAAAATTAGGGTTATTCACTTTAGAAAATAGACGACTGAGGGGAGATCTAATAACTATGTATAAACATATCAGAGGTCAGTACAGAGATCTCTCCCATGATCTCTTTATCCCAAGGACAGTGACCATGACGAGGGGACATCCTTTGCGCCTGGAGGAAAGAAGGTTTGTTCACAAAAATAGAAGAGGATTCTTTACGGTAAGAGCAGTGAGACTATGGAACTCTCTGCCTGATGAGGTGGTTATGGTAAGTTCACTAAAAGAGTTCAAGAGGGGCCTGGATGTATTTCTGGAGGGTAATAATATTACAGGCTAGTTACTAGAGATGGGTCGTTGATCCAGAGAGTAATTCTGATTGCCTGATTGGAGTCGGGAAGGAATTTTTTCCCCTAAAGTGAGGAAAATTATTGGCTTCTACCGCACAGGGATTTTTTTTGCCTTCCTTTGGATCAACTTGTAGGAAAACAGGTCGAACTGGATGGACAGATGTATTTTTTTCGGCCTTATAAACTATGTTACTATGTTACTAATATAGCAACATAGCATCTCAAGGCACATGTCAAGGATGTCAATGGAACCTTCAACAAGGAGATGACATTTGTGATTACGTGTAGTACAGGAATAGAGGGATGGATTTCCACATCACATAGCAGTCAGATGAATGCTCCTTTGGCAGTCAGCTATTCCTTCTGACCCCCACCCATATGCATTCTCTGATCAGCCGACCATACATGTATTCCCAACAGGGAGAACAGAAAGATCTGGCATGTTGAGTCCAACATGTCTGATCCATTCTTTCCCGAATGTCTGCCTTACAGTCAGGCGATGCACATTAGGTGGTCAGCTTCCCCTGCTGTGAGGGCAGGCTAGAAACCTGTACATAGGATTGCTCAATTTAAAGGGTTATCAGGATAGAGACTTTCTGTCTGAGCGTTGCATACAGAGATCACGCGACCACGTCACATTACAGCTGTGACTAATAGGTCTTGGGTTATGCAGATTACTGTACAGACTGCTCTACTTAAAACATTATGTACTACTTTGTGTGTAAAGGCTGAACCACAGTAATGGGATCTGTCACTTGTAGGTGCACAGTCTGAATTGTGAGAATGCTGCAAGTTGGACCCTCAGTGATCTTATACTGAAGGCCTATACAAAGGATGATAGAGATGTATGTTTTTCCCATGCTTATAAGCTAACATACATTACTTGTGTCTGTGTGATCAAATATTGTGCCTGTGAATAAAGCAGTAATATGTGTATTAGCTTTCTGAGAAGATCTCAGTGTGGTGAAGCTATATTACATATTCATATGATATTTACATGTTAGCACACAGCTCTGCCCTCAGCCTGCTGTCTAGCCCTATCAATCAGTCGGAGGAGGCGTTACATAGCAGTGCTCAAAGGATTCAGTCCAGCCATGGGAGCTCAAAATTCTCATTTGCATATGAATTAAAACGTAGATTTCTATAGAGCTATTTATCATACAGACAAAAGAAAGGTATAGTGTTAATCAGCATGATGAGCCCTACCAGGCAGTATGTCTGGTTTAATAGGGTTGATCCTGGTGACAGAGTCTCTAACAGTTATCCTCTATCCTGTGGATAGGGGATAACGTCTCATACCGAAAATACCCCTTTAAACAGAAGTGCCAAAAACAGGAAACTCATTTTTATTGTAGTCATACTAAGTTTTTGTGTTAATAAAAAGTTAAAAAAAAAGTGTTACAGGAAAGACTTACAATAAGCCTGATGTATTCTTCAGCTCATTAACACTCTTCTCTGGTACTTTACCACCAGTGAACCACTTCTTTGTGGCAGAAAGCAATGATCGACTCAATCCCTTCCTGGATATCAACTGAAATGAAAGGACAAGTAGTAAAAACAACAGATATTGTATTTTGGTATGCTAACCATACAGCCACTATGTACTACAATGCAGGCATTTTTAATGGTGACGTAGTTTTGTTATATACAATTTCCTATAATGTGTATATATATTTATATATATGGTTTTATACAAACCCTGTACAAATTTAAAGGTGAAAACAATATTCAATTCCACAGCATTTAGGGCTTATCCACAGGTTATGCCATCTAATTGCTAAACAGTTGGTGACCTTAACTCTGAGGCCCTCACTGATTTGGATACAAGGGTCCACACACTGAAGCCTATGGGAATTACCAAGAGAGTCCCACCTGTAAGATATTCAAAGCATATTCTGTGGGTATTCCATGAATGTCTGAGAAGTGAAATAGCCTTTCTCTGTGCCTGGTTATTTCAACCTTGCCAATAATTAATAGATGTATAAAATAAAACAATCCTCAGCAATAGAATCTCCATATCTTTAATTGAACAATTAGGTAAACTGACAAACACATAATAATGAGGTCAAATCAACGCATGCCTACCTGATCGTTCAGCTGTCTTATTGTCTTTTCTATATGTGGTATGAGTCCTCGGAAGGTGAATTCTTGGATGAACTGCCTAATGCGATCATGGTCAGTAAGCGTCAAACAACTGCCATGGGGCATTCCAGTCATGGCCTTCTTTGTCTCAGTCATAGTACCTGGTGGTCTTCCATTATCAAGCCCATCAAAACTACCACCTGCATCACTAAGCTGGTCAAGTGGATGTGCCTTCAAACTGTTCGATAAAGTCTCTAAAGAGAAACCAGAAGAAAAGTCTAGAGTTACATATCAAATAAACATGAGTATAAAAATCAAAGTGGGATACCCATCTATACAACTTTCTGGTGTGTCATTAGTGCCTTAAAGGGGTTGTCCGGGTTCAGAGCTGAACCCGGACATACCTTTCAATTCACCCAGGCAGCCCGCCTGAACAGGGCATCGGAGCATCCTATGCTCCGATGCCCTCCTTTGCCCTGTGCTAATTAGCGCAGGGCAAAGGAATTTAGCCCGGTTTCGGTGACGTACCGGGCTCTGCCAGGCGGAGACTTCCGGCGCTGTTGGGCCGGAAGCATCCGCCCGGCAGTGAATGTTTACAAACAAAAGAGCCCTTGCCCTGCGCGATCCAGCGCAGGGCAAGGGAGGGCATCGGAGCATGAGATGCTCCGATGCCCTGTTCAGGAGGGCTGCCGGAGTCAAAACCTGGGTATGTCCGGGTTCAGCTCTGAACCCGGACAACCCCTTTAATGATTGGGCTTTATACTGCAGCAATCATGTCGTGCACCCGGCTGCCAGAGACCACGACTGCTGTGTATATAAGAGAGGTTGCGCCACTGCCTCTGCTGGACCCATTGTTCACCAGGAAAACTGTCAAAAAAATCTGCATCTCAAAACAATCACATCTCCACAAACATGTTCTATGACTTTCTGAAGGACAGATTAAAACACCAAAAAAAGAAATAAAGATTAAAACTTTAATAAAAAACACCAAACACCAACACATCTAAACACATTTAAAGCCCTTGTCCTATTCTCTATTGCCATATATATAAAAATATAATATCTCGAATATTATTGGCCCATTTCATAAACCAGTCTTGATCTACTTTGTGAGTGAGATGAACCCAAATTACTAAGAGCTGAAAGCCGGAGGTTTTTTCGTTTTCCTTTTTCTTCCCTATCTTCCTTGAGCCATAACTTTTTTCTATTTCCGTTCACATAGTTGTATGAGGGACAAGTTGTACTTTCTATTGCCATCATTAATTATGGCATAAAATGTATTGGGAAGCGGTAAAAGAATTCCAAATGGGGTGGAAAAAAACGCAATTCCGACACTGTTTTATGGGTTTTGTTCCCACGGCGTTTGCTGCAAAACGGACCCATGCCCTTCATTCTTTGGGTCAGTACGATTACAACGATACCCCATATGTATAGGTTTAAATAGGTCTAAATAGTGTAAAAATAAATGTAAACTTTGAAAAAAAAATGTTTTCTTTGTTACATCACCATATTCTGACCCCATAACTTTTTTTTATACTTCTGTCTACTGAGCTGTGTGAGGGCTAATTTTTTGTGTGTGTGACTTTTGATCACATTTTATTAAATATTTAATGGTAAGAGAAGCAATGATAAAATGGCAAATTGGCCATTTTGACCCTTTTTTCCATTATACCATTTGCCGTATTTGATTTTTTAAAAATATTTTAATAGTATGGGTGTTGATGTTTACATTTATTGTTATTTATATATTTATTTTTTTCATTATAAAGAAAGGGGGGCGATCTAAACTTTTATATATTATTTTATATACTTTTTAACTTTTTTTAAATTTTTGGTGAGGATTTTGAAGTTCATGTATGAGCCTAAAAATTCTGTTTTTTAATTTTGTACTATCAGGGATTTTTAAAATGAGGTTTTGACTGTAAATTGCTCATTTCTTACACTGAGGCTTACAGTGTTCAGCCCAACTACCAATATTCCCAGGGGGCGTCAGTAGTTTTGCACATTTAGATACCGTGATCTCACTTGATCACGGCATCTAAAGCCTTTAATTACCATGATCGGCATTATTGCCGGTCACGATAATTAGCCGCAGGTCTCTGCTGTTAGAAGCAGCAGAGACCTGCCGGCTATGGTGCCTGCTCACACGTGCAATGTTTAGACTTCGCACCAGCACTGTACATGTACGGCCCTGGTAGAGAACGGGTAAAAGGGATAGGCCGGCCTCGGAGCCGATAGGCCGGCCTCGGAGCCGATAGGCCGGCCTCGGAGCCGATAGGCCGGCCTCGGAGCCGATAGGCCGGCCTCGGAGCCGATAGGCCGGCCTCGGAGCCGATAGGCCGGCCTCGGAGCCGATAGGCCGGCCTCGGAGCCGATAGGCCGGCCTCGGAGCCGATAGGCCGGCCTCGGAGCCGATAGGCCGGCCTCGGAGCCGATAGGCCGGCCTCGGAGCCGATAGGCCGGCCTCGGAGCCGATAGGCCGGCCTCGGAGCCGATAGGCCGGCCTCGGAGCCGATAGGCCCTGTGTTATGGACCTCTGCAACTGAACATAAAAAAAGAAGACTCACCTGTCTGTCGCCGCTTTGTTCCTGGCGGCTTCCGATTCTCATAGGACCAGGAACTGGCTGGGTCCTCTAACCACTGAGGCCAATCATAAGTCTCATCAGAAACATTGGCTGACGTTATGTCAGAGCTGTGAGATATCAGTCAAGATGATCTGACTGCTGAGGCCTGTGGTTGGCTGCAGTTGTCACGGGACTCAGACACTTTGTAGTCTTGCAGGGACTAGAAGAGGCCAGGAATGGAAAAGCAGCAGAACTGCAGACAGTTAAGTCTTCTTTTTCATGTTCAGGAGCACAGGTTCGTAGCGTAGCCGTTGTTGGCTCCAAGGCTAGACTACCCCTTTAAATCCTGCCAACGTCACATGCATACCTTGGGAAAGTTGTGAGTATGAGGGATTTCAAGCTGACAAGAGCCTTATGACTAGTTCCCTTTTAAAGTAAAATAATGTCCAATATAACTCAGGATGGATTGTTCCACCATCCTTTGTACAAAGAGAAGACTCAAACAGGCAGTGAAAAGCTGAGGAATTAGACATCATCTATTAGAACAAAAATTACAGCAATCTTCCAACCTTTCTCATAGTTTTCCAGCCCATCCACAGGTACAACATGGTCTGAATTTTTATTTAGTGGAGCAGCATTAGTACTATCTTCATAAGAATCCTGCAAGAATGAAAAAGAACCAAAATTAAAGAGGTTTTTTCAGGACCTCGCCGCAAGAAAGTAATTAAGATCAGATCGGTGAGGGTCTGAAACCCCCATGATCAGCTGTCACTTGCAGCCACTGTTCAAGTAAGCAACGTACAGAGCCGGAATACCGTAACTGGTTCTTGGGTTCTGGAGCACAGCTGCAGTACCAGAAAATGGCCACTACACAAGTATGTGGTGCTCTGGAGTTCCAGCTCAGTCCACGGTTTACTTTGGTGGGCAACAGCTGATCGGCAGAGATGCCGGGAGTTGGACTCCCATTCTTCAAATACTGCTGAGCTAACCATGAATAGGTCATCAACATCTTAGGGCTCAAAACACGGATACTGGCTGTGTGCTTTTTGCAAAACGGAATGTTCTGCCCACTGGAGAGCTGTCCGATCCTTGTCTGCAAAACGGACGGACATAGAGATGTGGACAGCAAGTGGTGTACTGTCAACATCTTTTGCAGCCCATTGAAGTAAACAAGTCCGCATCTGACCTGCACAAATTCAGATGCGGACAAAAAAAAAAAGGTCTTGTGTATGAGCCCTTAGTCCTGGAAAACATCTTTAAAGTACAAAATAGAAAGTGGTTGTTAAAATGTAGACTACTTTAGCAATGCAAGCATGGTGGAGACATGGGGGGAGATTTATGGAGACTGGAGCTTTCTGCACTGGTTTTGATATCGTCGGCACTGCCGGAGGATGCGCCTAATTTATGATGAGGCACATCCTCCGACAGTCCGTGTGCCTAAACGGAAATCTATGACTGCTCATAGCTGCCATAGATTTGTGCCTTCATTGGGACCATAAAACTGGTGTAAATGAAGATAAATATGTCTCAGCTGTTGGCCCCGTCCCTTTACCACACTTTCCACGCCACCTTATAGGTCTCCATACAAGTACAGAAATCAAAGAAAAGAAATGTAGAAAAGGGACAGCAGGTTGATGGGATCCAACTGGTACAGTGACAACTGCACAATCCTTTCATGGTTGACAGTGTCTTCTGTTTCCAGCTCCAGAGGATGGGTCATCAGTATGAAAATGCGTGAACACTCATATATATTTTTTTCTATAACAAACCTGACTGTGAATGCTGTTTTTCTGGATGTACTGACTCCAGGGATCAGGGATCTGTTCATCTGCTCCTTTGCTGGATGTTCTGGAATTAATTTTGAGTAAGTAGCATCCCTGAGTCCCATACCGCTGTATCATCTCTTCATAAATGGAATCAGCCCTTGACAAAGACAGAGATGACACCAAAATTCATGAGTAATAAGTAGTACCTGACTGTAAAATAAGTCTTTGAAATAATTCTAAAGAAAGTTATAAAGGGAGACTATCAGTCTCATCAGGGCTAAGAGGTGTATGCATATGTGTTTATATTGTGAAATCTGGTACCCGATGCTCTTCAGCATCAAGATTTCACTTGTCTTGAAAGAACCATTGAATGCAAGCATCTGCGTTGAAGGCTCTGTTAGGGTCCTTGGCTGCAGATTCCGATAAAAAAAAAAGATGGGCACCTTTGCTTTACAGAGCCGCCACATTTTTTTTCCTATTTATTTGTTCCTAGAGTGCAAATACCTCAACCACTTGAAAGCACAGGGACTCTCACTGTTCATTTAAGGCAGAAGGACCTGGGAGCGTTAGGTCCTCTGTATCCTTATGATAAGCAAGTGTCCCGACGCATGCAAGTGGAAGAGGTTTTGTTTTTTAAACCCCCTAAAAACCGTATTGCACTAGTATTCCCGTTTCCCAGTTTCAACTGTCCCATTGATTTCAATAGGGTCTGTCTGGCCGAGAAAAAGTCCACAAATAGTTTATATCTTATTTTTTGACGGCTGCTATTGCAAAGACTACAATGGTTCTGAAAATGGCCATGTGATGTCTGTTTTTTTTCCCGTGTGAATGTAGCTTTACTAAAAACATGATGAAAAGTGACCAAAGTCTAATGTAACCAAAAACTTGCCCCACAGAGAACAAATCATGCAGCTCCGACGACAAAAAACAAAAGTTATGATGTGTCTTGGAATATGACGACTGAAAGCAAATACATTTTTTCTAAAAAATGTATAATGTTCAAAAGTAGTAAATTATAAAAATTAAATACATTTGGTAATTTTATCAGCCCAAAGAATAAATTGTATCATGCCATTTATGCCGGCATGGTGCACATCAAAAAACACTAAAAACAAACAATAGGAAAATTCCTTTTATTGCCATCCTCCTCTCCTGTCCCCCAAAACTAATAAATACACAACATGTGTACAACAAAAAAGTGATACAACACACACTGCACTTTGAACTTAAAAACGAAGCCCTGCCAGTCCCCCCCCCCCCCCCCCGTCTACCAATGGCACCGATGTCTACCGCATTAGAACATGACTGTCGCTTCAACAGCTAAACAGTGGCGATACCAGACACCGTACTGGTGATAAGGTGATGCACTGGTGGTGCACTTTTTTCATCATTTTATACACATTTCACAATAATTTTGAGTATTAGGTCCTTATCTCACCTCTTCTCATCCTCAGCACTGACGTCATGCAGCAGCACATAATACTTTAGGGTGTTGGGGGTAAACCATTTGGGATAGGAAAAGTCATTGCTGTGCTGAATTCGATGTTGCTCTTGCGATAACTTTAAAAACTGTTCCACAGGTTCGGGTTCATGTGAGGAAACAACCAGCATGCCTGGAAGGGTTTGTTAAGTCAAAGACTGAAATACAAGGTGGAATACTAGGACATGGGATGAGAAATTTCACAATGAGATCCTGGATTGTATAAGGGGAAAAAAAAAAAAATCTATTTTACATTTCAAACACAGATTTTCCATCTACCACTGGGACCCCCACCCATCATGAGATCAGGGGCCCTGTACCTAGCAGGACTCCCTAAAACGAACTAAGAGTCAGGCCAAGAATGTGCACTGCTGCTCCAATCATCTCTACGGGACTGCCAGAGATATACAACTACAGGAAAATATGTAACTGTCAGATTCTGACATAATGTCACTGGCACAAAATAAGGATGCAGAATTTTAAATGTATATTATAGATGATTTTTTTTGGATAAAGAAAAATGTACTTGTAGGGATCGGCTAAATAACTCATTAAAGGAGGACATTGCCTATTAAGTGTATTAGAAAGAGCCTCTGTCAGCAGATTTGTCACTAATAGTAAATTGATGGACACTATGTTGGAACTCTGAGGAAGTCCAACGTAAGTGAAGGGGGACTGTCACTGCATCAAGGTTCCCATCAGGAGCAGATGTGAAGAGAATCTCATATATTTGGGGATAAGAACAGCACCTGAACAAGTATGACAGATCTGGAAGTCAGAGGGGACTGTTGTTCCATAGCCGGCCACAGTCGGCAGCCTGTATACTGCTGACAGGTTTGCAGGGGATTTCAACTCCCAGCTGCCCTGAAAGCTATACCTAATAATAAGTATAAATGAGCGAGTTACTAAATATACAATTCCAAGACACATAAAAGAAGATCCACCACCTTCTTGTAAAAGAGATGTGATACATGGCACCATGCTCTCACTCTCTAATAAAGAGACCGAGATGTTATACATGGCACCATGCTCTCACTCTCTAATAAAGAGGCCGAGATGTTATACATGGCACCATGCTCTCACTCTCTAATAAAGAGGCCGAGATGTTATACATGGCACCATGCTCTCACTCTCTAATAAAGAGGCCGAGATGTTATACATGGCACCATGCTCTCACTCTCTAATAAAGAGGCTGAGATGTTATACATGGCACCATGCTCTCACTCTCTAATAAAGAGGCCGAGATGTTATACATGGCACCATGCTCTCACTCTCTAATAAAGAGGCCGAGATGTTATACATGGCACCATGCTCTCACTCTCTAATAAAGAGGCCGAGATGTTATACATGGCACCATGCTCTCACTCTCTAATAAAGAGGCCGAGATGTTATACATGGCACCATGCTCTCACTCTCTAATAAAGAGGCTGAGATGTTACACATGGCACCATGCTCTCACTCTCTAATAAAGAGGCCGAGATGTTACACATGGCACCATGCTCTTACTAACTATAATAAAGGGAGGTTTTATAAATGGCACACTCTAATATATTTCGAAAAATGTGACTGTGGGGGGCACATTTTTGGTTTATATACAGTCATGGCCAAAAGTTTTGAGAATGATACAAATATTAATTTTTACAAAGTCTACTGCTTCAGTTTTTAAAATGGCAATTTGCATATACTCCAGAATGTTATAAAGAGTGATCAGCTTAACAGCAATTACTTGCAAAGTCAATATTTGCCTAGAAAATGAACTTTATCCCCCAAAACACATTTCAACATCATTGCAGCCCTGCCTTAAAAGGACTAGCTAACATCGTTTCAGTGATTGCTCCATTAACACAGGTGTGGGTGTTGATGAGGACAGGGCTGGAGATCAATCTGTCATGATTAAGTCAGAATGACACCACTGGACACTTTAAAAGGAGGCTGGTGCTTGGCATCATTGTTTCTCTTCTGTTAACCATGGTTATCTCTAAAGAAACACGTGCAGTCATCATTGCACTGCACAAAAATGGCCTAACAGGGAAGAGTATTGCAGCTAGAAAGATTGCACCTCAGTCAACAATCTATCGCATCATCAAGAACTTCAAGGAGAGAGGTTCCATTGTTGCCAAAAAGGCTCCAGGGCGCCCAAGAAAGACCAGCAAGCGCCAGGACAGTCTCTTAAAAGTGTTTCAGCTGCGGGATCGGGCTACCAGCAGTGCAGAGCTTGCTCAGGAATGGCAGCAGGCCGGTGTGAGTGCATCTGCACGCACTGTGAGGCGGAGACTCTTGGAGCAAGGCCTGGTCTCAAGGAGGGCAGCAAAGAAGCCACTTCTCTCCAGAAAAAACATCAGGGACAGACTGATATTCTGCAAAAGGTACAGGGAGTGGACTGCTGAGGACTGGGGTAAAGTCATTTTCTCTGATGAATCCCCTTTCCGATTGTTTGGGACATCTGGAAAACAGCTTATTCGGAGAAGACGAGGTGAGCGCTACCACCAGTCTTGTCTCATGCCAACTGTAAAGCATCCTGAAACCATTCATGTGTGGGGTTGCTTCTCAGCCAAGGGAATCGGCTCTCTCACAGTCTTGCCTAAAAACACAGCCATGAATAAAGAATGGTACCAGAATGTCCTCCGAGAGCAACTTCTCCCAACTGTCCAAGAGCAGTTTGGCGATCAACAATGCCTTTTCCAGCATGATGGAGCACCTTGCCATAAAGCAAAGGTGATAACTAAATGGCTCAGGGAACAAAACATAGAGATTTTGGGTCCATGGCCTGGAAACTCCCCAGATCTTAATCCCATTGAGAACTTCTGGTCAATCATCAAGAGACAGGTGGACAAACAAAAACCAACAAATTTTGACAAAATGCAAGCATTGATTGTGCAAGAATGGACTGCTATCAGTCAGGATTTGGTCCAGAAGTTGATTGAGAGCATGCCAGGGAGAATTGCAGAGGTCCTGAAGAAGAAGGGTCAACACTGCAAATATTGACTTGCTGCATTAACTCATTCTAACTGTCAATATAAGCTTTTGTTACTCATAATATGATTGCAATTATATTTCTGTATGTGATAAAAACATCTGACAAACACACATAAAAACCAGAGGGCAGCAGATCATGTGAAAATATAATATTTGTGTCATTCTCAAAACTTTTGGCCATGACTGTACACTCTGACTATAGAGGCAGTTATTTGTATAGGATACTTTTTTAGACAAAAAAGAAAAAAACTAAAACATTATTCATTTGCACAAATAGTTCTATAGAAAGTAACATCAGTGTTTTACTATTTTTTATCTCAGTGCTTGGTATCTCGCCAAAAACCAAAAAGGATACATGCCAAGTAGTGGTTTAAGAATTCATGATCGGAGGCGGGCATGCTCTGAAAAAAGCTTTCCCGGTAGGACTCAAACCACGGCGTAGTTGCTGTAAAATAAACAGATCAATAAGATAGGGTGCACGTATACAGCAAGCAGTGCCTGCGGTGTGGACCTAGAATACAAATATACCAAGACTGATAAGGATATATAGAGAAAAAAGTGAAGGATTACATGTAAAATACAGTTACTAAAGTGACGCAGATAACATATAACCGATTCCAACACAATATTAGTCACATATTAGTTATAGCTAAAATGAAGGAAGTTGACCAAAACACAAATGGTAGATTTTGAATATTACCTTTACAACAGTCTGAACTTAATGGGGTTGTCCTGCTTTTAAACAGTTATGGCAGCCCACCCCCTCCCTGCGGAGGGAAGCGTTCTTATCTGCTCTCCAACGCTTGGCTCCAGGTCCTTTGGGCCACCGTTGAATTTGCCGAGCTCCAGTCCCAGGTTGTAAACTTTCAGCATTGCCTGGTGTCACATATGGTGCTGCAGCCAATCAGTGGCCTGTTGCTGGGTCACATGTCCTTTGGGAGAAATGTCATTAGCTGCAGTAGCAAAATGACCCACTCCATGGGATCAGAACGTGGCAAACATAGTGGTAGACCAAAGGAGCCGGAACCGAGCAGCAGGGAGCAGGTAAGTATGCCTCCCTCCATAGGTCCGGTGGGGAAGAGGGGGCTACCCAAAAGTGTTGAAAGTAGGACAAGCGCTTTAAGTGGAAAAGAGATATTACAGAATCTTAGACTTCATGCACACAGAAATATGCCGAACATATTACTGCCCTGTGATGTGTAGAAGAATATTAGGACACCCATAGAGGTGCATGGAGTCATACTGCACAAATACGACAACATGCATACCATCTTACTGATCCATCCTGCCCTGAAAGCAACTGTGTGCATGAGGCCTTAGATTAACTCATTAGATTAACCCATTCATGCAGATTTATAACACACATAAAAGGTTCATAGATTCGGTCATTTTTGGCGACAGAAGAAAACTACCATATTCTAAGTCAGACCATATTCTAAGTCAGCGGGGCCTGTCAGGTGCCACTGACGTTGGTCGTGTGAGGTAGTCAGAGATTCTCATTTATAAAGAACAATATGTACCGTAGATGTGAACAGAACCTTAAAAAAACGCAATTAAATACACAATTAAAAGTATTTAGGTGCGTTCATTTTAAAACTGCATAAAAATACAATAGTCAACATAAGAGTACATTAAAGGGGTCCTTTAAAGGTGTTTTTCAACCTGGTGATACAGATGATCTATCCTCATCAATATCAAATTGTTGGAGGTCTAACACCCCCCACCATCCGATACCAGTAACTAGATAACTAAGGGCCCATGCACATGGCCGAAATTTCTGTCCACATCCTATCCAAATTTTTTGGATTGGATGTGGACCCTTCATTTCAATGGGGCTGCAAAAGATGTGGACAGCACACCGCACTTCCATTCTGCAGCCCCGCATTCTTGTCAATTTTGCGAACAAAGATAGCACTTTTCTACAGAAGTGGAAAAAAAAAACCAAAGTGCCATGCACTCGGCCAAGATCTGTGTTTTGAAGATCCGTGTTTTGCAGACCACGATTAATACTTACAGCCGTGTGCTTGAGCCCTTACAGCAAGGCTACAATCACATCTGATG
This sequence comes from Rhinella marina, assembly GCA_900303285.1. NCBI lineage: Eukaryota > Metazoa > Chordata > Amphibia > Anura > Bufonidae > Rhinella > Rhinella marina. Next base: position 351,839 of record ONZH01025930.1, read on the forward strand.
CGGAGGCTCTGCCTGGGGCCTCTGACAGTTTGTCAAAAACAGGACTTTTTTCTACACTAAAAAACAAAACAAAAAAAAAAAAAAAACACCAAATGTCCTCCCTAATGGAAACCTAACCTTAAAGGGATTCTGTCACCACCATTTTCCATATTAAGTTATTTATACCACTGGATTTATCTCATCATAAGGATCTCCAAATGGTTATTGTTATAGGGCCCAGATGAAGATTTGTGGTGTAAAAATCGTTTTTTATCAACTGTCAATCACTTACATTAAGGAGCCCAAGGGGAGTTGACCATCGTTGCTGGAGCCCGGGCTCGGCGATTCCGTTGGAGCCCCGGACCGCCCACCTAATTAATATTCACTTCACTGAGTGAGTCAGTGAAGCTCCGCCGCGGCTGAAATCCCGCGCAGGCGCAGTACATCAAGAGGCCTGCGCCCGTGCGGTCTGCGGGCAGCGGCCTCACCTGATGTACTGCGCCTGCGCGGGATTTCAGCCGCGCCGGAGCTTCACTGACTCACTCAGTGAAGTGAATATTAATTAGGTGGGCGGTCCGGGGCTCCAACGGAATCGCCGAGCCCGGGCTCCAGCAACGATGGTCAACTCCCCTTGGGCTCCTTAATGTAAGTGATTGACAGTTGATAAAAAACGATTTTTACACCACAAATCTTCATCTGGGCCCTATAACAATAACCATTTGGAGATCCTTATGATGAGATAAACCCAGTGGTATAAATAACTTAATATGGAAAATGGTGGTGACAGAATCCCTTTAATCTTCAAGAATACATTCACCATTCTCAAGTTCTCATCCTGTAGGCCACAATGTTGCTAGGGCTAAAGCAATCATACAGGATGACATACAGTAAATGTAATTCAGAGGATCATTAAATATACATAAAGTATGTTCAAATGTAATAGGCTCCATGTATCAAAGACACGGTGGCTCAGATTTACTAATCCTAAAGATGGTGTAAATTTAGACAGACTATCTAGACCTGCCCCAGATTTATCACATTGGTCACGCTGGATGATAAATCTGGTGCAGGGATGGACACTTTTGTCTGACTCTATACCAACTATTGGTTGACCGACTTTGAGACAGATTTTTATACCAGAGTTGACAAAGACAAAAAATGGTGCACCTCACGTGCCCCCGTTCCCACACTTTCAGCCAAGTCCCGCACCCTTGTTAAGAATATCGGGAAAAAAGTGTAGAAACCTTAAGATGTGCCAAATTGCCCCACTTAGACAGATTTTTGGTGCAGACACATTAGCAAATCTGGGCCAGAGTGTATTGATACATATGCCCAAATCAAGCTGATTTTATATAAAACTATATTATATATATATATATATATATATATATATATATATATATATATATATATATATATATATTTTTTTTTTTTTTTAACATAATAACAAAATACACAAGTGTTTTAAGTATATAATTTCGTATGCTTCATGCACACCTCCATGTCCACATTCTGGTCCACAAACAACAGATCTGCAAAACATGGATACCTACAGACTTTTCTTGTTTGCAATACAGAAAGCAACTCGACATTTTCCGTAATTTGTGGAATGGCCAAACAGATCTGCTAAAAATACAGATGTGTGCATGGCCACATAGAAATGAGAGGGTCAGTGTGAAAAAGATGGGGGTAGCATATGGATGAAAAATATAGTCATGTATTTCTGGCCTAGCTTGTAGTCCATGCTGACCATCTTCCAGCTGGTCATCTATTGAAGAATATGCAAACTTCTTGTTCTACATATTCACTGCTAACCACAGTAAGGGAAGTGAATATAAATGCTCAAATCAGATACAAAAAAATAAAAAAAACATAAAAAATGATGACCAAATACACATTTTGATTAACCAAAAACAGAATATTTAATTCAAAGGCAAAATTAAGACATAAATTACGAGGAAGACAGCCTTTTTTTGCTTTATTTCTTCATAGTAGGTTATGTTAGTAGATTTACATTCAACAAGATTACAGTTAACCATCACCAATTGCTAGGTTTTGACAAAATGAGGTAAAAAAAAAAAAAAAAACACAGCTAGACTAAGAGGCTGCTAGATAGGCCTAGCACAATAAGGGAAAGGGGACTGAAAAGACTGGAGAAGGATTAGGTAGAGGGCAATTCTTTTTCAGTCCCGGTCACAATACTACCTGAATAAAACTTGGACTTGTTCAGTTGCGTGAGTGTTTCTTTCCAATTATTGTACCAAGGGGCACTAGCTTTAATAGAGCGATCTGACAGAGAGAACATGGCGTTATTAAACTCAAATGTATACATCAGGACGTGTTCTGCACAGAAAAGACCAGCGACGATGGATAAGGATATGCACTCAGGGCAGTTAAACAGTCCGCAATATTCTAGCGTTTACATTAAAAAGTCGCAGCAGTCCAAAACACAACCAAAAACCAAGGAGAGGTCATGCGAGCACAGCAAAGGGTAAAACAAGATGGCAATTATCTGAAACTTTCAGCTGATGTTTATCAGTAGGCTTCTGCTTCTCACTGAAGAGGCCCAGCAGGTGCACGGAGACTTATTTTTAAAGGAGTTGTCCAATAAAGATTTTTCACTATTGTCCACATAGCCTGCCTCCACTAAGGAAAGAATCAGTTACCTGCTCCCTGCTGCTCCTGTCCTACACTCCGGCTCCAGTGTTTCCATTGTCTGGTCCACAGCTTGTATACTTCCTCCCCATTATCTACTCTGCTGCAGACAACCACTGGCTTCAGCAGTTATGTGTCCACAATAGGATCCTTTGGAAGCAGGGGAGCGGGTGATCTTGCCTATGACGGGGAGGAAGTGTACAAGCTGTGGACTGGATGATGGAAACGCTGGAGCCAAAGTGCAGGACTGGAGCTGAGGTGAGCAGGTTAGGTAGACTCCCTCTAGAAGAGGCAGGCTGCAGACATCAGCAATAAGCGAATTAGTTCTGGCCAACCTCTTTAAGGCAATACACTATGGATAAAAAGTAAATGATCTCACATGAATAAAACCAGAGACTTTTCCAAGGGGAAGCGTGACAATCTGAAGATAGCTCTTTCAGGCATTTGGGGCACCTCATCCTGTTGACCCTGCACTGTACTGACGAGGAGCAAGAAAGAGCTGTCTACGATGGGTCACTCTTCCTTTTGGCTGACTTGAGCTGCTCTGTAGCTAATGACCATCTTAGAACACCAGTTAACATTTACAGTATTTGTTTTCATCAGAGATTACAAACCGTCCTGAGCTGCATACTAAATTCTGCAGGCTTCAGAGCTGAAATCTACCAGCATTCTATGCTGGCTGGAAGTCTACACAGAGGACTGTACATATTAATTTAGAAAAGAGTTTGGGTAAGCGGTTTCGGAAGTGTCCATCAAATTTGAAGACTGTTTCCAGATGAGTTCTATATGCAGGTCTAGAATACAGCTCAGAAACGTCAAGTTTTCATGTAGTTTACTGTAAAATGGTGTTTAAATACGTGGGGTAAAAAGAAAACCTCAAAGAGCATTTCCCATAAAAGCCAGATGAATACAGCAGGTCATCACACATCATCTTCCTAGAGTCCTTAAAGGGGTTATCCCATGATTAAAGGGGTTGTCTGGGCTTTTTCTATTGATGAACTATTCTTAAGATAGGTCATCAATATCAGATCGGTGGGGGTGCGACACACGGCCCTCCTTGCCGATCAGCTGTTTGAGGAGACGACGCGTCCAGTGCACACATGCCGTCTCCCTTCCTGCCCACTGCTGCTGTCCCATAGACATACAGCAGTGAGCAGGAAGAGAGACTGCACGTGCACTCTGTGCGCTCCGTCTCCTCATAGAGCTGATGAGGGGGTGCCGAGTGTTGGAACCACTCTGATCTGATACTGATGACCTATCCTGAGGATAGATTATCAATAAAACAAAGCTCGTAGAACCTTTTTAATGCAAAAATTTAAAATTAGACACCATATAATACATGGGAATATCTTTCTAACAAAGCTAGAACCAGCCCTGTACCTCACATCTCACATAGATACAGAGATCTCCCCACTCATTGTTCCAATTGCTCGGCTAGATTTATATCAAGCTGACAGCTCAGGGGGCATGTCCTTTTAGCTGCAGCTATCTCCCCCTGAGCATGGGTGTCCACCTCAGTGAGCTGCACAGAAAAATAACGAAAAGAACAAACAGCAGGTGGCGCTATAGAGATACCATTTCATTAATAACTCAGTGGCCTTGTTAAATTTTTAATTACATGCAATTACAGAAGTCCTCAGATCCAGGTGCTGGTTTGAAAACTGCTGAATATTTTTCGTGGGACAACCCCTTTACATCCTTGCTTAGTCATTTATCAATAGAAGAGTAAATGGCACTGAATAACTAGGCAAGCATGACGTTTTAGAAAGCTTGGGAACAACCCATATTGTTTGCCATCCATCTTTTTAGGCCTATATATAGCTGAAACGCCTGACAAACAAAGGAGGATGCCCCAAAACCTATTTACAAAAGACAATGCTTCTTTTATATTTTAGAGGTAAATGCGTTCTAAAGAGGACAGCAACCATAAACACAGCAATACTAGAGGAGTAGATCAAAGGCTAAAGTAAAGGACATTAAAGATATTCACTTGTGCACAACGTTCCCGTTACAAAACTAAGTTACATAAAAAAAGCAGGTTATCATATCCTTTCCATGTTTTTTCAATATATCACTTTTTGTGTCTTTTTTGCACCTTTTACTACAGCACTGGCAGAGCTGTGGAATAGCTATAACATAAGATGTAAGCTCACAGCACAGTACTCCATTACAGAGGGATGGGTGAGGACGGAGTGAAACCATGTAATATATAACCCCTTCTAATTACTGTGCCCAGGACGCCAACATTCATTAACATTTTATACTGTTTTAGACACTTGTCTGTATCCAGGGGTTTGTTTTCACCACATTGGGAACCCAGACCACTATTTTTGCAAAAATGTAATTTTTCATTCACATTACATTCTGTTTTTTTTCCCTCATTGAATATGCCATGCGTGCAGTAAAATCTAGTGCTGTTCTGTAGGTAAATTCCGTACATCAGTATATCGTGACCATTGAACACAGAAGAACCTGCAAATGCAGCTCTGAAGCCTGGCCTAGTTTCCAAAAGCGAGGAAGAGCAGAAATCAAGGACACAGGAGCTTCTGCCACGGGAAGGTTTCCAATAGTGAACAACCCTTTAATATGCTTTAACCTTTGCTTTTCGATATGCGCTATTCTAAACTGGCAGACTTACCGAATCCGAATGGTGCGCATAAAAAATACACACATGTTAAGCACAGTATGACAGAGGTTACACATAAAAGCAAACCTTCCCCTGCTAACAACTTGTTTCAGTTTTATTGCATGTATCAGACTTGTATAATACAGAGCAAAAATAGAATTAAAAAAAAAAACAAAAAAAAAAAAAAAAACTAAGATCAGAAACAAAACAAAAAAATTACAAAAGTGAGTTTTATTATCTGGTTTTAAAGAGCTATTCTTATCTCTGCCTTTCATGGCCGTGATTGAAAAGAAATTTAAACAAGAAGGGGTGGGCAAAGTAACTGGAACTACCACGTGTGCTGTGCTCCACTGTTTCCGTATCTCCCACAGCAGTGAATGGGAGCTGTGTGCAGCCGTATTTGTCCGGCCGCTTCTCGGCATATTTGCCAGGTTGTGGTTGGATAGCTGCCGGTCCCCATTATAGTGAATGGGGCCAGCAGGTGACCGGTAACTGCTCCCCTGCCGGAGATGTAAAACACTAGTGTGGAACTAGCCATAGGAAGATTTCATACAGTCAGCGTTTGATCAGTGATTTTCCTCAGTGATTGTGATCCAAAACCAGAAGTAGCAGCTACAAAGACATACGGTATAAGGGAAAGATCTGCTCCTGTTCTGTGTTTCTAACCCCCACCTTGTTTTGGCTCACAATCACTGATGGAAATCACTGATCAAACACCGACTGTGTGAAAGTGGCCTTACTAGAAACAACGTAGCTTGCTGTGGTATTTAGTCTACGTGTCTCCCATTCACTATTATGGAAGCTACTGAAACTGCTTAGCACAGCCCGTTGAACAGTTTTCTGTAACTCCACTGACCCCCACTCACTAAAGTTATTCCAGTCTCAGCCATGAAAGGCATAGACTAGGCTTTAAGACCAGATACTGAAACTATTTTTTTATTTTGTTTTTATTTTTTGTCTTAAATTATGTTTTTTTCATTCTCTTCTGGTACACGATTATTGGGGCATCCATCCTTCTAATCTAATCTGTTTAGATCAGAGAATTGCTTTACAGCAGGACCATAGGAAATGGATGTCTGGAGAGGACTCATTGAGGGTCATGTACTAACGTTCTACACCAGATCTTTTGTGGAAAGTAGGTAGAAGTGGACTGCGGGTGGGAGCTCCACGGCCTAACTCATTGAACAACACGTCTGCTAGAAAATCGGCGCGTGGACAGCAGAAGATGTCACAGACTTATTAAGAGGCATGCACCTCTTAATAAATTGGTCACCACCAGGGTTTTTACTAATAGTGGCATGTGAAAAGATGGTCTTTTGTAAATGACCCCCAATATCTACAACTAGGTGTAAATGAAATGTCATATATTCCCACTGTCTGACAAAATGACCCCTGCAATAGAAACTGTGAAGAAAAAGGGAGGGGGGGTCAGTTTATTTGGTTTGCAGAGTGCTGTTGCATTATACTTTTTTCATTCGTGTATCTAGCCATGGCAGTGTGCACCTGCGCATTTGGATGTGCTGACTGACCCCCTTTTTCTTTTCAGTTTATACTGGAGGTGTGGCTGCTCCATTTGGTCATACACTCCTGACCAGCCTGTCTGCCCCATAGGCTGATAGCTGTAGTCTGCTCTCCCTGCACTCACTGGAAGCCTTTTGGCACCAGGAGAGGTATAGAGTGGGCTCAGCATGCATGATGGTACCTGCATTCCCTGGATTAAATGGAGGCCATTATGGCACCAAAAATGGTAAGGGGCTGAGTGGACCCAGCATGCATGTGGAACCTGCACTCACTGAGTTTTATGGTGGCCGTTCTGGCACATAACCGTTAGTATTTAGTGTTAGTTTCCCGTTTTATAGAGTTCACCTTGACATTTGGCAGACGGGCCCAAATAACTTTGTACAAAATGTATTTGCCAAGAATCTCAAATTTACAAAATAAGCATAGCATTAGCACCAGAATATTTTCTATAACTGGCATTTTTGTACTTTATTTGGTTCGCAGATTGCTGTTGCATTGTATTTTTTTCCCTGCAATAGAAAGCTGCATAAAAGTATAAAAAGCTAAAGTACCAAAAGCCAAAGGGGTTGATCGCAGTAACTGACAAAGGCAGGTGTCATAGGTGGAAGAGGGTACAACACAAGAGGAAAGTACAGCAAAGCCCTAGGATATGGCCACATACGGCGGCTCTGCTGTGGAAAATCATCTTCTTATGTGTTAGGATCCCGCAGCAGAGGAATGGTGTGGATTTTATTGCAGAATTTGAAGTTGATCTCAAGGATGAAATCTGCAGCAGAAATAAGCAACATCATTTGAAAGCTACAAATTTAAAATCCGCACCCTTCCACTTCTCTTTTTTAGGTCCAATTTCAGTTTTGCCTAAAGAAACACATCTGCATATCAGACCACAATGTCCTGGAATTAGTCCAGTAGTAAACTAAGGCTAGTTTCACATCTGTGACAGGGAACTCCGGTAAGCTGCTGGAGGCCTCCGGATCTGGAACTGCCACCTTCCTGCTGGACTCCATTGACTATAATGGGGTCCGACAGAGATCCGGCTGCTACACGGCAAGTATGCCGAGAATCGCCCAGTCAAATACAGCTGCTAACAGTAGTTTTTGTCCGTCCGATTACCGGCATTGTCTGCTGGACATGTAGATGTGAAAGAAATCTGAACCAACAAAGGAAAATACCTATAGACACATTTGGCAGAAACCTGTGTTAGGAGATGGTGTCCTGCAAGTGTGAGGGAAAATAAAACATCAAGACGTCAAACACGCTGATGCATTAATATAAAGCATACCATAATATAAAGCATACCATATTAAAAATTATACCCGACAAATAGACAATTTACATTACCAGAGGTGGCATCAGTTACGTAAATGGCTAATAAATTGTTTGTCGGACATTACCAGCCATGCTCCCTAAATTATATGGGTATAAAAATGAGCTCTAAGCAAACCCTGCCTCTAATGCCAACAGCTATTCTACAAGTCAATGTTCGCCCTTTGAAACAGACCTCGAGACATGACTTGGATAATAACTAAGACAGCACCTCATCTGCAGACAGCTGTTTTGAGGTGACTGCCCTCATCATTGCAGGTGAGAGAGTACTGGCTTAACTGGGTGAGAGGTCTAGGTAGGATTCAGATGCAGAGGAGATGCTGGCTTAGTTATTATCCAAGTGAGAGCTCGTTAAGAGCTCATTTGCATACCCTATTCCAGGAATGTTGCCTGGCCTATAAGACCCCTCACACCGATTAGGTGTTCTCCATAAAGGAGATATAGTATATCCTGGATCCAGACCTAGATCTTTCACCCATTTAAGCCAGTTCTCTCTGCTCTGCACTGATGAGGGGCTATCACCCCGAAACAGCTGTCTACAGATGGGGTGCCGGCTTAGCTATAATTCTAAATTATGTCTCAAGGCCTGTTTAAAAGGTTGAACATTGACTTATAGGATAGCTATCTTACATCTGGTGACATTGGAGGCAGAGCTTGCTAACAGCTGATTTGCATCCTTTCTTTACAGGAACTGTGATTATATAACATAGGTATGACTGGTAATCTGCTGAATCCTTAGATTTCGTGTAGTCAGATTTTATAGGCACATCATACGTTTCATGCATAAGGGGGTTCCCTAGGCATTATGAAAAACACAAGCATATGTTGGACCTGTGGAATAAAGGATATATTTACCCGTCCAATGTGATGTGAATGCCAATATCCGCCTTGCACAGACTGCAAGCTCTTCCGTTTGGTTTAGGGTTGCACCAGGTACTGAACTTTCAATACCCAATCAATACTTTTGTACTCGGATCAATACAATACTGAGATTTACTGTTTTTCCATACTAGGCTGCGCTACTGTGCAGCCTAGTATCCTTTAGAAAACTTGGCGTACCGCCCTCGGCTAAGGTGGCTAATGGTTATTAAATAAAAAGTTTAAAAAACACCAAAATATTAAACATTTAAATCACCCCCTTTCCTAATTTTACATATAGAAATATATAAATGAAAAAGTAAACATATTAAATATCTCCACGTCCAAAAAAGTCAGAACTATTAAAATATCAAAAAATATCTTCTATGCAGTGAACGTCGTAACCGAGAAAAAAAAATTTAAAAACACGCGATTCGACTTTTTTTTGTCACTCCTTTCCCCCCCCAAAAAAAACTAAAACAAAAAAGGATAGGGCTGTTCTATTATGGGGCGGCCGTGCCATAAAATGCGAAATTAACACTGCTTTTTTGGTGTTTTATTTTTCTTTTGCGTGGTATCGAGTACCGCAATACTTTTTTATAGTATCGAAATCAAATCCACATTTTGGTATCGTGACAGCCCTGGTTTGGGTCCTGACCAGTTGTAGGTGAATAGGAAAATAAACGCACAAATCTACCCATTCGGGAACTGGGCAGAAGAGCTTGCAGCCTGTGCAGCGGAAATGACAGCATTGGCAGCATGGAGAGCGGGTAAATATGAACGAAAACCATCTTTCCTTCACAGATCCGAGGCACGCCTGTATTTCTCTTCATGCCCGCAGGACACTTTTAAGGATGGGTAACATGACAACAAAACAATAACAATAAAAAGTTCATTCATAATAAAAGTCCCTATGGAGCAATAAAGACAGCACACATTAAAATGCTCCGCCTTTACCACAGACCTGGATTTCAGCTGTAATCTGACTTAATACTGAGAATTCAGACGTTACACAATTCCCCTAATACTAGTCTAGCACTACCCACATCTATACAGAAAAGAGCTCCAGCCATTAGCATTAAGCCCTGTTCACACCATAACTCCCCATCATGTTACATTGGAAATATTATCCAGCATTAAATAGCTGTGATGGAAGGCTCCACCGTGTAGGCAGAGAGTGCCATACATCCCCAGTATATATTTTTTTTGCAGGATGCCACTACATAGTAAAGCATAGTCTCTTTTCTATACAGTAAAAATAAAAAAATCAAATGGCGCCCTATGGATACATTGAGAATATGTCACAAGCTTTTTCCAGTGTCTATGTTATGCACAGGGCTTTAAAAGGGTTTTCTGAGTTTTTTTTTACTACTGATGACCTTTCCTCTGGATAGGTCATCAGTATCTGATCTGTGGGGATTTGACACCCGGGACTCCACCGATCAGCTGTTTGATAAGGCAGTGGCGCTCCTGTGAGTGCCGCAGCCTTCTCGCAGCTTACCAAGCACAGCACCATACATTGTATAGCGGCTGTTATAGGTATCTCGCTCAGCACAATTCACTTCTGTGAGCTGCTCCAAGGCCACATGACCCATAAATGTGACGTCACTGGCCTAGGAAAAGTTGTGTGAAGGCCACAGCGCCCACAGGAGTGCCAGTGCCTTCTCAAACAGCTGATCGGCGGAGGTCCAGCGTGTCGGACCCCCACCGATCAGATACTGATGACCTATCCTGAGAATAGGTTATCAGTAGTAAAATCTCGGAAAACCTCTTTAAGGTAACATGGTGCCCAGTGTGTATAACTTTATCATTTAAATCCCAGCTCTTTCTATGCTTAGGTGCTTCCATGTACAACTGTGCATATGGAGATAATTGTCGATCACTGAATAGGACCGCCCTCTGGACTCCTAAACATACAAAGAACTTTTTTAAATGCTCTCCCCGCCCCTGTCACTGCCTCCGCCCACCCTCCTCTTCACTTGCGTCCTCCATCTGTTCCAGGCTCTTGCTGAGCCGGTGCATGCGCACTGCATTGCCCATTGTGGGCACGGCATCGGCGTAGCCACTGCGCATGCGCCGGCTCGGGGAGAGACTGAAACAGATGGAGGACGCAAGTGAAGAGGAGGGCGGGCAGGGGCAGTGACAGGGGCGGGGAGAGCGTTTAAAAAAGCAGACGAGCCCGGGCACCACGGCGGTGAGCTCCGCCTCCGGGCACTTCCAACAGCTAATTTACATATGGATTAAAGTACGTTTTTACAGCTTCTACAAGTCAGAGGAAAGCTCCCCAGGTACAGTTACATTTGTCATTATTTGTGCTATGGGGCTATGTAAATGCTTTATAGGGGCTATGGAGGTGACAGACTCCCTTTAAAGGGGATTTCATATTTATGGCGTGTCCGCATATACAGCAGATCAGCTGGGGTCCTGAGTTTCAGACCCCCACCCCGCTGTATAACAAGGCCACACCACTCTGAGTGTTTAGGTCTTTTCCTAAGTCATGTGATGTCACGTTCATCAGTCACATGGCCTAGGCACAGCTGTCCATTTAAAGGGGGTTGGCCCATCTCACACATTGGTGGCATATCGCTAGGATATGCCACCAATGTCTGATAGGTTGCGAATCCGACCTCTGGAACCCGCACTTATCTCCCAAAGGGAGGCCACAAAGTGAAGGAGGTCGACCCACCTCCATTCATTTATATGGAACTGCCAAAAATAGCCAAGCACTATCTCAGCTATTTCCATCAGCCCCACAGAAGTGAATGGAGCCATCATCGTGCGCTTTCCATTCATTTCTATGGGACTTCCGAAAATGTTTTGCAATCCCATAAAAATGAAGGAAGGTTAGCCACGCGTGCGTCAACCACTTTCCTTCACTTTGCAGGCTCCGTTGCGGGTCACAGAGGTGGGGCCCACACCTATCAGATATTGGTAGCATATCCTAGCGATATGCCACCAATGTGTGTGCGATGGGCGAACTCCTTTAAGTGAATGGGGCTGAGTAGCGATACCAACCACAGTAGCTATGAAATGGATGGCGCTGTGCTTGGTAAGCTGCGAGGAGTCAGAGCTCCAGCTTCTTCAAACATGGTGGGGTTGCAGGGAGTCGGACCTATGCCAATCTCATATTGATGACCTATCCTGAGGGAAACTTTAAGCCGCTCCTCTCCTCCTGTGGTAAAACATGCTGCCTACAGACTGGACACTACTGGGGTCATTTATCAAACTGGTGTAAAGTAGAACTGGCTTAGTTGCCCATAGCAACCAATCAGGTACAACCTTTCATTTTTGACAGCTCTTATGTAAAATGAAAGGTGGAATCTGATTGGTTGCTATGGGCAACTAAGCCAGTTCTACTTTAGACCAGTTTTGATAAATCTCCCTCTATGTTTGTGGCAGGTAACTTTTACCATGATGAGAACAGAGCCATATCTATTCTGACAACATTGATTTACCACTGAACACCCCCAAAGGTTTATGTATGTAGCGTTTAGGCTTCTGCTGATTTACTTTACAATGAGAGGAAGCCGCTTTGCCTTCATAAAGTCCACCTGACGACTACTGTTCATGGTAGGGTTCACAATACATTCGCAAATATGTTTCTATATATTTCTGGATAGCTGTCATAGGCAAAAAAAGTTGAAGCAAAAGCATGGTGAGGGCAGAGTCTAATATAGATGGTGCTGGGGGAGGGGGGTTGATGGGATCCTTGGAAGTCCTCATGAACTTTGATTCCAAGTTGGTGTCACTGGGTGGAGTAAAACGACCACTGATTACGCTGATTCATTACATTGCAAACAGTCACCATTAGAATAGGAAAACTAATTTACCACGTCCATCACACAGCACTCCAGAGAGATGGACGTGCTAAATTATCCATAAAGATATCTGGCCACTACATGACATGGGGCGACGGTTTTCTCTAGGAGAAGAAGAAACCCCTTGAGTGCTTACCACTGATATTAAGGTCGTAATCTCCGGCAGTAATCACATTTGGGACTAATCCTTCAGCAGGCTGATTGGAGGCAACAACGTCATTGAGAAGTTTCCGGATCGCCGCTTGCAATGGTGGCTGAGTGACAATGCTGTTGACTGCGATCTTCAGGTTTTTTATCACATGGAGCTGATTGTTGGGATCCCGCATGTGAACTTGGGAAGAAAGAATGAACGTGTCAGTAAGCATCAATCATAGTTCCATCAATGGCGTGTTATCTCGATACGCGACAGCCAGACTGACGTCACTGCTGTGGCTGCACACCACTGGAGCCGGGTATCAAACCCTGGCGTGGCATCTGGGAGCCCTCAGCGTGGAAGCGGTGGGGCATGAAAAGGAAGTACAACTGCTTTTGTGGGTAGTGGCATAGTCGGCAAAAAAATCATGGAGTTGGAATACCCACTGTACGGGATTAGAAAAACAGGGAAACCGCCTTCCAAGAACAGATACCCGACCATTGGTTGTGTGTGGTCAATGGACCCTAGCAGCAATACCTGACACCGACAGGTGAGGCGCTGTTTCTGGAAGGAACCAGCCACGTTTTTCTAATCCTGGACAACCCTTTTATGTATTTTTGCTAAGGCTTCATGTACATTAGTGTATCGTGGCTCCATACAACCTCCAAGTAGCGCACAGTCGTAATATGGCGCATACACAAGTGTGCTGCCCCCTACTGTACCTCTGTATGCCAAACCAAATTACATTAATCTCCTATCCACAAGGCTTGGACATCCACCAGGAAAGAGAACCCATGACGGTAATCCTCTATAGTCAGACTGAGAGGAGATGACTGCTGTGGTGACCGCTCAGGACCGAGGACACTGTGCAGTTTCCCCATACACCTATGGAGCATGCTGCAACGATGGGACCCTCACCAACATTTATGGGTACATCCACACCTAATGGATTTTCTGTGGATTTTTTCCACATCAAATCTGCCATTCTTAGAGGAAATCCATGTAAAATTGTGTGAATTATGGTGAGGATTTTCTTGCAGATTCAATGGAAGAAATGGTGCAGTTTTTTTTTTTGGCGTGGATTTTCCATCTGCACTGCAGGTGACTTTTTACAAAGGTATGCGGCGCATGGATGAGACTTCTACAAATCTCATTCCTTATGTGTGCATTATCTGTGTCCGGATATGTCGCACCTCTAAGTGACTTCTGCAGGCAAACATTGGACTTAGCAGTCTAGTGTCGTATATACTAGTATCATCTCTGAGATCAGTGACTGGCTGCAGTAGTCACATGGATGTACGGACATGTCGCACCTCTACAGGCAATCATTGGGCTTAGCAGTCTTGTGTCGTATATACTAGTATCATCTCTGAGACCAGTGACTGGCTGCAGTGGTCACATGGATGTACAGACATGTCGCACCTCTACAGGCAATCATTGGGCTTAGCAGTCTTGTGTTGTATATACTAGTATCATCTCTGAGACCAGTGACTGGCTGCAGTAGTCACATAGATGTACGGACATGTCGCACCTCTACAGGCAATCATTGGGCTTAGCAGTCTTGCGTCGTATATACTAGTATCATCTCTGAGACCAGTGACTGGCTGCAGTAGTCTCATAGATGCACAGACATGTCGCCCTCTACGGGCAATCATTGGGCTTCGCAGTCTTGTGTCGTACATTCTAGTATCATCTCTGAGACCAGTGACTGGCTGCAGTGGTCACATGGATGTACGGTATGTCATGGACAAAGGAACCTTAAACTAAACTCGCCGGGGCCACTCATGCATTGCTGCTGGATGTGACAGGTGAGTAATAGCTTACATTTCCTGCAGGTACTTTCTTTTATTGCGTCAGTGAATAACATACATGTGCTGTCCGTGTTCTTGTTTTTCAGTATGCCCTACTTTTTGTCCATCTTTACGGATCCATCACACATTATAGTCTACAAGTCCGTGAAAAGCACAGACACAACACGGAAGGCATCCGTGACCCATCCGTGTTTCATGAACTAACTTTCAACTTAGCAGTGTCCAAACACGACAGACCGCAGATACCCTGGGATGTCACAGAGGTGGTCTCAAACACTGAACAGCGGTCAGTCAGAAGACCCCATCTGCAGGATTAGTGTACACTCATTTCATCTTTTCCCTATAGGTGGCGCTGCTCACTCAGTGCTATGATACAACTATTTATGCTGCAACAATAGCAAAATATATAAGTGCTGAGTTGTAATAAATGTGGCGATCACTGGTTTAATGGGGGGGGGCAAATGAGTAGACCAAAAATAAACAGGAAAAACTACACGGTGGGGCTTTAAATTGCGGGGAGGCAGATTTTTATTTTATATTTTGTGCCCCCCATAAGGCCATACAAGACCTTTGGGGATATTTAACAATTACAGTTTTTTTTGTTTTTTATAATTAATTGTCGATTTCAGCCTGCAGAGCTGATCTGGGTCTCCTCAGATCCAACAGCTTGCGTAGACTCCCGGCGATCACCGGGAACGGAGTAGGAAGCGGCATTGCCGGTTCCTCATCCCTATACACAGAGCTTGTTCACGCTGTATGTAGAGCAATGGGGAAAGAAGGTGAAAACCGTCCCTGCCTTCTCCATGGGGAGCCCTCCTGTCACCAGTCCCACAGCTGTGGTTTATGCATGGATGTTTTAAAATGGCCGTGCAGAAATACTGGTATATGCCGCCAGCATTCCTTACCCAGCCCTGCCTACTTCATTTACTTGGCTGAAGCAGTGACATGTCCACATGCCCTTATGACCACTACAGCCAATCCCTGGCCTCAGCAGTATGGTGCCATATAATGCAGAGGCCTGTGCTTGGCTGCAGTGGACAAGTAGGTATACTGGCACATCATCTTGACAGCCAAGTAAATGGAGACTGGAGGGATAGTACCGGAGCAGCAGGAGATGAATGGAAGGATAGCACCCCCTGCTACTAGGGCGTTGTACATTGTAACAAGCCATGCAGCCGTGCGATCATCATTTCACCAGAACACATTTGATCCTCAGAAACAAACAAAAGGTTTCATTTGACCCTCAAACAAAAGGTTCCCATTCAATGACAACAAGCAAAGATCTTGAAAGATATAAAGAAACTGATCGAAGAAAGTAAATAACAAAAACTGTAAACTTATCACTACAAACTGATTGCGTCCTGACATCTAACTGTACTGAATGGACGCGCCAGGGGACCCCAGCGCCCAATCGCCACACGCCAGGGGACCCCAGCGCCCAATCGCCACACGCCAGGGGACCCCAGCGCCCAATCGCCACACGCCAGGGGACCCCAGCGCCCAATCGCCACACGCCAGGGGACCCCAGCGCCCAATCGCCACACGCAAGCGGACCCCAGCACCCAATCGCCACACGCAAGCGGACCCCAGCACCCAATCGCCACACACCAGGGGACCCTAGCTCCCAATCGCCACACACCAAAGAACACTAGCACCCAATTGCTGAACTTCTGAGGATCCTAGGGCCCAATCGCCACGCGCCCCCAAGTGAGAGTCACCGCATTATGCTTGTGGCCAGTGATATTCCCACAGTAAGCAGACACCACACTAGCACAACCGCAGCCAGAGCTGTGGTACAGAGTGTGCCCAGTGCCATGCAGGGAGGAGACGGTACTAGGACCCCGGGATGAGCTGTCATTGCCGGGCTGCCTCCACCTCACACTCACCCTCAGTGCTGAGTCGGCAGAAGGGCCGGACGAGCTCGCAGAAGGACAACTGGTTTTTCCGGGCCAGCTTCTCGGCCTCATCGCTGCACAGGGCCGCCACCTGCGGGATGAACGAGTCCTGGAGGAACTCATGTACGGAGAGCAGGCACTGCGCCATCCCGGCCTCCTGCAATCACTCTAGGACCGCGGATCAGGGCGCCGGTGCCCTATACACTGGGGACGTGGTGTCGTTTGCGTCCGGTGCAGCGCAGCCCAGTTCTCCGCCCTCTGCCGTCAGCCGGTTCCCCACCAGTCACGTGACTTCCGTGCCTGTCACCAGGGCAGTTGGGAGCGCGCTCCAGGTCTATCCAGCGCCACGGACTCGCCTCCGCGATGGGCGAATCCTGCGAGAACGTGACGTCATCTGGCAGGATAGAGGCGCACAGTGATGGCGTCATCGCACTGCTGGCCGGCGAGCTGTTCTTTCCCAGAGTACGACCTTGGGGGCTACTATGTATTGTCTGTGGCTGTACGGAGTGCTCCTCCGTGTCACCGGGGGCGGGGTTGGTGGTTGTGTCTGGAGGGCAATAATGCACTGCGGAGCGCCTGTAGTAGGGGAAACGCAGCCAGTGTGTGGAGCTGGACGGAGCTGATCTGGACTCCCCTGTCTTTTCCCTCAAAACTTCGGATTAAGGCTCCATTCACACGACCATAAGAGTTTTGTGGTCCGTAAATTGCTGATCCACAAAACACGGATACCGACCGCGTGTGTTCCGCATTTTGCGTACTGCACATGTCCGGCGCTATATATCAAATGCTTATTCTTGTCTGCGATTGAGGACAAGAATAGGACCCTTTCTATATTTTTGCAGGTCCGTGGACAGAAGTACGGATGTGGAGAGCACTCGGTGTGTTGTCCGCATCTTTTGCGGCCCCATTGAAATTGCAGAATGGATGCAGACCCATTCATACAGTCGTGTGAATGTACCCTAATGCTGTATGGAGAGCCGTCTCCCTACAGCATTAAATGTATGGCCTCTGATGAGGCAAAGTTACTTATTTGCGAAGTCACGCAATGCTTAGTTAAATAACTTCAGTATTTGAAAACCACTTTAAAACTTGGAACCAAACTTGGCTTCGGTTCCGACTGCTACTGGAGTTTGGATCCAAGTTTTAAAGTGGTTTTCCAATTAAAAATCAAATACTGAAGTTATTCAAAGAAGTCTAGCGCGACTTTGGGAATAACTGACTTCGCCTCATCTGAGGCCATACATTTTTATCCGAAGTTTTGCGACTTTGGATCTAGGATCTGAAGCTTGCGTCACACATCACTACACCTGACCCTGAACTAGTTGCATCATAGTGGTTTATGATAAAGATTGCAGGTCGACTGTACTGTACTCACACCTTGCAGTAAACCCGCAATCAGGTCAGGGGAGACACGGTTGGACTGGGAGATGCGGCCGACACAAAGGCAGCGTTTCATAAACGGAGCGCGGTCATGTGAATCAGCCCTAAAAACCATGACATGCTGTATGATATTGTGACATGGAGCTCCGCGTATCACTCCATGTCCTGCTGCTGCTATGTTTTTTATTTCTTTAACTATGGCCTCTTTCACACGAGCGTATTGAAATCCGTCCACATTCTGGCTCTGGATGATATACCATCAGTATTGCTTCAGTATTTCATCAGGATTTACATGCATATTCCTTCCTTCCTGCATGTTTGATGCACTCACATAGACTGTAATGGGCGTATCTGGAAACTGATAAACACAAAACTCAGACATGCTGCAGATTTCAAATACTGATGGAAGTTAGGCCTCTTTCACACGAGCGTGACGGATTAGGTCTGGATGCGTTCAAGGTTCATTCAGGAAAACTCGCGCCATTTTGCAAGCAAGTTCAGTCAGTTTTGTCTGTGATTGCGTTCAGTTGTCCAGTTTTTTCCGCACGGATGCAATGCATTTTGATGCGTTTTTCATGCGCGTGATAAAAAACTGAAGGTTTACAAACAACATCTCTTAGCAACCATCAGTGAAAAACGCATTGCATCCGCACTTGCTTCAGGATGCAATGCGTTTTTCACTGAAGCCCCGTTCACTTCTATGGAGCCAGGGCTGCGTGAAAAACATAGAATATAGAACATGCTGCATTTTTCACGTAACGCAGAACTGATGCGTGAAAAAAAACGATCATGTACACAGACCCATTGAAATGAATGGGTCCGGATTCAGTGCGGGTGCTAGGCGTTCACGTCACGCATCGTACCCGCGCGGAAAACTCGCTCGTGTGAAAGGGACCTTATATGGCCATGTGGGTATCCCTAGTACATAAAATCTGGAGCATAAACGGATTACAAATACGCTCGTGTAAAAGCGGCCTATTTCCAGTTCAGGTCAAATTTTTTAAAAAAACAGACTCAGATGGATTCTAGTTCTGCTTCTGAGTATCATAACATTGTCAAATAAGTACTTATAAGTACAAATATTTACCCTCTTAGTGACCACCCATGCGCTTTTTTACGGCGGCCCAGTCTAAGTGCTGCACAGGAAGCTGGGGCTCAGCTCTCACATGAGAGCCGCGCGCCTGCTCTAACAGCGCGGAACAGTAGGAGTGACGATCCAGGCTGTTTAACGCTTTACATGCCGCGGGCAATGGCATCCTCCGCATGTAAATTGCTGACAGAGGGAGCGGACTCCCTCTGTCTCCCATCGGCACCCCCAAATGCAATTGTGGGGTGGCAATGTGTGTGAAGGCTGGCTGGGATATGGGCCCTAAGCCAGCCTTGAGCAGTTTCCAGCAGGTTCTGCCCCTCTGGCGCAGCCTGCTGGTCAATATCAGTATAGCACTGATATTAAAATGCAATGCACTATGGGTGTGATGGCTAACTTCCTGCACTCCAGCTGTGGTAAAACGACGACTCCCAAGAAGTACACTTTCTTGGCTGTTCTCAGAACTCCACAGAAATGAATGGAGCATGCTGGGAGTCGTAGTTTCACCAGAGCATTGTATTTTAAAATCAATAAAAATGTCTGTTATAGTCCCCTTGTGGGACTATTAAGTGGTAAAAAAAAACACATTTATTAAACAAAAAAATACAGTTAATAATATGCTTTTTTTACCCATTGAAAATACGCTTTTCAAAGAAAAAAAAAGGAAAACAAAAATCTCCCTATATGTTTGGTATCGCTGCGTCCATAATGACCTGCACTACATAAATATGTAATTTATCCCCTACGGTGAACGCCATAAAAAAAATGACAGAATTGCTAATTTATACTTAGTTGTCACAGGAAAAAACTTAATAACAAGCGATCAAAAAATGTAATTTACTCCAAAATGATACCAATGAAAACTACAAAGCGCCCCACAAAACTCAATAGAGAGAAAAATAAAAAAGTTAAGGCAACGATGAAAACAGGAAGAAAAATGCTTGGTAAGTAAGGCCCAAAACAGGCTGGTTACTAAAGGGTTAACATTGCCCCCAGTAAACGTGCTATCATCTGTCAGGACTCAGTGATGCCCAACATGCGGCCTACCAGCTGTTGTAAAACTACAACTCCCATCATGCCCTGCTGTAGGCTGTCCGGCATGCTGGGGGTTGTAGTTTGGAAACAGCTGGAGAGCCGCAGGTTGGGCATCACTGAGTCAGGTGATCTGCTTGTTGGCATATAGAGGGGTTACAACCACCCTGCAGTGCAGTCATGATGCCATCCTCCTGTGTTTTCCTATAGTGTATAATCACGACCCCTGCTGCTGGATTACAGGGTGGTCATAACCCCTGGATACAGTGTATAATGTGATGAAAAAATGACTCCAGCCAGCAAAGGATGCAATATGGATAGAGATGAGCGAACGTGCTCGAAACGAGCACTGTACCGCTCGGCTCCCCTGCGCTCACATGGGCGCAGGCAGCCGCTTCCGTCCTCCTGAGCTGAGTTTCGAGCACGTTCGCTCATCTCTAAATATGGACCATCACAATACATTAGGAAGTGCCTTGTATTAACTTTCATGATAAATGTCATTTGCTGAAGTGAGACTACCCCTTTAACCCCTTCACCCCCGGAGCTTTTTTCGGTTCTGCATTTTCGTTTTGCGCTCCCTGCCTTCAAACAGCCATAACTCTTTTATTTTTCTGTTCACATAGCTGTATGAGGGCTTGTTTTTTGCGGGACAAGTTGTACTTTCCAACGCCACCATTTAATATTGCATACAGTGTAGTGGGAAGCGGGAAAAAAATTCCAAACCGGGTGAAATTGCAAAGAAAACACTATTCTGCTACAGTTCTACGGGTTTCTTATTTACAGCGTTCGATGTGCATTAAAACTGATCCGTTACTTTCGTTCTACTGGTCAGTACGAATCCGGCAATACCTAATATGTATAGTTTTTCCTGCGTTTTCATAGTGATAAAATAATTAGAAAGTTGCCCTTTTTTTTTTTTTTTTTTTTCCTTGTCAAATCTTGACCCCTATAACTTTTTGGTATTTATGTGTACAGAGCTGTATGGGGGCTCATTTTTTGCGGGACGATCTGAAGTTTTTATTGATACCATTCTGGGGTGTGTATGACTTTTTGATCACTTTTTATTTAATTTTTTTTAGAAAAAAAAAGTGACAAAAAGCGGCAAATCGCCATTTGGACGCTTTTTTCCGCCATACAATTCGCCGTATTGGAATTTTTTTTATATATTTTAAAAGTACGGGCGTTTTCGGTCACGGTGATTCCCATGATGTCTATATTTATTGTAATTTAGGTATTTATTCTTTACTTATACGGAAAGGGGGGTGATTTGAACTTTTACATCTTTTTTATTTTTTATAGATTTTTTAACATTTTTTTTTTTATTTTTTTTTTTACTATTAGAAAGCTCAAATATGGGCTTATATATTGTGGCTTTTTTTTTTTCTTTATGAGCAATTATGGATTTTATAGACTCAGAAATCCATGAGTTGCTCATTTCTTATCCTGGCCTGCCATCTAGTGGCCAGAATAAGAATTGCACTTTGAAAACTGTAATCCTCACCAGCGAGGATTACAGTTTTCATATGGTGTACAGACACCCCGATTGGCCACACGGGGTGTCTGTACACGCAACTTGAAACGCAACTAGATGCCGTGATCACGTGTGATCACGGCATCTAATCAACCAGGAAGACGCCGCCGATGGCGGTAAGTAGCGGCAAGTCTCTGCTGTTAGAAACAGCAGAGACTTGCCGGCCATGACGCCCACCGCACCCTGCCGTACAGGTTTTGAAATTTGCAGCATTGTGAAGATGGCGAGGTCTGGGTCAATTTGGTGTCAAAACCTCACAAAAAAATCTCCACCAAACTTCCAGTGGAAACTTAACGTAAAGTACTCTCCTGTGTGCATGTACCCTAAAAGACCTGCACTTGGAAGTCCAACCTAAGGGCCTGTTCATACAGGGTCTTTAGCCAACAGAATTTTGGCGAGGCCACACTGCCTTTCGTGTGGTCTAATGCCGCAACCACACCAAGTAGGGAGATGTTCCAACTGTGCACACTGTCCAGACAGAAGCCAGAGCAGCTACATTACATGGGGCTATAAACCAGGGACATCTGTGGCATTCAAAGTGATTGCCACGGAAAATGCAGTGGACTTTGCAGACTCAAGATCCTGTTTGTGAATGGGCCCTTGGACAACCTAGAGTGGATACAATTGCAGCAAACTGTCAGCTGTGAGAAGCAAAGGTCAGTATGAGCTTGCATTCTATGCATAGCAAGGAAACTTGAAAATGCTGAAGATTGGAATCTCCTTCCTGCATCCTGACATGTTATCAGCGACAACTGCTTCCCAAATACGTCCCATAGGCCCTCCCTTCTTCCTGCCTGCTCCCTGCACCCACTTTTGCCAGGGAAAGTGCGACCAATCTGTCTTTTTCCCTGAAGTAGAAAGGTAGTCTAACAGGGTGGCCAGTGAAACGAAAGGCCCTACTTGTAATGTGAGGACGGCTTGATTCCTCCAGAATAGGATGCAGAACTGCTCTCCATTCTGACTACTAGAGAGAGAGAGAGAGACGTCCTCTGTGAGGTCCATATGCCCTAAATCAGTGATGGCTAACCTCCGGCACTCCAGCTATGGTGACACTACAACTCCCAGCATGCTCCATTCATTTCTATGGAGTTCTGAGAACAGCCAAGCAAGGTGGCATCTTGGGAGTCGTAGCTTTAACACAGCTGGAGTACTAGAGGTTAGCCATCACAGCCCTTAGGCAAGGGCTACACGACGACAGTTGTCGCGTGACATTGTGTTGCGCGACAATTTTTATAATGGAAGTCTATGGATGGGTTTTTCTGCGACTGTCGTGTCGCAGTATGTCGCAGTGCGACACCAAAGACTTCCATTATAAAAATTGTCGTGCGACAACTGTCGTTGTGTAGTTGTGCACTATGTGTCGCGCAACATGTGAGTGCACGGGCTAAGAAGCTGTGCCCATGTGATCACTGCAGAAGCCCGCTAGGCTCCCACTATAAGAACGGGAAGCAGTTGATGTCATCAATAGTGACCATGGCATCCAAAATCTTTGACAGATGGAGGGGACACCATTTGACAGCGCAGCTGTAGAACACTGATGGGTTACAATGGAAGCACAGAGTCTACCAGAGGCCTCCTGGTCTGCCGTAGGCATCCGGTGATTAGGTCATGCCAGAGGCATGACAGGCAATACGGTTTTGGAATAGTACAGAAGTGAGTTCTGCTTCAAGGCTCATAGCAGACAATACACCCAGTACAATGAATCTGACAAATGGACACAAAGTGACCAATCACTGGCTGCAGTGGGCACCACTGAGGTCACATTGTCAACCACTATTGTGTAACAGTCATTACTGGAGCCTGGTGAGGAGAGACTGGGAAGTGACAGCCTGGGAGTGGTGGGGGATTGGTACAAAAAGGACATAGAGCTTGGGCAGGTTCAACCAAACTAATAAATGGAATAGGTGGACTACAGTACCCACATTATCAAAAATATGATAATTACTTACCGGTAATTTGGTTTTCCATTAGCCTTCACAACGGCACTAAGCAGGAGGGAACCCCGCCTCTCAGGGACAGGAAACAACATGGAGAATTTGAATAAAAGGGCCTCCTCCTCTTACCTTCTCCAGTAAGTACAAAAGGACCTCAGGATACAGAACAATCAATATTTATTATATTCACCTTCTTAACTGCAGAAAGGTATAGTCATATAACAAGATAATTCGGAGTAACATAACTGATCAAAAATAAAAAACATATGGGGGGGAAAATACCAGTGCCGTTGTGAAGGCTAATGGAAAACCAAATTACCGGTAAGTAATTATCATATTTTCCAGACGCCTTCCCAACGGCACTAAGCAGGAGGATTTAACAAAGTAAAATAAACTTAGGGAGGGACCACGGCCGACAAAACTTTGCGACCAAATGAAAGATCCCTATTAGCAGTAATGTCCAACTTATAATGTCTGAAAAACGTGGATGGAGTAGGCCACGTAGCTGCCTGACAGATCTGGGACAAGGAGGCAGAGGCTCCTTCTGCCCAGGAAGCTGAAACGGCTCTGGTGGAGTGAGCTTTCAGCATAGATGGAGGAGCCAGATGGTTTAGTTCATAGGCCATAGAAATGGTGCTCTTGATCCAGCGGGCGACCGAGGTCTTTGAAGCCCCCAGACCTTTATTTTTACCTGCGAACTGAATCAATAAACGGTCAGATTTTCTAAGAGACTCAGTAGCTGACAGGTATGACAACACACATCTCCTAACATCAAGGTTATGAAACTCCCTTTCTTTTTGTGAGGTAGGATTAGGACAAAAAGTTGGTAGGGAAACTTCCTGCTGGCAATGAAAACGACTTACCACCTTTGGTAAAAAGGATGGTTCATGTCTCAAAATGATCCTGTCGTCTAGAATGGACAAGTATGGAGACCTGCAGGAGAAAGCCTGAATCTCACCTACCCGACGGGCTGTAGTTATGGCTATGAGAAAGGCTGTCTTAAAGGAGAGTAACCTAAGGGGAATATCTTCTAAAGGTTCAAAGGGGGGAGCCGTTAGGCTAGAAAGAACCAAATTTAGGTCCCAGGGAGGGACCCTAGTCCTAACACATGGATTTAGTCTAAGTGCTCCCTTGAAGAAACGTTGAACTAACGGCAATTCAGCCAACCTTAGATCCAAGAAAGCACTTAGGGCGGCTACCTGAACTTTAAGGGTGCTGACTCTTAAGCCTCTCTGTAAGCCCCTTTGAAGAAAGTCCAGGATAATGGGAATGTTAGGGGGAGACAAAGGATCCCAAGTCTCACCCGCAAATCTTAGGAAAGCGTTCCATGCTCTAAGGTAGATTTTTTAAGTAACTGGTTTTCTGCTTTTGAGCATGGTATTAATAACAGGATCAGAAAGGCCTCTGGATCTTAAAAGGGTGCGCTCAGTCTCCATGCTGTCAGGCTCAACTGTTGAATTCCTGGATGTCTTGCTGGTCCCTGGTACAGGAGATCCGGAATCACTGGAAGCTTCCAATAATTCCCCTTGGAGAGGTTCAGCAGAAGAGAAAACCAGGTTCTTTTGGGCCAGAACGGGGCTATTAGTATTATGTGGCAATTCTCCTCCAATATTTTCGTTAGGACCCTTGGAATGAGCGAAATTGGAGGGAAGCCAAAGAGCAGTTCCTGGGGCCATGGCCCCGAAAAGGCATCCACTCTTGCCGGATGATCTCTGTATGACAGGGAGTAGAAGTGAGGCACCTGGGCATTGGATCTTGTCGCAAATAAGTCTATTTTTGGAGTCTGCCATTTGCTGCAGATCTGGAGAAATATCTTTCTGTTTAGGGACCATTCTCCGGACTTCAGGGGAGACCGGCTCAGGAAATCCGCTAGGATATTTTCGCTGCCACTTAGGTGAACTGCTGAGATGGAATTGATGTTGACCTGGGCCCAGGAAAACAGCTGAAAGGTTAACTTGCGAAGGCAAAGGCTTTTTGTTCCGCCTTGTTTGTTTACATAGGCTACTGCTGCCCTGTTGTCCGACAGTATTTTTACATCTTTTCTTCGGACTAGGGGAAGAAAGGCTTTTAGGGCAAGAAGAATTGCTAGTAACTCCCTTGTATTTGACGAAAAAGAGACATTTGGTCCGAACTCCACCTGTTCTGGACCAGATGGTCCCCGCAGTGGGCTCCCCAGCCTTGACCGCTTGCGTCTGTGGTGATGACCGTTTGGGATGTGGGTCTCCACTGAACACCCTGAGACAAATTCTCCCTGCAAAGCCACCATTGAAGGGAGATCCTTACCCTGGGTGGAAGGGCTACCTTGGAGTCCAGGGAGAATTTGCTCCTGTTCCAGACAGTCAGGAGGAAGTGCTGAAGTATCCTTCCGTGATGCTGGGCCCATTTGACCGCCGGAATTGTGGATGTAATCAATCCTAGAATCACCATTATTTCTCTTATAGATACTAAGGACTGGGACTGAAATATTCTGACCTTTGACCTTAGATTGAGAATCTTTTCTTCCGTCAGAAAAGACTTCATTTGGCAGGAATCTAAGAGAATCCCCAGGAAAATTTTTCTGTTGCTGGGGGATAGATCGGACTTCTGAAGGTTCAGCTTCCAGCCTAGAGATAGAAGGGTTTCCTTCACCATCTGAAAGTCCTGCAGGAGACGGGATTTTGAGTCCACTGCAATCAGGAGATCGTCTAAGTAAGGGATGAACATAACTCCCTGTTGATGGAGATAGCCTGAGACTTCCGCCATGATTTTGGTAAACACCCTTGGGGCAGAAGAGAGGCCGAAGGGTAGTACTCTGAATTGGAAGTGGGTTAGACGATTTCGAAACCATGCTGCAAACCTGAGGAATCTTTGATGGGGCTCGTAGATTGGGACATGATAATAAGCGTCCCTAAGGTCCACTGTCATCATTAGGCAGTTCTGGAAGAGCAGATTTATGGTGGATTTTACCGTCTCCATCTTGAACTTTTTGTAGCAGACAAAAACGTTCAGGTCTTTCAGATTGATTATCACTCTGTGGGAGCCGTTTGGTTTTTTTTTACCAGAAACAGTGAGGAATAAAACCCTCTTCCCCGCTGTTGTGATCGTACTTGAATAATTGCTTCCTTTTAGAGCAGCAGCAGTATCTGGGTCTCTAGAAGAGACTGTTTCAGTGCAGGTAGTGGTCTGTTTATCATGTAGCGGTCCGGAGGAGGAGAAGAAAATTCTATTTTGTATCCTATTTTGATAAGATCTAGAACCCAGGGGGAGGATGTTATCTTCCGCCAACCCCCTAGATGTTGCATCAACCTGCCTCCTACCGCTTCTCTGGCGTCATTGTGTGGATTGTCTTGGGGTTTTGTCTGGATTAAGCAGGAATCCTCTGCCTTTGCCCCTATTAGAACGCCAGGAATCTGCACTGTCTCTTTTCCTCTGGTCGAACTTGCCCCTTTTCTGGCCACGAAAGGAACGGCGCTGGAAGTACTGTCTGGACTCCAAGGGAAACCCCTTTTTTCTGTCTGACGCCTTCTCTAATATATCGTCTAAAACAGAACCAAAAAGACGATCCCCCTCACACGGGATACCACACAGACGGTTTTTTGAGGTGTTATCGCACGACCAAGATCTCAGCCATACTGTGCGGCGTGCCGAGTTAGATAAGGCAGCGGACCTAGCAGACAGCTTGACCAAGTCTGCAGAGGCGTCAGACAAAAAATTTGAAGCCTGTTTGAGAACGGGCAGAGAGGAAAGGATGTCCTCCCTTGGAGTACCGGCCAGTAGATGTTCTTCCAATTGCGTCAACCAAATAGAAAGAGACCTAGCAGTACACGTAGCCGCGATGCTGGGGCGCAACATAGAAGTGCATGATTCCCAGGAGCGTTTTAGGATTGACTCACACTTCTTATCCATACCGTCTCTGAGTGAACCCACGTCCTCAAATGGCAGGGAGGATTTTTTAGAGATCTTGGCTACAGGCGCATCCACCCTGGGGGACTTGTCCCAAAGGGCCAAATCAGAATCGCTAAAGGGATACTTCCTTCTGAAAGCTTTTGAGACCCTGGCACGTCTCTCAGGGTCTTTCCATTCCTCAGCTATTAATCTTTTTATATTCTCGTAGACCGGGAATACTCTCTTCTTACGGTCACCCAGACCTCTGAACATTTGATCCTGTACAGAGTGTGGCTCCTTAGACTCTTCCAGCTTCATAGTTGCCCTTATGGTTTTTAATAAGGTGTCAGTGTCCTCCAAGGAACACAGAGGGCGACCCGCTTCATCATCAGAAGATTTGGCGTCAGAATCTGAGGAAACTTCACCCTCATCAAAGTCCAGATCGAAATCCACCTGAGGATCTGAGGTGGACTTGGAACAGGAAGGTAAGGAAGGAAGCGATGCTAGTTTGGTGTCAATGGCTTAACTGACTTCATCCTTTATGATAGCCCTTAGGCTGTCCACTAAAGAAGGAGTTTCTTCTGCCATGAGCTTATCCATACATCTTTGACATAGAGGTCTTTTGGAATGAGACGCCAAAGCTTTTTTACAAATGGCGCACTTCCGTTTTTGAGAAGGCTCTCCCACTTTGCTCATATCACGAGCCTAAAAGATAAAAGGGACACATAAAAAATTAAGTGACCCAACAGCAAAAAACTGCTTAGAGAGGGAAAGCCATCACCCAAAAAAGGGACCCACGTGTGCTTAGTCCATTAACCCCAAGCAGACAAAAGCACCACCACTGATACCAGTAAAAATAAAGTGGGCCCTCCAGGAGGAGGCTTACCGGGCTGGGGGCCTTTGTGCTTTCCGCAGGTTTGTCCTGGAGAGACATGGCGCCGACAGAGGAGATCCACCGCAGGAATCCAAAGCAGGACGCCATACCTGCGGTGCTGCCGGCGTTTTAAAGCGTACTTCCGGGTCACGTGGGCCGACGCTCCTAGCGTGATGACGTCATCCCTCACGTGAACCGGGTCTCGCGATCCCGGGAACGCGCGCGCGGCAGAGCACAGCCTGACGCCGACCCGGCGTCAGGGAAGAGAAAACCCGGAGGATGCCTTCAGCCGACAGGACTTATTCCTAGACGCCGGAAGGACCTAGAGGCGGCCCCGCGACCCGGCGTCCTGCACCAGCCCTCCTAACTCTGCAAACAGCAGGTCAGGGATCCTAGGATGTTAGACTGGGCGAGCCAAATTCTTTCCATAAGCAGGAGGAAACTCCTGCCGCATTCCAGCATCCCAGGGGACAGGAAACAACTGGAGAAGGTAAGAGGAGGAGGCCCTTTTATTCAAATTCTCCATGTTGTTTCCTGTCCCTGAGAGGCAGGGTTCCCTCCTGCTTAGTGCTGTTGGGAAGGCGTCTGGAAAAATAATATTAATTTAGTAAAAAGATAGTCAAGGGCTAATAATTACATATACATGTATCAGAGATCTGTCTATTGCTATATTTATATCCCGGGGCTATATCTATGACAAAGGAATGTCCTGCATGTCTCGAGAAGCAAAGGCTTGTACACAACATTGAAGGGGATTCTTTACTGTAAGAGCAGTGAGACTATGGAGCGCTCTGCCAGAGAAGGTTACTACATAACCCTATGGAGGAACATGCCTATAGCATGCTGCCTTTTGATAAAAACACAAAAATGTAAACTACCCCAAAATACCCCAAAACAAAGCATTGTTAAAGTAGACACGTTATACTATGTACAGTGGTGCTTAAACTTTGTGAACCTTTCAAAAAATGTTTATATTTTTGCATACATTTGACCTAAAACTATATCAGATTTTCACACATGTCCTGCACGTAGATAAAGATAACCTAATCAAACAAATGAGTCAAAAATATTAGACTTGGTCATTTATTTATTGAGAAATGTGTCTGAGTGGGAAAAGTATGTGAACCTTTAGGATTAGCAGATAATTTGAAGGTGATTTCAATTAATGTGATGACAGTTAGGTGCGAGTGGGCAACTTTAAAGACCAGAGCTCTATCAAAGTCTGATCTCACAACATATATTCATGGAAGTGTATTATAACCAAGGAAATTTCTGAGGACCTCAGAAGAAGAGTTGTTGATGCTCATCAGGCTGGAAAAGGTTACAAATCCATTTCTAAAGAATTTGGACTCCACCAATCTACAGTCAGACTGACTGTGGACAAATGGAGGAAATTCAATACGATTATTACTCTCCCTAGGATTGCTCAACCAACGAAAAGGGACCCACGTTAACCTCTAACCTAAGGGCTTTTCTCACATCGTTTAACGGCTATGTACACCTTTGGAGGCAATTTTTGTTTATGATTGCATGATATGCATTTTACTTATTTTTGGCTACAAACATATTTTCAATAGGCCTTTATTAGAACTACTAAGAGTCATAAACACTTATTTAAGCCACATTATTATCAGTAAGATAAGGATTGAGCTTTAATTAATGTTTATAATGTCAGAGCAGAGATAAATCAGTCTGCTCCTCAGATGATGGAAAGGCAGAAAATCCAGAGGCAGCTAGTAGAGCATCTCAGTTCTGTACAGAAAAACTGATTCCATATTTTTAATAAAGACCCACTGAAAAAAATGATATTTAGCTCAAAATAAGTACAATGCAATAATTTAAAAAAAATTCCTCCAAATGTGTACATGTTCATGAGTCCATCATCATGAGGGCACTGAATGTTGTGTGTGGCAGGAAGACTTTCGGAACAATGTTTTGTGGATGGATGAGAACTTTGGGTTTAAATAAGAAGTGTTAAATTTAGAGAAACTCAAACACTGAGTTTCAGCATAAAAACATCATCCCATCTGTGAAATACAAGGTGGTAGTATCATGCTGTGACCATAGAGACCACCGATAGCACACATCCATGATTCAATGATGTGTGAAAGAGGGCTGAGGTTACACGGAGCGCTCCGTGCTGCAGACCGCAAACAGTGGTCTGCAATGCACAGGCCTTGTGCCCGCCGAATTCAGACCCCTTCACATGAATGGGTCTGCTATCTACAAGATTCAGTCTGAACATGTTCTATTTTTTTGCAGTGCTGAGACACAGACTAAAATCCCCAGGAAGCGCTCCGTAGTAATTCCATGGGCTTCCGCTCAGTGCCTCCGCTCTGCACCATATTTTGTGGATTGCAGACCCATAAGGAGCACACACGGCCGATGTCCGTATATTGAGGACCCCTGCATGAGCCCTTACAGCGACCAAAAACATTTGTGCAACTTGCTGTCCTGCTACTGTTATAGGACTGTGATTCGGCTGTGAAACAAAGCCAAGTCGCTGAAAAGTTGTATCCGGCTTGCATTGTGCTCTACGTTGGCCTAGTCACATGAGGCCACATCTGGCAGTGGACCTGCTGGCATTATGTAGGGGCACCAGCCTCTTCCTGTGCTGTAATCTGACATCACACAGTGTGAGGTAACAAAGCACGCCAATATCCTCATGCCATGTGCAGGTCACAGCAAGGCATGTGGTGCCGACAGAAGAAGTCCAGGGAGCGGTGAGTACAGAGCCAGCACAAGGATCACAGCATTCACCGCTCCCCTGTCCTACTGTACTAATCAGTGCTTCCATAATGGAGGAAAGAGTGCATCTAATAGGGTGAAAACTACATTAGACATAACATAGTTGGATGAACAATTCCAACAATCTGCAATCATGAAACGTTCGCCTGTAACCGAGGAATTTGTATTGCATGTCTCGCTCGACTTTTCCTCAAATGACATTAATGGAAGTCTCACCTGACTCCACTGCGACCACTGCAGGGACAATGTTTGTCAGGTTGGGGCTTTCCTGAGCAAAATCAGCAGTTTCTGACACTAAGTTAAAGGGGTTCTCTCACTTCAGTAAGTGGCATTTATCATGTAGAGAAAGTTAATACATGGCACTTACTAATGTATTGTGATTGTCCATATTGCTTCCTTTGCTGGCTGGATTCATTTTTCCATCACATTATACATTGCTCATTTCCATGGTTACAGACCACCCTCCAATCCATTAGTGGTGGTCGTACTTTCACAATATAGGAAAAAACACTAGCCTATGTGCGGTCCCATGGTCCCGGCCACCAGAGAGGCTGACACTTTTTCCTGTAGTGTGAAAGCAAGGCCACTGCTGATGGATTGCAGGGTGGTCTGTAAACATGGAAACGAACAGTGTATAATGTGATGGAAAAATGAATCCAGACAGCAAAGGCTTATGAAACAAAGGCGCAAAAGCATAAAAGAAACCTTTCTTTAAAAGGGTATGTCCGGGTTCAGAACTGAACCTGAACATACCCTTAAATTCACCCAGGCAGCCCGCCTGATGTTAGCATTGGAGCATCTCATGCTCCGATGCCCTCCCTTGCCCTGCGCTGGATCGGCAGTGTGTTCGGTGACGTCACCGGCTGTAATGGGCCGGCTTTAGTGCTGCCCTAGCCGTTTTACTGGCTAGGGCAGCGCTAAATCCCGCCCATCAGCGCCAGTGACGTCATCCGGCTCACTGCTGGGTGGAAGCCTCCGCTCGGCAGAGCCCGGTTCGTCACCGGAACCGGGCTAAATGCCTTTGCCCTGCGCTAATTAGCGCAGGGCAAAGGAGGGCATCGGAGCATAGTATGCTCCGATGTTAACATCTGGTGGGCTGCCTGGGTGAAATTAGAGAGGCTCTGTCACTAGGTTGTAACCTATGTATTTAAATACATAGGTTACAAGTCCTAGTGACAACTTTTAAAATCATACCTTTCATGCAGAGTTCTGCGCAGCGGTCGCGTAGAAATCTAAACTTTAAAACATATGCAAATGAGCCATCGGAGCATCGGGGGGCGGCCTCTTTCCTCTGGAGCACCGCTCCTTCACCGCCCCCCGGGCTCGAGGCACGTCCCCTGTCTCTAATCACACCCCCTCCTGTATTTGATAGACAGCGCTAGACTGGTAGGTCTAGCGCTGAACTCTCGCGCATGCGCCCTAAAATTTTCCCGGCGCATGCGCAGTAGCGAAGTGACGGCGCGTGCGCAGAAGAGAAGACAACGCTTGCGCCGGGAAAATTTTAGGGCGCATGCGCGAGAGTTCAGCGCTGGACTTACCAGTCTAGTGCTGTCTATCAAATACAGGAGGGGGCGTGGTTAGAGACAGGGGACGTGCCTCGAGCCCGGGGGGGCGGTGAAGGAGCGGTGCTCCAGAGGAAAGAGGCCGCCCCCCGGTGCTCCGATGGCTTATTTGCATGTTTTAAAGTTTAGATTTCTACGCGACCGCTGCGCAGAACTCTGCATGAAAGGTATGATTTTAAAAGTTGTCACTAGGACTTGTAACCTATGTATTTAAATACATAGGTTACAACCTAGTGACAGAGCCTCTTTAAGGGTGTGTCCGGGTTCAGCTCTGAACCCGGACAACCCCTTTAAACAATTTTTATTAAATAATGTTGCAAATCATGAACATATGTAGTATCCGGTACAACAGCAAAAAAAAAAAAACTCCAAAAAAATGTTACTGTTCCTGAACAGTGCAGTAAACTAAATTTAAAAAGCCTCAAAACAAGGCTCCCCCAAAAAGTTCTAGCGCATCCAAGTTCGTATGAAAAGGTTGGAACCTCCTGGTGTCAGAACCTGTGAAAAAAGTTCTGAGATTTCTGAAACTGTCTAAACTGGCTTTGTTGCCCCTAGCTACCAATCGCAGCACAGTTTTCAACTCATATTACACTCTGGTAAAATGAAAGCTGAACTGTGATTGGCTGCTATGGGCAACAATACCAGTTTTTCATTCAGACAGTTCCATAAATCTGCCCCATTGTGTCAGGGTCATGCCCTGTGACTGGCCCCAGCTTCCACCGCTCTGCACAGCTACTTTTCCCTGCACTGACAGCAGTAAAGTTGAATAGCAGTGAACCCCCCTTATCTCCACAGCCATTAGTAGGAGGTGTGAGGCAGCAGAAGGCTCCGTACTCGCGCGCTGTCCATTCTCCGTCTATGGCCCCTTTGTTGCAGGCAGTGACAATGCGCTCCGCCTGCTCTTCAGTAGCAGCTAGCAACAGGCGGCGGGGAGGAGGGGACGCCTCAGGCTCATGTTACTGCTGTTTACACGGCTGGAGCACTGCCACCGAGCACATGCTGCTTCCCAACAATCCCCGCGGCCGCTGATTGGTCGGAGCACGGAGCTGTAACCCGAGCTGCCGCCTCACATGCTGCCCGAGTCCCTCACAAAGGATCCAGCCCGGTGACTCCCGGACACCTCAGACATGGGCTCAATACTGAGCAGCGACAGGGACCATAAAGCTGTCACTGTGGAAGACCCCAACCAGAGCTACGACTGCGCCGTGTGCCTGGAGGTGCTGAACCGGCCGATGAGGACACGCTGCGGTCATGTGTGAGTGCAGCCCCGGCCACTATGGGGAGAAGGGGGCTGCTGTTAGGGAAATACTGGCTTGTGAGGGACTACGACTCCTAGTATGTCCAGAATGCTGGGAGGGGCTACAACTCTGTCCAGAATGCCGTGAGGGAACTACGATTCCTAGTATGTCCACAATGCTGGGGGGGGCGCTACAACTCCTCGTATGTCCAGAATGCTGGAGGAGGGGAGACTACAACTCCTAGTATGTCCAGAATGCTGGCAGAGGGGAAACTACGACTCCTAGTATGTCCAGAATGCTGGAGGAGGGGAGACTACAACTCCTAGTATGTCCAGAATGCTGGCAGAGGGGAGACTACAACTCCTAGTATGTTCAGAATGCTGGCAGAGGGGAGACTACAACTCCTAGTATGTTCAGAATGCTGGTGGAAGGGAGACTACAACTCCTAGTATGTCCAGAATGCTGGCGGAAGAGAGACTACCACTCCTAGTATGTCCAGGAGGAGGGGGGACCTCTTCATCCATCCAGTCCAGCTCTCTGGCCACCCAAGACCTCTTGTCCTTGAATGGCCGCTGCTGTCACAATGCAGTAGTCACCTACCTAACAATGTCACCACTTACCTCTGAGCAGCCGCACAGAAGTCGCCCTCCAGCAGATGTCGGGGCAGTCCTATCACTTACTTTTCCCCTTTAAGGCTGCAGTACTATGCCTGAAGGAGTTAAAAGCTGCATTACTTGGGATACCCTTACATCTCGCCCTAAAGTGGCACCATTAACTCTTTCCGTAGTAATGGTGGTGCCGGAGGTGTAGGCTGTGAACGGCCCCTACTTACCATGTGCCATTTATTCCATATCGGATCCTGTCAGATATACCAGAGAAAACAGGACGCCGTTATAGTGAGAGGTGTGTGCCGTGTGACGGGACGGGCACTGCCATCATTTTCATTCACCTATAGACTGGTCTTGTTAATGGTTGTTTTTAGCTTTTAGACCAGTTTGCCATCACTTTGGCTGCAGGGTTAATGTGGGTGAGCGCAGGCTCTTTGTTTGCCGGCATTGCCAGCCGCACACTGACTTGTTGGCAGCATGGGGCACAGCAGTGTTCATTGTTCCTGACTGTATTACGGTTGTACATTGTGGAGCGCTGTGGCGGATCAGTATTCACAGCACTAACCTACATTCCCTGAGAATATCTCACGTTGTTCTTTGTTCTGTCATGGAGCTAAGTAAATACGGCTTACTCACAGTCCTGCTGCTTCATCACTAGTCCAGGAGCCGGGGCAGGGGGTCTTCCTGGTGCTCGGGGGCCCCATGAATAGTTCACATTCAATCTGCTCAGAATGAACAGTGATCACAATTTACTTTAAATAGGTTGGGAAGAATACTTAAACGGAACCAGCGCCTGCCAGAGTTCACCGGATCTGACCTAGCCAGATACTGCCGTTTACCGCCAGACCCCATATAAGTGACAGTTTTCAACCGGACATATGGCAGCATTTCTCCAGATAGCAGCAAGATTGCATTATAGTCAGCCGGCTAGGCTGGATCTGGTGAGATCTCTGTTGAACCTACCCTTACTTTCTTCCCAGTGCTGGGTCCTGGCTCTTTCGCTCCCCAGCTTTGTCAATCGCTGCCTGCAACAGTGACTTGCTCCCGTTGCAACATGTCAGTTGGTCAGATGAGGCAAGGGGAGCAAGTCACCGCTGTGGCCGGCGATTGGCTGCAGTGGTGTCAAACCAGATGTTGACAGCGGGGGGCCCAAGCAAGGAGACGGGAACCAGAACCAGGAAGCAAGTAAATACGCTTCCCTTTGCAGGTCTGCCCAGGATTTGCCAACCCCCTTCCCCCTTAATGGTAGCCAACCCCTTTAAGGTTGGTGGATTTCTGGTAAGATTTTTAATTTAAATTAATTACATTTTTCAGGTCATTTTTCAGGTTCTTCATCTATATGGTTTGTACTTTGTCTATGTATCCTACGTGCTATTACCCTTGGTATACTAGGGAGTGATACTATGGGCTGATTACATGGTTACTATTGGGATCCATTACTGTTTCCCTATGGCTGGGATGTGTATTACCGCGTAGTTGGTATTGGGACCCCGGGTTTTTTTTGGTCATTTCTGCCTTTTTTTCTTCTTTGACTTGTCATGTCATTAATAAAGCATGGTCTATACTTTTGATATTTTCTATGTTGTGTTTGGTGGTGGGAGGGGTAGTTGTCTGGTTTCTGATGTTTTGGGGGGGGGGCCTCACCTATGCCGTGATATTGAATCAGACAGGGAGGTAGCGGTCGGCCTGTGTTGCGTGTGTGGCTGATTTCTCCCTACGTTTACACCCAGTGATCCCACCAGCCAGGTAGTCAGTGTGCCAAGGTCTTATAACTTGTCAGACATCTTGCCATAAAAGTCTCTGGAAGATTTTATGACTGGGGCCACTAACATTTCACATTGGCTCTTAGACAGGTGTACGTGGCCCCTAAAGGCTTCAGGATGATGTCCATTCCTGGTCGGCGTATCCTGTGGTAGTTTCTCCAAAAGGGGGGGGGGGAAAGATGACACTTCTCTTTATTACTTTTCGGGTTGATTTCTTTTGATGCCTGGCTGCTAAAAGAAGTCTTGGAAAGTCGTCTGACTGTGTGCATGCAAAAGAGGTAAACTACAGAGTGGGCTCAGCATGCATGTGGGACCTGCATTCCCTGAATTTAATGGGGGCCAGTAAGGCAGTAGTGGAGGTGATATTTAGTGTTCGGTTCCTGTCCTAAAGAGGTCGCCCTGTCGTTGGCGGACAGGCACAAATAATTTTTGTACAAAATGTATTTGTTAAGAATCTCACATTTAACGTAGCATTATATTTTTACATTTTCTGTAGTGAGTATGGCGCTATTGTATTTACTTTATTACTTGTGTTTGCAGAGCGCTGTTGCGTTGTGTTTGTCTTTGCTTTTGCGCTTCCAGCGATGGCGACCACCTGCGCAGTGGGGTGTGCCGATTAACCCCCATTTTTATCTTTGCCGACTGTGTACAGACGTGTTCTGAGAGAGCAGGATACAGTCCCGGTCATCTGCTGTACTTGTCTTACCATTGACGCTGGCCAGAAGCATTCGGTGGAGCTCAGATTACACAAAGCCTTTTCCAATAGTCTATAGCAGGTTATCTAGGGCTTTTCAGCCTCATGAATATCAGATCTGTGGGGGTTCGACACCCATCTCCCCCACTGTTTCTGTGAGTCCTGGGTATTGGACCCCAACCAGTCAGATGCTGATGACCTATCCAGAGGATACGTTAACAATTACAAATAATCGGGGGACCCCTTTAAACGGGTTTGCAGCCTGTTTGTCCTCAGAACAGGCCGTCAATATCCAATTGGTGGGGATCCAACACAAGTCCCGGGGACTTGGAACCCCACCAATCAGATGCTAATAACCGGTTTGCAGCCTGTATATCCACAAGATAGGCCATCACTATCAGATCAGTGGGGGTCTGACACCCAGCTCCCCCACCAGGCTCAGTCCACGGCTGAAGTCCCGGTCACTGTATTCATGTACCTGCATTTGCTGAATTACATCTGAAGTGCATGTTATTTTCCGGTTTTCGTGTTCCTCGAACCTCTGGTCTCTTACGGTAAATGAGCAGGAACTTCATGTAAACCAGCTGCCGTGTCCGTCCCGGTGACATGTCCCATAGGGCCTGTGTTTGTTTTACTCTGGATCACTAACAGACAGAAGCTTTGCTGTGCCTTGAAGGAAATGACATCATACGAACAGAAACACTGGGCCCTTCCTGAAAGAATACAATGCGAGTGGGAGCACAGCGTGGCTGAGGATGTCCCAGAGAAATGAGTGAGACTATCGCTCAGTGCACAAAGAAGGTTATGTCTCATGCTGAGTCAGAAATAGTAAGCGTCTTTCAGCCTGCAGCTTCTGGGCCCCAAAATCTGTACCAGAGCCCCCCCCCCAGTATCATGTGCCACGTATAGTTCTGGATTAGAGGCCACGGGGACCCAGGAGCGATTGCAGTGTCTGCACCCTTACTGTTAAGCCCTGCCACCTATGTCAGTGTATGACGTACTATACACGGCTATCTGATAGTCTTAGTTATATCTTCAGAAGATTTTACAGTCATACTTTATTGTCATCAAAATACTTTGCCATTCAATTCTCCAGATCTTTGTTTGCTGTCAGTGAATGGGACCAGTCTTGGTTGCATCCAAAGGCTGGAAAAACATACAGTTCTGATTCTTTTTACAGCTGACAGTTTGCTACACTGTGTCAATCCAGGCACTCCTCTGTGAGCTGAAGGCAATTCGTCACTGTGACAGACTCCTTCTAATGACGACAAGCCAGCGGGGTGCTCAGTGTATTGCAGTGGATGTGACCACGCGGTCCCTCTCAGCATATAGCACCTACACCCCAAACTCAGATTGACATAGATCACTCCTGCTGACTTGTCTGTAAGTCCTCTGGTGGCAGTGAGATTGTCCTCCAGTGGTAAGTGTCAGTAAAGGAAGGATTGAGGAGGTTGGATTTCAACATGTCAGATCCTTTGTTCCTGTGTAACATGAGCTGGTGGCAGTAACTTAGGCCTTTTTTAGATGAGCGTGTCCTGTGCGGAGATCGCACTCTGTGTTTTAGCGTGATTTCCTGTTATGGATACTGCTCGTTTCTCAAGAGCGCACAGCATTATAATGATTTATAATGATGTATGTCTCTGCATCTACAGAATTATACCGACAGCATTATGTCAGTATAAAGGCTCATGCCCTCGAACGTAAGGACTCCGGCTGTGTGCACTCCGTATTGCAGTGCGGATCCATTGACTTGAATGAGTCCGCGATCCACAAGATATGGCCAAAGATAGGACTTGAAAGCCCACGGAAGGGCTTTGTAATACTTCCATGGGCTTCCGATCCGTGCCTCCGCAAAAGATGGGACATGTCTTAGGACCCGAAAGCCCATGGAAGGGCTTTGTAGTGTTTCCATGGGCTTCCTATCCGTGCTTCCACTCCGCAAAAGATAGGACATGCCCTATTTTTGTCCGTATCTTGTGGATCATGGACCCATTGAACTTAATGGGTCCGCATCTGTAGCACGTCGAGTCCTTACGTTCCAGTTTGTAGTCTGCAGCACGGAGCCCTTACTTTCGTGTGCATGAGTCCTAGAGACACACAGCATTATAAATCATTATAATGCCGCGCACTCCTGCAAAATGAGCAATGTCCATAACACGAAATCCTGCTCACACAGGGCACGCCCGTCTGAAAGCAACCTTACTCCCCTCTCCCCTGTAAACTTGCATGCTCGGCTTGGCCAACCCTAGTCATGAAGGAATCCGGAGATATAACATGTCTATGGCTGGATTAACACAGGCTCTATGTCATAAGAGTCACCGGACAGATTCCCTTACATATACGAGTAGTCTCTTCTCCTGCTACAATGTGTTCAGCTACTTTCACACAGTCCAACCAGTTTGACCAGTCATTTCCATCAGTGATTGAGAGCCAAAACCAGGTGCAGCTCTAAAACACAGAACAGGTGCAGATTTTTCCCTTATACCTTATGTCTGCGGAGGCTCCAATCCTGGTTTTAGCTTACAATAACTGATGCAAATAACTGACCAAACACTGACTGTGTGAAACGGGGGTTGTGCAAGAATGGGGGATGGGAGTTTTGGCAAAGCTCCCAACTTTACCGGACCAGTAAAGGGAAGATTACTTGCCCGCTTCCCGCTTATTCTCCTCCATGCCTTTGACCTCAAATAAAAATCTGGTTTGATATCGCTGCAGCCAATCGCTGGCCGTTGCGGTGACGGGCTCCACTTAGATCATGACAAATGGATACACGACGGGATCGGGTGTCTGCGATGGCCAGTGATTGGCTGCGGCAATGTCAAACCTGATATTTACATCTAGGGAGCTCAGCGCAGGCCTGGAGGAGAAGGAGCCGGCACCGGGAAGTAACCTTCCCTTTACAGGTTTAGTAAAGGAGGAGGGGGGAGGTGTCACCGATAGCGTAAATATGATAATGCCTCATTCACACATTTTTGGAAAGGCCATCACACGGCCATTTTTACAACCAATTAAATTCTATGAGGGCTATTCAAATGGACATTTTATTTAAAGGGAACCTGTCATCTCTGAAACACCCCCTGAACTAGAGTAAGTGTTGTATAGTGTAAGTGATGCTGAATCCAAATATGAAAGTTTTATCTTCATACTCACTTCCATTCTGACGCTGTGCTCCCACAAACCTGCAGTAAAATGCACTCACTGGACTCTTCTTTGAGTCCTCTCCATTATGTGAGTGAGCACTGGAGTCCACTGAGTGCATTTTACTGCTGGTTTGTCAGAGCACAGAGTCAGAATGGAAGTGAGTATGAAGATAAAACTTACATAACCGGACTCGACGTCACTTACACTGTACACCGCTTACTCTAGTTCACAGGGTGTTTTGGAGGTGACAGGTTCCCTTTAAAGGCCAGATGGACCCCTTTGAGATTAACTGACCCCTTTCAGAGTGATAAATTCTCCCGATCCCGCATCTCAGACAATCCTTACATGAAAGGAAAATGGTGACACTAATCATTTTATGTCCTAGACCTAAACCTGTGTATTTTGTGAGAATCGAGGCATATTCCACGTTTGTATATTTTATGTGCTTATTTCCTTTAGCATAATACACGATACATAATACTATACATAATACACTTGTTATTCATATCTGGACAGGTATGTGGGAAAATTCACAACCTGGAAGTCACTACAGAGAAAAACAGATCATTCTTTTAGTTTTAGCATATGGCTGGAATCACACATTTTTGTGGCAGTTTTTGACAACCCATGAAGTGAATCCAGCAGGAAGGCGAAGGGTAAGACTTATTACTTTTGAATCTTCTCCTAATTTTGGCTAAAAAAAATTGCACCGCGAACTGTATGTGCGAGACCACTCGCACACGGTGCATATTACCATCTAGCATATTAAGTGGTGCAGAAATTTTCCATCCAGAAACTGACCTGCATGTCAGTCCACGTCAGAATCCACAAGTAACACATGCAGATTTTGGTGCGGAAACACAGAGAAATGTACATGAAAATTTCCATGGAAAGTCTGCATACGCTACACTGCTGTGTGCATGTTCCCAAAAGAAGATGTTCTAGACTTGTAAGGCCCCATTTCACATTCCATAGGAGAAAAAAAAATGCGGAATGCACACCGTGTGCATTCCGCATCCGTATATTACGGAAGTTCTCCCGCAAAAAAAAAGGAAACATGTCCTATACTTGGCCGCAAAACATGTCCGTAGTCCCATTAAAAGTCAATGGGTCCGCAAAAATGCGGAACACTACGGAAGACATTCCGTATGTCCTCCGTTCCGTTTTTTATACGGATCACGGAATACATACGGTCGTGTGAATGGGGCCTATCTCCTGGTTTTCCACATGATTGCCTATAGAGAGGATTTGGAGTTTGTAAGCTCGTCCAGGATGGCAGTTGTTGGATGTCTGATATCACCTCCGCTGTTATTCACCATAGTATGTGGATATATCCTACGGGTATAGTATGTGGTTATATCCTATGGGTATAGTATGTGGTTATATCCTATGGGTATGGTATGCGGTTATATCCTACGGGTATAGTATGTGGTTATATGCTATGGGTATGGTATGTGGATAAATCCTAGGGGTATGGTATATGGATATATCCTACGGGAATGGAATGTGGGTATATCCTACGGGTATGGCATGTGGGTATATCCTACGGGTATAGTATGTGGTTATATGCTATGGGTATGGTATGTGGATAAATCCTAGGGGTATGGTATATGGATATATCCTACGGGTATGGTATGTGGGTATATCCTACGGGTATGGTATGTGGGTATATCCTATGGGTATGGTATGTGGGTATATCCTACGGCTATGGTATGTGGGTATATCCTATGGGTATGGTATATGGATATATCCTATGAGTGTTGTCACAAAGATGAGTGGACTCTAGCCAATGTTTGGTAGTTTACATTTTAGCCACTTTTGACTTGTAACCTGATTCTGGAGACTTTCATGGGTCTGTATCACAGGGACTTTCTGCTCCTCAGTATCCTAGACCGGTGATCTGTAGTGCAGCTATATACTGTATACTGCATTTATAGACCAATGTATATACTGTGTACTGCACCTATAGATCACTGTGTATACTATGTACTGCACCTATAGATCACGGTATATGATGTGTACTGCACCTACAGAGCATTATATCAGTGATGGCTAACCTCAGTCACTCCAGCTGTGGAGAAACTACCACTCCCAGCATGCTCCATTCATTTCTATGGAGTTTTGAGAACAGCCAAGCAGCTGTGCATCTTGGGAGTTGTAGTTTAACCACAGCTGGAGTGCCGGAGGTTAGCCATCACAGACCTAGACCTAATACAAAAGTTAGGAAAAGGTACAAACTAAAGGGTAGACTATCAAGCCCCAGTGCCTGTATTGGGGCACCAGAAAGCTACAAACAGCTGATAACATGAGAACTAGACATTTCTTATGATAAGATATATTACAAGGTTTCTTGTAGTTGCTTGTACTATTGTACACAGAATTGTGTGAAAAGTTAGTGTCCATTTAAACAGACTGGGTGCAAGTGGAAAGTTTGGGTCCAGTGGCTTCCATCAACTCCTGTATCTGGACAACCCCAACAGAAGAGTGCCCTTACACAAAGTACATACCACACAAGCAGCATATAATATAATTCCTGAGCGTACAAGGACCTATTGCGGTACGCTGACAAGTTGAAGGACATTGCCCGATGTTCACATTTAGTGGCATATTTATCTTCTAGATGAGGTTTTAATCTTAGTGGTTTCCTTTTGACGTGTGCTAATCCCAACTCCCCTCGTGACATTTCCTTTTCAGAGTCAGGTTGAACTTTGATTTGTTTTTCTGGTTATTTGTTTGTCTAGTAATGTGACTGATGCTTGCAGCCAAGGTTCAGTTTATTAGATTGTCCATTAGGATATTAACCAAACACAGGTGTTATTTTTATCTACATATCTTACATCAGCAAGTGGTTCCTCCAGTAAGGTGGGCCCATCAGACGGTTCAAACATAAAGGCCAGAGGTGTAGCTTGAAGTTCCTGGGCCTGGGTCTTGTCACATATAGTGCAATGACTAGAACAATCTGTACACAGTAGGGTTGTCACGATACCAAAATTTTGATTCGATTTCGATACCAAGAAAAAGTATTGCGGTACTTGATACCATTCGATTCCATGCCCAAAAAATAAAACACCCAAAAATCTGTGTGCCCCCATCAGACCTCAGATCAGCCCACTGTGCCCCCATCAGACCTCAGAGCAGCCCACTGTGCCCCCATCAGACCTCAGATCAGCCCACTGTGCCCCCATCAGACCTCAGGGCAGCCCACTGTGCCCCCATCAGACCTCAGGGCAGCCCACTGTGCCCCCATCAGACCTCAGGGCAGCCCACTGTGCCCCCATCAGACCTCAGGGCAGCCCACTGTGCCCCCATCAGACCTCAGAGCTGCCCACTGTGCCCCCATCAGACCTCAGGGCAGCCCACTGTGCCCCCATCAGACCTCAGATCAGCCCACTGTGCCCCCATCAGACCTCACATCAGCCCACTGTGCCCCCATCAGACCTCAGTGCAGCCCACTGTGCCCCCATCAGACCTCAGAGCTGCCCACTGCTCCTCTCCGGGTCCGGCGCTCTGTGTCTTCTCCTCCCGGCGCTGCACTGTTTCCTGACTGCGTGCAGCGTCAGGTCAGAGTGCGCGCACTACGTCCTGACGCTGTACACGGTCAGGACAGTGCAGCGCGGGCAGAGATGACAGAGGAGCGCCGGACCCAGAGTGGAGCCGAGGCGCAGGACAGGTAAGAGACTTTTTTATTTTATCTGCCAAAGGTATCGCAAAATAGCAAATCCCGGTACCGAATCGATACTGGTATAAAAGTATCGATTCAGTATCGAAATATCGATACCCGCGACAACCCTAGTACACAGCAGATGATGTCTAAGGCAATAGGCAAGATCCATGGGTAAAACTTCAGCTACAACTCTCAGATCTTTGCTGCAGATTGGTCAAAGCATTATAACTCCGTGTAGATACTCCGTTCACATGCAGACAGATTAACGAATGTATGACTGCAGGATCTGACTTCACATCTCCGGTGAACGTTTCCGGCAGAGAGCAGCCTGGCGGAGTTCACCAGATCCGGAATTGCTGGATTCACTAGTTCACTGCCGGATGACTGTAATGAGGTCTGACGGGCATAAGTTCTGGGTTTCGGGTAGACAAATACCGCTGCATTTATGCCAGATCAGGCTGCCTGATCATCTCTGATGGAGATGTTAATGCAATCTAAACAGGGTTTGTGTCGAGCCTGTAACCAGATAAACACATAGATCTGCATAGGAGCTGAAGGCACAAGATATTTTCCTCAAATCTATCTGCAGAGTTGCTTTTTTTTTATTCCACATTCATTGGAGAAAATTAAATAAAGTTGGACCTACCATTTAAAGGGTCAGTCACCTTCAGAAACCGTTTCAAGCATGCCATGGTGTAGGGTAGGTGCCCTGAAATATAATCATACCTTCCTTGTAAAAATCTGCTTCTAGCCTTTTTTTATTTTTATGCAAATAAGGTTTTCTGTGCACCGAGCCCGCTGTAATTGGTGCACCTGCCTTCCTCTGTGTCATCACTACCGAATCTCAGGGACTGTTAAACAAGAAGCGGTGGCCTGGGCGGTGTTAGTAGTGGAGCGCTGGCGCACCAAACGGAAAGGCCCCACCCATACTGCACCGAAAACCTTATTTGCATAAAAGCATTTCCCAGGATTAGAGGAGCACATAAGAAAGGTATGGCTATGTTTCAGAGCAGTATACGTACTATGGGGCCAGTTTTGAAGACTCCCTATAACACAAAGTTATTGTTACTAGATGTGTTTGATCATCTGTGCAGTTCAATGTGGTCTTACACCTTCAAAATATGTCTGCCGCACGCTTGACCAACAGCTATCTCTCTTGACTCCCTCATACACCTATGTGCTTGGCTCAGCCGATTTGTTGTCAATGGTGAAGGAGGAGAAACCCACTGCCAGACACCTCATTGTACGCCCAATTCT
This sequence comes from Rhinella marina, assembly GCA_900303285.1. Lineage (NCBI taxonomy): Eukaryota > Metazoa > Chordata > Amphibia > Anura > Bufonidae > Rhinella > Rhinella marina. The sequence continues at coordinate 396,838 of ONZH01025930.1, forward strand.
AGTCTCCCTTGAAATTATCTCTTGGGGAGGAGTCGGATGCTTGTGATTTTAAAGGGGCTTTCCGGGATTTCCTCAGGATAGGTCATCAATATCAGAATGTCGATCAGCTGACTGAGCGCAACCTTCCCTTCATTGTTTATCTGCTCACTATCGGCATAGCAGCGGAGGGCAGGTATAATTACAAGCCGTCCCATTCACTTCTATGGGACGGCTTGTAAATACACCTGCTCACTGCTGCAATGTCGACAGCAAGCAGGTAAACAATGAAGGGAATGTTGCGCTCGCATGGAGTGCGACCTTTTCTTTTTAATCAGCTGATCGGCGGGGGTGCAGGGTGTCGGAGCCCCACCGATCTGATATTGATCTGATATCCATATTAAATTCCCGGAAAACCCACTTAACTTTGGTGATTGTGACGTTTTTGGTGAAGATGTGCAAGATTTTACACATTGTGACCACTTTAATTGTCTTGAAATGATGAGCGTTTATAGGAATGATTACTGTGAAATGTTCGTTCATCGGGTAATGGATTATTCATGTGGTCACAAAAATCATTGTTTGCTGGCACCAGATCATGCTGTGATCTGCTGCTGGCACACAGTGATTCTGCATGGGGATGATTGATGGCATTAGCGATCACTCCTCCCCATGCTGTGAAGGAGATCGCCGCATGTAATAGCAGACGATTGCTGGGAAGGAACACTTACTTCTCGACAGTCGCCTGCTGTGTCGTCCTATGTAAAGGGACCTCTTTACTCATTTGCTATAACACAAAGTGACCTTTTTTTTCTATAACTAGTTCATTTTGCTTGTTTTGACTATAGTTTGGCTATTATTTTTTGGGCTACGGCCAGGCTTTGAACATGTTACACGATCATTTGGGGGAGTCCCAGCCCAGAAATCATTAATGACACCCTGATCACAGGTTGGAAAATTGTGACTTTTTGAACTCTACATATGTTTTTCATATTCCCTGTGTTTTCTGGCTTGTGTCCAAAATGATATCATCCTGATCCGCTATGTCCATGTGATTGCGAGAGGAAGCATGGAAGAACAAAAACATTCCTGTGTTCACGAGGGCATATCCTGCCCCATGAAAAGGGTCTTCCAGACAACAGGTCTAATTGTGGAAGACATGAACTGTGAAGTAGCAAACCAGGTCATTACTGTTCCGCCTGGATGCTATAGACATTTAGGAGAGCCTTGTGTCCTACAACTATTTAACAAGTCAGTGTTAGGGAATGTGGATACGTATGCTGCATACACTTAAAGGGACTCTGAGGTCGCATTTACTGTGAGTCCATGATAATGAACAAAATAGGGCGTGTCCTGTTTGCTTGATGGCCATTAATTACAGCCCATTAAAAAGAAACAGCCGTGTGAATAGAACCAAAGACTGTAGTTTTTCTGAAAATGGTCACGCGTCTTGTTAATGTATCCTAAGCCTAAAATGTGGAGATTATTGAGAGGTTTCTATTCTTTTTGTCCATAATTCAAGTGAAGAACACTGCAATCCTGAAATGATGGCAAGGAGACCACAGAGGATTGTGTTAGGGTGCATATCAGATGTAATGTCGATCAGACAGATTTCATTTTTAGGGTTCAGCCCCACGTGGCGTAGATGCTGTGGATTTCCATAGTGGAATTGCGTGTCGAAAATTGGCAAAGTAGCATCAAAGTGTCCAAGGGTGGGTTCACATGATTTATAATGATGTACCCGACCTTGCATCCACTGTATTGTACTGACATAATTCTGCCAGTGTAATTAAGTAGATGCAAGGTCGGGCAGAGACGCACATCATTATAATGCAGTGCAGTCCTGTCCATAACGGGAAATCACTCTGCCACATGGAGCGTCTTTACAGCACTGGACACGCTGGTATGAAATAACCCTTAGAGTATGTCCACCCGTGACGTAAAACAACGTAAAAGTCCACAGCAGAATTTGCCACAACTACATAGCAAGAACTGCATGCCTTGTTTGCCGCTGAAATGGCTGTGGATTTCATTGTCTCCATTGCAAAGGTGAAATCGGTGGTGGTAAACTGACATGCTGCAGATTTGAAAAATGCAGGCTTTACGTTGCAAATATTTTTTACGCAGTGCGTTGATGAGATTTCTTAGGATCTCATACACTTTGTAGGTAACTGTATAATGCTGCGGAAGGGGTTTTCCGAGCTTTTTATACTAATCTAAACCCCTGCCGATCAGCTGTTTGAGAAGGCAGTGCTCCTGTGAGCGCTGCGGCCTTCTCTCTGCTTTTTGTAGGCGTCTGTCATGAGCCCTAGCCCCATAGAAGTGAATGGTATCGCTATACAATGTACGGCGCTCTGCCTGGTGAGCACTCACCGGAGCGCCGGTGCCTTCTTAAACAGCTAACCGGCAGGGGTCCCGGGTGTTAGACCCAACCAATCAGATACTGATAACCAGAGAATAAGTCATCAGTTAAAAAATCCTGGAAAACCCTTTTGACGTCCTGTGTCTGTCCATACACCTTCAATAGCTGTCGTCAGAAGCATTTTAATACTCCATGGATAGGCTTCGTGGATTACAATTTCTGCCCATAACTGTTTTCCTCATTTTCTTGTGGTCGGCAATGTCCAGTTTGTTAGTTGTTTGGACTCATGTATAAAGCACGTGCAGCATTTTTCCCCTCCGAGTCCTGTCAGCCTGCTGACGCTAGGTCAGACTCGGCATGCTTTATAAAAGGTTTTCGCTGAAGGTTTAACTGACGACGTGCTGACAACATTTCTGTATGTTATGTGCTATTTTAGATGCCCATCTGATTTTTTTTTTTCTCCATTTGGTTTTATAAGGGCATACTAATAGGTGTAATAGCTACTGAAAGTGTCCACAATAGTCGTGCAATTTGTCCTTGAGACTACTGTAAGGTGGCGCAATCTTCACACGCTGGAGGAGCAGACTCCTACATAGAAGAAAAGTTCTTGAGATGTAAACATGCTGAAATAAGACTCGGTGTCGTGTGACTTTGTGTCTCCACAGATCCTGGATCTCTCATGTGATTATTTACTCCTGTCTGATTACTCTCGGCTAGAATCTCAATTCTTCATGCAATATAATTCCGATTATTCTAAATCATGTTTGATTAGCCTTAGGTATACAGATTATAACTGTTAATGTAAAGCTGGCCACACACATTAGATGAAAGGGGTGCTCCTAGACCAGGAAACCCTTTTCATATGGCCAGCAAGTGGGCAGGGGTTATAAAATACCCGTCACAGCTGCTCCGGTGTCAGTACCGAACTGCCTTCTCCTCTGCTTCCAGTACCCGCTGGATGGGAAGTGTGACAGGCTGTCCACACCTTGTCACTGCTGCTGCCAGTCAGTGGCCTCAGCAGTGGCAGAGGTCACGTGCCATGCCTGGGACTGGAACCAGAGAAGGAAGCTTGGCACTGCAAACGGAGCACTGGGGGCAGGTGAGTTTTTTTTTTAACCTCTATATTTGGCCTGTCTATATGAAAAGGGGCCCCAGTCTCAGAAAACCTATTTAATGTCAACCAAACCCTCCAATTGGCCAACCATCTAATGTTAATGGAAGTTTCAAAACTCTACACCAGTGGCAGATGTTCAGAAAGTCCAGGGGCCCACATATGTTCTGCTGGATTTCAACACGCTTGAGCCTATTGTTCAGATCAGCCCCAATGCCTCGTATCAATCAGCCCCCATGCAATTTATCAGCCCTCATGCCACAGAGCAAATTAAAAAAAAAAAAAAAACACCTCTCCTGCTCCAGACGCCGCCACTCCTCACCGCCAGCGCTCTCTCTCTTCTTCCTGCCGTGGCTGGGCTGTGACCCGATGCGCACAGCGTGAGGTCACAGAGCACCACAGCACAGCTGACAGCCTAGGACCAGAAAGTGGTGAGTACAGAGCCCGGGGTGCGCTGCATTCACCGCTTCCCGATACCCCGGTACTAATGAGTGCTTCCATAGTGGAAGCGCTCATTAGTATTCGCCCCATAAGACGCAGAGGCCGAGTGTGAGCGTGTCTTATAGGGCGAAAAATATGGCATATGCAAATATAAATGTAGGCCAAATAATGGCTGTAGAACTAGAAATGTGTCTTCTATAGCGCGGTCTATGGTATATTCTTTGCTGTCCAATACAACAAGTGCTTAAAGGAAATGAAGCTGTTTCCTAAAAAATGTCACTAACCTGATGGCAGCAGTAGCCTGTTCTCTGTGCTGAATGCGACACCGCAGCGTCACTCATACGTGTCCATGTATTGATGTGTCTATGGATTAATAATGACATGTTTTATTTAAGAATATTGAAACGCACGAATATTCATTCATCTATATTTTGGGGTATGTTTTATTTTAGTGGGGGATGGTTTTGTCACTGCATATAATCCACATACTAAAGGTCACATGAAATGTGAAAGGCTCTTCCGTGACACTTGTGTGTAGATAATTACCAGCCGTACTTTCTATTGAAAGAAAGCATTTGTGCCTTTCAGGTTTTGTCACACTTGTATAAAAGCTAGCCTGAGGAATAACGCGTATGCGTGCCCTTACTGCCGAACTCACCTATCATCAGAAGGGACGCTCGCTGTGGACATCATGAAGAAGATGAAAACCGTATTTCAGAATTGTGAGGAATGTGAAGAAAAGGTAAGGTCGCAGCAAGAATGGGCCTTGCAATATAAGATACGGCGGGTGTTTCAGATATTCAGCTGAGGTTAGTGCAGTCTGTTCCCATTTAGGTAGTCTCTTTTTTTCAAAGTATTTCAGCTAATTTTTGAAAAAGTGGAAAAATTATAGTACAGTCATGGCCAAAAGTTTTGAGAATGATACAAATATTAATTTTTACAAAGTCTACTGCTTCAGTTTTTATAATGGCAATTTGCATATACTCCAGAATGTTATAAAGAGTGATCAGCTTAACAGCAATTACTTGCAAAGTCAATATTTGCCTAGAAAAAGAACTTTATCTCCCAAAACACATTTCAACATCATTGCAGCCCTGCCTTAAAAGGACCAGCTAACATCGTTTCAGTGATTGCTCCATTAACACAGGTGTGGGTGTTGATGAGGACAGGGCTGGAGATCAATCTGTCATGATTAAGTAAGAATGACACCACTGGACACTTTAAAAGGAGGCTGGTGCTTGGCATCATTGTTTCTCTTCTGTTAACCATGGTTATCTCTAAAGAAACACGTGCAGTCATCATTGCACTGCACAAAAATGGCCTAACAGGGAAGAGTATCGCAGCTAGAAAGATTGCACCTCAGTCAACAATCTATCGCATCATCAAGAACTTCAAGGAGAGAGGTTCCATTGTTGTCAAAAAGGCTCCAGGGCGCCCAAGAAAGACCAGCAAGAGCCAGGACCGTCTCTTAAAAGTGTTTCAGCTGCGGGATCGGGCTACCAGCAGTGCAGAGCTTGCTCAGGAATGGCAGCAGGCAGGTGTGAGTGCATCTGCACGCACTGTGAGGCGGAGACTCTTGGAGCAAGGCCTGGTCTCAAGGAGGGCAGCAAAGAAGCCACTTCTCTCCAGAAAAAACATCAGGGACAGACTGATATTCTGCAAAAGGTACAGGGAGTGGACTGCTGAGGACTGGGGTAAAGTCATTTTCTCTGATGAATCCCCTTTTCGATTGTTTGGGACATCTGGAAAACAGCTTATTCGGAGAAGACGAGGTGAGCGCTACCACCAGTCTTGTCTCATGCCAACTGTAAAGCATCCTGAAACCATTCATGTGTGGGGTTGCTTCTCAGCCAAGGGAATCGGCTCTCTCACAGTCTTGCCTAAAAACACAGCCATGAATAAAGAATGGTACCAGAATGTCCTCCGAGAGCAACTTCTCCCAACCGTCCAAGAGCAGTTTGGCGATCAACAATGCCTTTTCCAGCATGATGGAGCACCTTGCCATAAAGCAAAGGTGATAACTAAATGGCTCAGGGAACAAAACATAGAGATTTTGGATCCATGGCCTGGAAACTCCCCAGATCTTAATCCCATTGAGAACTTCTGGTCAATCATCAAGAGACTGGTGGACAAACAAAAACCTACAAATTCTGACAAAATGCAAGCATTGATTGTGCTATCAGTCAGGATTTGGTCCAGAAGTTGATTGAGAGCATGCCAGGGAGAATTGCAGAGGTCCTGAAGAAGGGTCAACACTGCAAATATTGACTTGCTGCATTAACTCATTCTAACTGTCAATATAAGCTTTTGTTACTCATAACTCAGCAGATCATGTGAAAATATAATATTTGTGTCATTCTCAAAACTTTTGGCCATGACTGTACATTCCTTTGTGATGAGATGTACTTATTAAGGGTTATACACATTAGAGTCACATTAGTCTGACCACCACCTAATATCCAGAGTAACCGCCGTGTACAGCACGGACAGCAGCTAGATGGGCAGGGAGTGACTCAATAAGGTCCTGGTAGGTTGTCACAGGTATCTGGAGCCATGTTGACTGCAGTGTATCCCACAGCTGCTGGAGGGTACGTGGGGGGAGGATCCATAGAGCAAACACAATCATCGAGGTGGTCCCACAGATGTTCAATTGGGTTCCAGTCTGGGGAATTAGGGGGCCCTGAAAGTCTTGATCATGCTCTTGCAACCAACGTCAGACATTTTTTAGCTGTGTCACATTGTCTTGCTGGAAGATCCCATCTGCCACAGGGAAGACAATCGGGATGTATGGGTGTACGTGATCTGCAAGGAGGGATTCATACCCAAATTGTTTGAGAGTGCCTTCCTCGTGGATGAGCAGTCCCAGAGAATGCCACAAAAACAGCTGCACTCTGTCAATGTCAAAAGTAGGACGTGGTCTAGGCAAAGACAAGGTACATTGTTAGAGACCTTTCTCACAATGAACATTTATCACCTGTGCACAGGCTATATGATATATGTCTGATCATTGAGGAGCCCCCCACGAGCACTAGGACAGGGTCCCGAGTTACTGCACGGTTGCACTGAGGAGTGGTTTGAATGGAGTGGCATTTGATCATGGCACTGCTCCATTTCATGTCTGGGGCTGATGGTACAGCGCTCATCTGTTTCCCTCAACCCCTTAGACCTAGTTAAGTGGTAAATGTCTAATCTGGGAAATCCCCATAATACAGTATACACAAGCAGGTTTCTGTTCACTGACAGCAAGAACACCTTGTCTGGGAAAAATAACCACTACCTGAAATACACAAAGACAAGTATAGCTTTGTATTATGCTTTGTAACAGGCAGTTAAAGGGCCATTCCATATATACATTTATCACACATTAATAGTGCATCCTGTGGATAAGTGTGTGTCCCACAGGGACCCTCACCTCTAGGGTGCATGGGGGTCCCATGGCTGCCAATTTATGGAGGCTCTACCTGCTGACTGCAAAGTCTATGGGATTTACAGAGGGAGCCGTTGACTCTCTCCTGGAACTCCCATAGACTGCAGTGGTTGTATTAGTGCCATGTGCAGGATCCCAAAGTCAATAGACGCACAAAATAATAAAATGTATAGCTGAAACTCAGGTCCTCATTAAGGTCTCCCAGTTCTTGTTTACCTGAACAATGAAACTTAGTTGAATTAGTTCTCTTAAAGGGGTTGTCTGCTTTTTTTTTTTTTAATTGCTGGAATATCCCGCCGATCAGAAGAGAACTCATAAGAGCTCTGCCTTCTCTTCACTGCAGTAATTGCAGTGGAGAGCAGGTGTAATTACAACTATGGCATCCCCATTCACTTTTATGGGATGGCTTCTTCCTGTTCTAGTGAATAGAACGGAGCCGTCCCATTGAAGTGAATAGAGACGAGCATTGGCAAACAGGTAAACAGTGAGGAGAATGCAGAGCTCGTATGAGCACTGCGTTCTCTTCAGATAGCTGACCGGCAGGGTGACGGGAGGATAGGTCATCAGTATAAAAAAGTGGACATCCCCTTTGAGGCCTTACAGATTAGTTAAGTCAGCCGACAGGTGCGATTCCAGTGGGATTGGCTGACAGTGTGTGTGTTGGCCCCCAAACTATCCCCCAAAGGAAGAAGTCAGAGGAAAGTGGCATCTGGCATGTTGGATTTCTACATGCCCAATCCTTTGTTTCCAAGGAAGATAAGTCACTGCCAGAAGGGTCCGTCACGAAAGATAGTTGTCAGACGTGTGACCAACTCCTTATACTCTCCCAATCTCGGTTTTTGCTTACTCCAAGTTTTAAAATGGCTATACACATTAGACAGACATCTCTCCCGACCCCTGATACAAATACTCACTTAGGCTACTTTCACACTAGCGTTAGCACGGATCCGGCACCTAAAGGGTGCCGACGGATCCGTGCTAACGCTATACATGTGTGGAGCCGGAGCAGCGCTCCGGCCCCACACATGACACACATTAAAACAACACACAGACTACATACAAACAAACATACAGACATACATACAAACATACAGACATACATACATACTCACATACTCCCGGGACGCCGGCAGAACGTCTTCATGCGCCTCCTGCGCGCAGTGATGACGATTCCCCACAGCGCCCTCTGCTGGGCGCAGTGGGGAAACGTCATCGCAGCGTGCAGGAGGCGCGTGAAGACCTGCTGCCGGCGTCCCGGGAGTATGTGAGTATGTATGTATGTCTGTATGTTTGTATGTATGTCTGTATGTTTGTTTGTATGTAGTCTGTGTGTATGTATGCCGGATCCGGAATGACCCCCCATTGGAAATCAATGGAGGACAGATCCGGATTACTGGTGTGTCCACACCAAACGGATCCGTCCCCATTGACTTCCATTGGGGGTCATTCCGGATCCGTCTTGGTGCGGATGCCTGGACCGGAGAGCAAACCGCAGCATGCTGCGGTTTGTTCTCCGGTCTGAAGACGGAACGGAATGCTTTCAGGAGCATTCCGTTGTCTTCAGTTCAGTTTTGTCCCCATTGACAATGAATGGGGACAAAACTGAAGCGTTTTTTTCCGGTATTGAGCCCCTTTGACGGAACTCAATACCGGAATTTAAAAACGCTAGTGTGAAAGTAGCCTTAGTCAAGCATGCATGTGTTCTCATTGGGAAGTAAGCTACTTCTAGACATCTCTTATCTCCCCTTTGTCTCCCTCGACATCTGCAATCTGGGGGAGTTGAAAGGCACATTAGATGTTCCTCTGACATAATTCTAATGTGTGTGGCTGGCTTAAATGGTTATTCCCATCTCAGCCTTCCATGAGTAAGCAATAGCTTGGGATGGGTGGAGTTAAGAAAACGCCTGAGCTGGCTATTCTATGCTGTTTCACTGTGCTACACAATTCACGTATCTCCCATTTACTGCTGTGGCAGTTACAGAAACAGCGGAGCACAGCAAGCTCACCCATTTCCTTAAAGGGGTTATCTGGGAAATAATGATGACCTACCCTCAGGATAGGTCATCATTATTACATTAAAAAAAATTTGTATATGTAGGTTCATTGTAGACGTGATGAAGTGTGCAGTTCACTCCAGAAGCGCATTGGTCTGTATATTAATGAATCATGTTCCAGTACCAAACTACCACCATCTACCTTTACAACCTCCCTTTGGTGCATATATGTGCATCACGTCGTCAGCCACACACACAGCTCAGTGACCTGTAACCCTTCACCTGGATGGCAGCATTACATTCATACTGTCAGTTCTGATCTGGTGCCGTGCAGAGGACTGAAGCCAGGCCTATTCAAGAGAATGAGACTGTGCTGTAATACCAGACACAGCAGCTGGAGTGCAGCATTATATTAGTAGTAGTTTAGTAATATAGATGTGATCAGTGCAGGATTTCAGCCTCTGACATAATTTTATACAGCACTATAGTATCCATAAGGATATGTGACAGACCTATTATAAATCAGCGGACTTAAAGGGGTTATCCCATGACTAATGTAAAAAATGAAATTGAGACATGATATAGTACATGACAATCTCTTTTTAACAAAGCTAGAAGCAGCCATGTACCTCATACGGAGCCAGAGATCTCCCCATTCATTTCTCTGCTAGATATATATCAAGCTGACAGCTCAAGGGGAGTGTCTTTTCTGCTGCAGCTAAGGGGGCGTGTCTCGGCTCTCCCTATCACAGCTCAGGAGGCAGGTGAAGGATGAAACTGAGCATGTGCCTTATGGGCGTTATGTTAGTCTTCACTTCCTACTTCATTGTGGAGGATTGTTAGCATTTTATATTCGATTCATCGTATCCTAACAACCAGTTTCTATCTGTTTTACTTTTAGATATGCTTGAGTGAAATGAGAGCGCACTTAAATATGTGTCAGCAGTATATTAAAAAGTATGGACCGCTTGAGGAATTAGGCAGGAACATGTGCAGGTAAGGTTCATTGTGAGGTGGCATGACGTTATTGTTGTGTCATTCCCTTATTTAAATCAAACTTTAACTTGCCATTTTATAAAGAAAAAAAAAAAAAAAATATATATATATATATATATATATATATATATATATATATATATATATTATGTTTGGTTGTGCAACTTACATATATTGTGTGTTTGAGAGCCACAGAACTGGCTAGTTGACATTTAGATGCCTCGTAATGTAAAATCTTTCACGCCACAGTTTTCACATGTGTGCCCTGCCACTTAGTGTCCTGCCGTATGTCTCCAATAAACCCTGGTTATAACTGTACCCTTTAGCTGCACCTACAGCAAACATGTGATAGGACAGTATGCCAGCCAAAGGAGTGCCCAGACAAATATGCCAGCTAGAGCAGCCACATACACCTCTCACAGTCAGTGCTGCTGTAATACAATGTGCTTATTTGACCCAAAGTACCATGTTAGTCACCATCTAACTATTCCTCTCTCGGGTAGCTTCACTGGAGAAGACAGGCGGGCATCACAGAAGTGTTGCCTTCTGGAAATCCTGCACTGTCACACTGACTCCTGGTAGACTAGGGACTTTTGAGAGAATATATGGCCAACCACAGCACAAAGTATCAAAGTATAGTTATCATTATGCCGTCTTGACCCATGCATTGCCTGGTTTACAATGTTAGGACCATGCACAGAAATAGACTGGAAAGTGGTAAAAGGGGGTTACATGTGACGAAAAGGGGGTTTGTTTAATGTACATATTTTTTTTTGCTCCTTTGTCTTCCAGAGAGGACACGTACGCTTGTCCTTTCTGTCCTGTACAACTAGAAGAAGACAGCCTCGTACAGCACTGCTTCACCTATCACTCTTCAGAGAGCCGACTGGTGGTAAGAGTTTTATTACTGTATATAAAAGGCAGTGGATTGCCGGATTATATCATAGGTGCATTTATTTTCTGTTCATGAGAATTACATGGATCTTATTTTATTCCATCCCAGTTCTTCTCCACTTTAGAAAAGGTGTTAAAATATATAGACTGATATATACGGCACGTATTGTGTTCATATAACAGTCTATATTAACTATGACCCTCTCAGCGTTTACTCCTCGTCATGTCCTTCTACTGGTGGCCGCACATTTTATTCTATGGGAGATGAGTAAATGATTGGGTGAGTTTGCTAATATCTTTCCTGATCGCCCAATCATTTTCATGGAATTTGGAGTGTGTATGTGCATGTCCTGGTCATGTGATGGGCAGACGTGTGCACATGCGTGTCCATTATGTAACCAGGACAGTTTTCTTATCTGACAGTATAAGTTCCAATTGAATGACAGCAAGTAAAGGTAATCTATGTTAGGTTAAGGTAAGTAGCCAAATGGAGAATTGTTAAGTATTACTGGATCTCTGGTACTGGCCATTACAACGGGAGCCAGACAGCAATCTGTACTGGGCTCCTGCGGTGATTCAAGGACAATGTATCAGCAGAGCCTGTATCAGCTTTTAGTCCCTGTTGTCTACAACTGTATTAAGGGCAGGGGGCTGCACTGATGCAACGCCAAAAATATTAGATTTCATGATTTAAATAAAAAAATAAGAACTAAAAAAATGATGGCCGGCTCCAAAAGGGAGCATTAATCTGATTAGTTTGAGTAATCGCCCAGCCCTATGCACACCTCATATAACATTTTTGTAGATGTTTTTGCTTTAGGCCTTGTATGCGCTAACAACACTACTAATCCCATCATCATTTTCTTAGAGATGTCCAATCTGTCACCTGACGCCGGGAGGAGACTCCAGCTATAACTCAAGTTTCCTCAAGCATCTTCATGCCAGACACTCAATATACTATGAAAACTACATTGTGAGTAACAGAATATGCATTTGTGTTGCCTGCTCGTTGTCTGCTTTTATATCACAGGTTGGCATTAGTTGCTCTTTTAAAACTACCCAAATTTGCGTGATTAACTGTATTGGGTTCTGGTCATATCACACATCCCTCCTCGTATCCATAAACATAGAAGATGGAGGCCAAAAGAGTGTCATTTTGGTCTCTGTCAGGGTGGTTTGTGTCAGCATACTTTTTTTTTTTTTTTTTTAATGTATATGGAGGTGTGGGTTGCTGCTCTTCTATACAGTGGTCCACAAAAAAAGTACAGTTTGGTTTTTGTTTTTTAATATTGTGGCCTATGTATGACAGGCCACGGCATGGCACACAGTAGCATATGTCAGGCCTTTAACTTTAGCTCATAAGTCTGGAGAGTTCCCTGGCATATATACCAAATGTCTAAAGGAAATGCAGTGTGAACAGAGCCTTAGCTGGTACTCATGTTATGTAATGACCTCCCGGCCAATCACTGGCTTAGCAGTCTGTTCCTGCGTGTCAAGGGGCACCACAGGAGGTAGAGAGCAGCAGGTGCCTGGGGAAGCATTGGAACTGGAGCAGCAGGTGATTGGTGAGATGAGCATGTTTGGGTTTTTTTTAGACAGCAATTTAGCAGCTGGACAACCACTTTAAGTAGAAAATTTTGGAGATTTTTCCAAGTTAGTGATAGCTTCATGTCACTAATTGAAAATCCATCCAAAACAGAAAATTGCATTCAATGTCAGACCTTGTGGGGTCCCGGAAAGTAATACTTCTATATGGATGAAAGATTGCATTTAATTACGGATGGAATTTCAATTTTTAATGATGCCCTATCATAAGGTCAGCTGCTTTTTTTTTTTTATGCAGCATGCTCAAGGTGTGTTTTTTTCCTGCATTTTCTCATAGACTTCTCTATAAGAATGAAAACAGTATATATGTAAAAAATGTATGTATAGAAAATGCCACTCAAAAGTTGCACATGAAATCCATGGTGTTTTTACAAGCTACAAAAAGCATGCAGGAAGCCGAGCACTGATCTCGTGTTACTGCACGTTATGTCAATATGATCCTGTAGAAGTAAGGTCAAGCAGAGGCACACAGCATTATAAATCATGATAATGCCAAGTCCAGAACTGGAGGCTCACTAAAGGAGCGTGATTTCTGCAATGGATTTGCTCGTGTGAAAGCGCCCTTACTTATTTATACCACTAGATGGCAGTTTAAAATATCACATTACCTGTCTCTAGGTGAAAGTTTTTTGTGCTCTTTTGTGGACAAATTTCCCCTTAAAGGGGTGCTCTGGTGTCTTGATATTGATGGCCTATTCTCAGGATGGGTCAATATCAGATTAGTGGTCCGTCCCCCAGCACCTTCACCTATCAGCTGCTTTAGGCAGTAGCCAGAAACAAAATAATGGATGGTGTCAGAAATAGAAGGCTTTGTTCACTGTGTAGTGGATGTTCAAGCATGCTTCAGCTCAACTTCCATTCACTTGAATGGGAGCTGAGATTCATTACACCATTATGGCCACAATCATCAGCTCTCAAAAACAGCTGAACGGTGGGGGTGTGGGGTGTCGGACTACCACTGATACTCAGGATAGGTCATCAATATCAAGAAGCTGGAGCACCCCTTTAAAGACTATGAACACCTGTGACAGAAAAAAAATATTTTTACATATTAATTAGTGGATATTTACAGAGGATCTTCATACACAGAAGCAGGGCTCTGATGAATGTATGTCAGATTCAGCAGTACCACCAGCTAGGAGGAAGACTTACATAGTCTGCAGAAGACTAATGCAGACTATTTAGAAAGTTCCCAAATTTTGCATTTAGGAAACAAATGAGCATGGAGCTATTAAAACAGGTGTGTCAGGAGTGGTGAAAGATCCTCTTTAAAGAAGTTTTCTTTCCATATTAATGGACTATCCTTATAATAGGTCATCTAGTGAATGGGAATTGAGCTGCAAGAAGCTTGCACGGCCACTACACAGTACTGAGCTGTTTGCTTCCATGTCCATACACGGTGTACCGAGCTGTCTGCTTCCATGTCCATACACGGTGTACCGAGCTGTCTGCTTCCATGTCCATACATGGTGTACGAGCTGTCTGCTTCCATGTCCATACACGGTGTACCGAGCTGTCTGCTTCCATGTCCATACACGGTGTACCGAGCTGTCTGCTTCCGTGTCCATACACGGTGTACCGAGCTGTCTGCTTCCATGTCCATACACGGTGTACCGAGCTGTCTGCTTCCATGTCCATACACGGTGTACCGAGCTGTCTGCTTCCATGTCCATACACGGTGTACCGAGCTGTCTGCTTCCATGTCCATACACGGTGTACCGAGCTGTCTGCTTTCATGTCCATACACGGTGTACCGAGCTGTCTGCTTTCATGTCCATACACGGTGTACCGAGCTGTCTGCTTCCATGTCTATACACGGTGTACCGAGCTGTCTGCTTCCCTGTCCATACACGGTGTACCGAGCTGTCTGCTTCCATGTCCATACACAGTGTACTGAGCTGTCTGCCTCCATGTCCATACACGGTGTACCGAGCTGTCTGCTTCCATGTCCATACACATTGTACCAAGCTGTCTGCTTCCAAGTCCATACACGGTGTACCGAGCTGTCTGCTTTCATGTCCATACACGGTGTACCGAGCTGTCTGCTTCCATGTCTATACACGGTGTACCGAGCTGTCTGCTTCCATGTCCATACACTGTGTACCGAGCTGTCTGCTTCCATGTCCATACACGGTGTACCGAGCTGTCTGCTTCCATGTCCATACACGGTGTACCGAGCTGTCTGCTTCCATGTCCATACATGGTGTACGAGCTGTCTGCTTCCATGTCCATACACGGTGTACCGAACTGTCTGCTTTCATGTCCATACACAGTGTACTGAGCTGTCTGCTTCCCTGTCCATACACGGTGTACCGAGCTGTCTGCTTCCATGTCCATACACAGCGTACTGAGCTGTCTGCTTCCCTGTCCATACACGGTGTACCGAGCTGTCTGCTTCCATGTCCATACACAGTGTACTGAGCTGTCTGCCTCCATGTCCATACACGGTGTACCGAACTATCTGCTTCCATGTCCATACACGGTGTACCGAGCTGTCTGCTTCCATGTCCATACATTGTGTTAGTTCCGGTGTCCGTAGCTGGTCCAAAGAAAAGTAACCGATAAGTGGAGAAAACTGCAATTTCTTTCCTAATAAGATAGTCACAAAGTTTTCTATATATTCACTTATGCTGTTGATTTATGCAACGTTTATTGAAAGTACACTTAAACTTCAAAAAGTACCCATACAAGAGGAGCATAAATAAAATAAAACAGTAGCATGAAAAATATTGGTGATAGAATTAGCAGAATCCAGTCCAGCCAGATAGTTGGATAAGACAGCAGACGTAAAAATCAGAGACACACTTAATATTCCTTACGTACATTACAAAATGATGCAATATTGTATATTCTGGTCATGAGAGGAGGACATCCATGGACAGCAAACTGTAAGGAATAGTTTGACCTCCATTTAATGATGTAAATTTGATGCAGACGTTTTAAACTGTACATTTTGTTGCGACGTGTTCTTACAGTCTTTTCTGGTTTTCGCTTTAGGATATAAACATAGTGGAAGAGGCACTTATTGAAAGAGTGCTAGATCTTTCTTTGATCCACTACATGAGACATTCCAACCGCTCCTAAGCGTATTCAGTATGGTGTGTAGAAGAACTGCTGATGTACTTTTCTGGTTTACAGATGAAGACTACTTACAAAATATGGTGTGGTTGAAAGAGACTTAAGCATAAAACACCCGGTATCATAAGTATCTAATGAGTGAATTCTGAGCAGCCCATTACTTACTCTTCTGGAACTGCTATATGGCTGGTGCTGGAAAGTAGCAGGAGATGAACGTATCTCTCCAGGTGTTGAGGAACTAGAAGTAGGCTTAATTGGTTTGCTGACTTGTAGTTGCACAACACCTGAATATCCACAGTTTTACAGTTGGAGTAGTACTTTGTTCACATGTTGTATGTCAATCCGACAAGTGTCCTGTTAGTTGTTCATCTCCTGCATCAGAATATGTGTGCTAGGAAACTGACACCTCCTAACCTGTAATGTGAGCAAATTAGCTGGCTGAATGACTGGTAGAGCAAGTGTAAGCAAATGGAGGAAGACGATAGAAGAAGTCAGATAGTGGCACAAGGTAAGTACAGTGAGACCTAAAGCCAGCAAGAAGGGTCTAATCTAATAGAATGTTTCCTAAAATATTAAAATACATTAGACCAGTATTTTGTGATCACATTAAGGATGAGGAAAAGAGTTGGCATGGTCACATTCTCATGACTAAATGTATTGTCCTATTCCAATGAAAAGGCAGGCAAATGTGGGTGACAGAGAAGATTCAAAGGAATTAGCAACAAAACATAAATGTCTTTCTGCTGACTACTTCATACCACATTCGAAAAATAAAGAAAATACATAAAATAAAGCGGTCAGCTGGCCTGATGGAGAGATCTGACAATCAATGCATTGAGCATGACCACTAGAATTCCAAAATGTGATCGGTGTCATGCTGTACTCATGTGACTGATGACAAAGAAGAGTGTTCATTTTAAAGGGACACTAAAGTAGATTATATCTACAGCCCCTGTCCTACATATGTATGCTCTTCAAAATAGCCACACGCTTAATACAAAATACTTTCTTGGTATGGCTGGTCCATACTGTAGTCAGTTCACATAGCTTTGCATAGCTTGGGCTATGAGTATGCAGCCATTTCAGGTTGTGGGGGAAATAACTGTCCCTCAATGTATTACTGATGGCCAAAAAAATCCTTTCCTCTATGATCTCACACATTTGTATTGTACAAAACCCCAGATACATGAGCGTTTGTTTGTCAGAAGATGCATTTGTGTGAACTGTATTCTGTCATATAATGTTTTTCCAAGTCTATTTTATGCTGATGTTTAGTAGATTATTACTTTTTTTATTTCACCATCACTTAAAGAGGACCAGTCACCCCGAAATGCATTGAAATTCTGAGGCAGCATGTTAATATATAGCTTTGCAGGAAATTAGCTAGTAAAACAAATATGTTTAGTAAAACTTTAAGTGACTGACAGATATACACACACAGGGAATGCCATCAGTCACTGAGAAAATGGCCACTTGGGCAACTGAGCTCAGAAAAATCTGAGATTTAAAGGGGTTCTCTGGTAATAATTTAAATGGCCACTAGCAATCTGTCCTAGAATGTGAGCAGGGCTGATTGCCTCCACTTGCAGAGCTGCCTAGGAGGCTGAAGGACACGGTAGGGTCTCACTACACTGCTCTACAACAGAGGGTAATGATGTGATCCTGCCTTTGATATGCCATAGTGGCTGGGCAGCCTGACAGGAAAGCTCACCAATATGTAGTATTTGCAAGTGCCAGAGCGTAGTGTGTCATAAGACTCGGCCCCTCACCCCACTAGACAGCTCTGCAAGTGGTGCTAACCAGTGCTGCTCACATTCTAGGACAGATTGCTGCCAGACATTTTACATGATTCCCGGAGAAGAAACTGAATAAATGAAAACTTTTAGTAAATATTTTCTCACAAAACTATATATCAGTCGGCTCAGCTGCTTCTGCTTTATAATATGCTGCCTGCAGATAGCACTGCATTTTGGGGTGATGGGTTCCCTTTAAAGCAGTTGTCTAGTTTGGGCAAGAAAAAGGTCCTGCAATAATAAGCTGATAGGCCCTTATAATCTCTGGAGGAATCCAGCAGCAAGTGTTCACTTGCCCTGCAGAACCACCACAGGGGATATGAAGGATTACACACTTCACGTTCAAATCACTTGGCTGTCCGTGCAATGCATGGCCATGCTAGATTCTCCAAAGGTGCTTCACACCAAGGCTAATAAATGAGGGTCAGGACACTGTTGTGCCCCTCTATTAACTGTACTGAAAATGAGTTTACTAAACCACATAGCCTTTTTTAAAATATGGGCCTATATATCGTCTTTCACATGCTACCTTCCACTGGTCAGTGGAATGACTCTCCAATTGTGTTCTGAGTACTGCTTTATTGCTTCATTATTTTAATTACATAATTGATATGTATTTATATTTATACTCCTCTATTATTTAAATAGCAATATCACATTCACAAAACTAATATGGCCATACCTAACTTTATGTAATGGTAGTGTTTGAGCACTGGTGTATCTGCACTTCTCTCAACTGCAGAAATGTTAATTATTATGTAGGACTAGTAATCATTGTATATTTTTATCTCCAGGGTGCATTGTTTGTATATTCACCCTTCTTTTACTATTATTGAGGTTGAATCTGATTCCAGAATACTGAAGAATGCCCAAAGTGCTTCCTGTAAACACTGGGAGAAATTAAGAAGGTTATCCGGTAATTAATATTGATGACCTATCCTCAGGATAGGTCATTGATATCAGATTGACGGGGCTCTGACTCTTCCTATGCCATATGACGTCGCCGTATGTTAATTACATGGCCTAGTTGTAGCCAATGGGGCTGAGATGCATTACAAAGCACAGCCTCTATATTGTGTACGGTGCTGTGCCTGCTAAGTGCCATCAAGGCAACTGTGCTCACCAGAGTTCAGTCAACATGGCAGCTTCCCAAAACAGCCGATAACCAGGGCCGATTCTAGCTTTTCTGCTGCCTGAGGCAAAAATGTAAATGGCGCCCCCTCCCATTAAAAAATAGTATGAAAGCCAAGTAGCCACCAAACTCCAAGACTGTCCTGCCAGATCTGGGGCGGTACAAGTACAGATAATATTATTGATATCACCTGCTGTCCTATATAACACCACAGATAACGCTAATGCTGATAATGTGGTAGTGTTACCTGCAGTCCTATGTACAACCACAGATAAGACTAGTGCTGATAATGTGGTAGTGTTACCTGCAGTCCTATGTGAAACCACAGATAACACTAGTGTAGATCATGTAGTGTTACCTGCGTCTTTTGTGTTCCTCCCTGTGCCTCTCCCACGGACTCCATGCTGGTGGTGCTGCCTCCTCTTCCGTCTTCTTCTTGCCCTCACAGAACGTCCTGATGCAGCTGCGTCAAGACATAGGAACACTGTGGGCATGGTGATGGTGACAAACACACAGGGACACACACAGAGGGACAGACATATCTGTGCCCCTTTCACAGTGGAAATACCCTCTTTGTGCCCCTCTGTGGCCCCTTCACAGTAGTAATTCCCACTCTGTGCCCCAATAATAGTTATGCCTTCTTTGTGCCCCCTTCACAGTAGTAATGCCCATTGTGCCCTCTTCATAGTAATAATGCCTATTGTGCCTTCTTCACAGTAGTAAAGCCCTCTGTGCCCGCTTTATAGTAGCAACACCTTGTGTGCCCCCTTTATAGTAGCAATGCCCTCTGTGCCCCTTTATAGTAGCAATGCCCTCTGTGCCCCTTTAAAGTAGTAATCAACTTTGTGCTCCTTTATAGTAGTAATGCCCTTTGTACCCCTTTATGGTAGTAATCCCCTGTGTCCCTTTATGGTAGTAATGCCCTCTGTGCCCCCTTTGTAGTAGTAACGTCCTTTATGACCACTTTGTAGTAGTAATGCCCACTGTGCCCCATTATGGCAGTAATGCCCACTGTCCCCCTTTGTAATAGTAATGCCCTCTGTGTCCCCCTTTGTAGTAGTAATGCCCACTGTGCCCCCCTTATGGTAATAATGCCCACTGTGCCCCCTTTGTAATAGCAATGCCCACTGTGCTCCCTTTTTAGTATTAATGCCCCCTCCTCTGGTGCCCCCTTTGTAGTAGACATGCCACCTGTGCCCTCTCTGTGTTAAAAAAACAAAACACAGTACCTACTCACCTTGTCCCGCTCCTGAAGTCCTCTCTTCCCTGCAGACACAGATCTCGCTGCAGCACTGTGTGGGCGGAGCTTATGCAGATTTCTGGGCTGCAGGCTCCACCCACACATGTCGGCAGCGCGATCCCTGCGTGGAGGCTGAATGGTGGAGCAGAGAGAAGTCTCTCTGCTCCACCATTCAGAGGGCCGCTGGCCTGAAGGGGAGGAGCGCAGGGAGCTGAGAGGTAAGTGACAGGCCCGCAGATCCCTGCGCTCCGGGGGGGGGGGCACAGGCTGAATGCCCAGCTTAAAGGGAACACAGGCGGCATCCACCAGCAGTGTTTAACTGCTGTGTAGATGCCACCCCCTCAAAAATACAGAAAACTGGCGCCTGAGGCGAGATCCTCATCTCGCCTCATGGCAGAAGCGCGCCTGCCGATAACCCCTTTAAGTGTGACGTTTTACACGATGGTCTTGCTGTTTTGCGATGGCTTCAGATGCGCCACAGTTATTAAGAGGTGCACATGTCACTATTTTTTTATGGGCAAGCGGGGAGCAAAAAGCCAAAAAGTTGGAAATGTATGTGGAAGCTGGGCTTGCATCAACATTTGCAGCTTTTTAATGCTTAAAAATCTGGCATAGGGAGTTTAATAAATTCCTTCCCTTATTGAGGTTAGTGCACTTGACAGGATGGCATGTTCTTGTTTTTGGGCTCTATAGGCACAGAAAAAAATATTACTGCTTCCATTCAAGTGATCTTCCTGTATTATACTGAATCTGAATGGACATCCAGGTTACTTACTGTGAACTAGTATAGTAAATACACTGTCGGAACTGTGGTACCTTTGTTGCTTCACTTAGGTCAACTAATACTATGAACAGGTTTTTAAGGTATAGAATTTATTCCTCAATATAATCCAGGATCTGTCATGGCAGAAGAACTTAGTGTGATTTATTCATAAAGTGTTCTCCTCCATGGTTCTGGAGTTCGTGCTCCTGCATCCGTGGTCCAGAGATTTGAACTTATGGACTCTTTCTCATAGAATTTATGCAGGTGACTAACCTCTTACGGTGTGGACCGTTTACTGTGATGTTCCTGCAGCGGAGCCTTTGCCAAAATTCCACATTGGCATCTTAAAATGAACTTGTCCTTTTTTGACAGATCCTTTCTCACTTCTCGGGCTATCCAAAGTATTTATTTTGGATTAAAAAATTACTAAAATAAGCCGAATGCTTTTTTGATATTTTTATATATTCTGACTGGGGATCACCAGCATTTGGGTCAATTCATTATCATGTCTACAGTTTTTCTAACAGATCATTTAGCTATATGATGATGAGGTATGAAGACTTGGACCAATATATTCTACCCTCAGATGGTGCCCTTTGTGTGGCCCAGGTGTACTTTGGTTTATTACTAAAGCAGTGTGCATTAATAACTTAATAATTATGGTATCATGTTTTAATATATGCAATTGAGCCTCCAGGAGCAATGGGGGTGTTGCCGTTACACCTAGAGGCTCTGCTCTCTCTGCACGTCATAAAGCCAGACCCTGTCAATCAAAGTGCAGGGGGCACGGCGGTTGCAGAAAGAGCAGAGTCTCTAGGAGTAACGACAACACCCACGTTGCTCCTAGAGGCTCATTTGCATATATTAAAACATTATTTTTCTCAGCAATGCGGGCACAAATGAACATGGGACCAACACAGATGTCTTCAGCTGCCAAGCATCCAGTGTCACAAGTAGAAATCAGCAGACACATGCCTTTTAAAATGAAATCCAGGGAACCTGCGTGTTTTTCTATGAAATATTTTGCTACTCCTGAACTCTTTGAATAATTTTTTGTGAAATTTGTAATATGTTCTGCAGCTCTAGTTTTCAATTCCTTCATTGTAGAACCTAAATATGATGAATTACATGTAACACAGTTGATCTGATGTATTACATGGCTAGTGTCACAATTAATGTATCATTACAATTATCAGAAAAACCATAAACACAAACATTGCAATGGGTACATCCACATTTGTTAAAGCCATTCTGGCTAAACTATATATTTTTTCTTTATTGTTATTTGCATGCAGTTAATTTATGATTCCTATAGTAACATGTAAATATGTATATTTGAAATCAAGCCAATGAACCGTGTTTTATAAGCCATTTTAAACAGTATGTTTAAAATGATACCTTTTAATATACCTTCTAATTTCCACTCATTATATGTACTGTATTTTGTATTATATTTGTTTTTACATAGTCTAATTAATATTTCATATAATAAAGCTGTTTTGAAAAATGTGTTGTGTTGGAATTGTGGGTACCCCGCTATTGATTCCATGCAGTACCAGGTATCATACAACGGGAAAGTAAAATACAATTAAATCCCTTACATTGAACTCATTAGGACTCTATACTATAAAAAATGTATGTACTGAAAATCACTATAAACACAAGTACACAAGGTTATATTGCCAGCAGAGATCGCAGTATCAATATCCTCTGCCGGATCTCAATAGCGGAAAAATGAAATGCAAGTGTGAAAGTAGCTTTATGTATTTGAATTACTCCAACTTTTATACTCCCCCTTTGGCTCAAAATACTCCACAATATTGGTAAGAAGATTCTACCAGAAAAAATGTAGTGCGACCTCTGATTGCCAGTATGAAGTTGGATGAGCGTTAATTAACTAGTATTGATTGCTTGAGCTTTCATTGAATTAAGTGTATCTCCTAATCTTAGGCATTATAGCTGTTCAGTTGGGTCTACAGTAAACAATTTGGGCTCCAAAAGTCTGAATTAATCTACGTGCAGAGAGATTTGCATAGGTTTGAATTACTAATTGAATTCATAAAGTTCTCCATTAGCCCAGCTGTACGGAGACACATTTCAGTGTCCGTTGTGTAGACCACCTGTAGTTCTACTAAACCAAGCATAGACCAGTCATGAGACTACCTGCATACGGGTGCAGGTTTCAAAACAGAAATTCCACACAAAGGGTGAAATCCACACTAAAGCCTCATTCACACGTCTGTGTCCGCGCTCAAATGCGTGCGAAGGTGGTCAGTGATGCATCCGTGAAGATGTGCGTGAAGGATCCATGTTGGTCCTTGTGTCTGTTTTTTGCAGTCTGTGTGCTATCCGTGTTTCACTGACACTGCAGAGCTGAAAAATAATTTTCAAAACATCTCTTGTTCTCTTGAACACCTAATGATCCGTGAAACACAGATGGCACCTGTGTTGCATCCGTGGTTTTCACTGACCCATAGACTATAATGGGCGTGATAGACAAAATAGAGCATCCATCCGTGCTAAAAACACTGACCCACGGATCGTGCTAAAATACTGATGTGTGAATACACACATTAAAATCAGTGGGGACACGTGCTGTCCGTGGAGAACACATACAGCACACATCCGTGGAACACTGAAATGTGAATGAGGCTTAAATCTGCTGAAACAATTGACATGCTGCAAATTTTTCACACAGCAGGTCAGTTTCCACACTGAAGAAAAATGTAACGTGTACATGATATTTGTTAAATCTCGTTCACTAGTACTGTATTGCGCTGTGTTTTTTCATCAAAAAATTCCATATGGGGATCACACGCAGAGTCCACAACATGCAGGCACCCCAAGAGGAGCATTTAATTATCCTCTGCTGGTGGCAGATTTGCTAGCCCTTAGAGGCACACCCCTCTTAATTGTGGCTCAGCTGTGCAGGTCTGTGGGCCAAAATGGACATCTACACCAGCAAAGGAACTGGAATAGATTTTCGCTATAATCTACTCGTTTCCTGGCATAGATTACAATAAATGCTCCTGCCCTGCTCTGCCCAAGTGGCGAATGGGCCTCTTAACCTCCAAAAAGTAGGAACATTTTGCGCAACCATGGCATGCGCCAAACTTTGTCCATTTGTGGTGTACAGGTTCAGTTCATTAGGGCTGTGGGAAGTTCCAAGGGTTATGGCTGTATTGAAGCCTGTAAGATGTAGCCGAATTGTAGTATAAATTCAGTTCAGTAGAATCTGTTGTTGTGGCTGTAATATGGGGGTTATCTGGGATTTTGATATTGATGGCCTATCCACAGGGCGCTGTGACCCAGCGCCGTACGTCATATAGTGGCTGTGCTATGCTGGGATCAGACCCCACTTATCAGATATCAAAATCCTATACAACCCCTTTAAAATATGGCTCTTTAAAAGAGGTATCTGGTTCAGTCAGTTTATATGCTCCTGTACTAATGATAACCCACTTTTGTCTCTAGAACGGGAGCCCATCAGGCCCTTCGGTGAATGCAGAGGTGGCCACGCATGCACAGCTCTCCCCATTCATTGTTACTGTAAACATGCCGGCCTATTTTTGGGCTTCCCATAGCAGTGAATGGAGAAAACCATGTATGCATGACCACCTCTCCATTCACTGCAGTGTTCTTGATATATGTATACAAATGCCCCCTAGGGGGCACTAATACAAACATAGCTTTTCCTTAACAATTATTCAATTATCAATGAACAGTGCTCAATAAAAAAAACAATTAAGAACAGTGGAAAATGATTAAAAACTCCCAGGCCTGCTGATGGATTATTTTATTATGTAATTTATTCTGGACCACTCCTATATGGCATTTATATCCTCTGGATATGCCATAAATGTCCAAATGGGACGACCCCTTCAAAGCATTCCACCAGTATTTCAGAATACTTCTATTGTTAAAAGGGTTTTCCAGGACTAACTATTGATAACCTATTCTTAAAGGGGTTGTGCAAAGTTTTGAAGTTATTCACTATTCACAGGACAGGGGATAATTAACTGATCAGTGGGGGTCCAACCCTTGAGACCCTCACCAATCCAGAGAGTGGGGGTCTTGATACCTTGATCTGAGGCAGGTCAAGCATGTGGCCTGTGGCTTCATTCATTCTCTTTGGCCAGCCGCCCAATCAGATCAGGGGAACAGGAACCTCGTTCTCAGGATTGGTTGGGGTCCCATCTGTTGGATCCCCACCAATCAGTTAGTAATCCCCTATCTTCTGATGGGGATGTCTAAACTTGGTAAGCCCCTTTAACATAGGTAATCAATGTCGGATTGGCGGAGGTCTGACTGCTGGCATCCCTCCCGATCAGTTTTTTTTCACAAGCTCCAGATCTAGGCACCAGATGTACACAGCTTCGTCCACTGCACAGTGACCATAACTGGAGGTCAAGTGATTGGGAGCAGCACTGCAGTTACCAGGCATGACCACTACAGGGTGTATGGAGCTGTGTCATTCCAACACCAGAGTGTGCAAAAACAGCTGATCGTCTGGGTGCCAGGAATAGGACCCCTGATATTGATGGCCTATCCAAGGATTCTCGTCAATAAGTCCTGGAAAACCCCTTTAAGGCCTATTTGTAAAGAAAATGTGTGTATATAAAGGCACTGATATTTTTTACATTAAGACTTTTGCAGATTATGATGTCATAATTCACTGTTACACTCACAGACAGAATAAAAATCTTGGTCAACTAAATAGGGAGAGCAGTCAGCAACATTGGGTCCCTTATGCATTTAAAAAAAAGTGACAGCACAGCACTTCTAAGGTACGGTTAGTGATCGTTGTACATCTACCCAAGGTATGTTGTCAAATGCAGAAGACAGAAAAAGTATAACTGCAGGATCAGACTATACACACACAGTTTGTTTTATGTCTGTTACCATGGAAACTTATAGATCTATATAGGAGCTGTAGACACAAAGCATACCATATATATATATATATATATATATATATATATATATATATATACTATATATTAAGACATCTAGTGGGCAATATCAGTTTTACATAGTAACATAGTTTATAAGGCTGAAAAAAGACATCTGTCCATCCAGTTCAGCCTGTTTTCCTATAAGTTGATCCAGAGGAAGGCAAAAAAAAAACCCTGTGAGTTACAAGCCAATTTTCCTCATTTTATGGGAAAAGAATTCCTTCCGACTCCAATCAGGCAATCAGAATAACTCCCTGGATCAATGACCCATCTCTAGTAACTATAGCCTGTAATATTATTACACTCCAGAAATACATCCAGGCCCCTCTTGAACTCTTTTAGTGAACTTACCATCACCACCTCCTCAGGCAGAGAGTTCCATAGTCTCACTGCTCTTACCGTAAAGAATCCTCTTCTATGTTTGTGTATAAACCTTCTTTCCTCCAGATGCAGAGGATGTCCCCTCGTCACAGTCAAAGTCCTGGGGATAAATAGATCATGGGAGAGATCTCTGTACTGACCTCTGATGTCCTTATACATAGTTATTAGATCTCCACTCAGTTGTCTATTTTCTAAAGTGAATAACCCTAATTTTGATAATCTTTCTGGGTACTGTAGTCCTCCCATTCCAGTTATTACTTTAGTTGCCCTCCTCGGAACCCTCTCCAGCTCTGCTATGTCTGCCTTGTTCACAGGAGCCCAGAACTGTACACAGTACTCCATGTGTGGTCTGACTAGTGGTTTGTAGAGTGGCAGGACTATGTTCTCATCACGGGCATCTATGCCTATTTTGATGCAACCCATTATCTTAGTGGCAGCAGCTGTCTGACACTGCTTTCTACTGCTTAGTTTGCTGTTCACTAAAATTCCTGCTAAAATTCCTAGTGTGCAAGTACGACCACCACTGATGGATTGTAGGGTGGTCTGTAACCATGGAAACGAGTGTATAATATCCTACGTCCTCTTTCATGTCAGTGTTACCCAGTGTTTTACCATTTAGTATGTACGGGTGACATGTATTTTTCCTTACCATGTGTATAACCTTACATTTGTCAGTGTTAACGTGCATAGCCTTACATTTAAAGGGGTTGTGCCACTTTAGTAAGTGGCTTATATTAACTTTCTCTACATGATAAATGCCACTTACTGATGTATTGTTATTATCCATATTGTTTCCTTTGCTGGCTGGAATCATTTTTCCATCATTATACACTGCTCGTTTCCATGGTTACAGACCACCCTGCAATCCATCAGTGGTGATCGTGCTTACACAATATAGGAAAAAGCACTAGCCTATGTGCGCTCCCATGGTCCCGGCTAGCAGAGAGACCAGAACTTTTTCCTATAGTGTGCAAGTACGACTACCACTGATGGATTGTAGGGTGGTCTGTAACCATGGAAACGAGCAGTGTATAATGTCATGCAAAAATGAGTCTAGACAGCAAAGGAAGCAATAATAATAATAACAATACATTAGTAAGTGCCTTGTATTAACGTTCTCTACATGATAAATGCTACTTACTGAAGTGAGACAACCCCTTTAAGTATTGCAAAATACTGTATGTGTCAGACATCACCCACTTACAGTATATCACTGCCCTTCCCTACACAGCAATACGTGGCAGCTGACAGCTAGGATCTGGTAAAAGCATTATAAAATATCAGAAATGATGACTCATGTGGAAGGATATGTATAATTATTCGATATATCCATGTTTGCATTATACATTATAACCAAGTACATCTTTCACCTACAGATCATGCAATTTTCAGGTGATATAGCTGCAGGGGAGAAAAGCTTACAGTACTCAAACATGTACGGTTTCTGTACAGCACTAAATAACAAAAAACCACACTAAAAATGCGGTAAATGTATTTAGGTTTCTAGAAAATCATTCAGTCACCTGGGAAAACGACATGGGGTTACCATATTCAAAACCTGTCATCCCTTTCTTTTTGTTCTGATTTCCCTATTGAACTGAGAAAAAAGCTATAGCAAATCAAATACAAGACCATGTTGGATAGGACACCTTGTGTTACAGGTTATTACCTTATGATAGGATTGGGAAGCTTGAATCATGAACAGTGAACACCACTTCAGAAGAATCACAAGCTGAAGCAGTAGGTTTTTTACTTTGTTTTTAAAAGGCTTACGCTCTGTCCAAATTGTGCCTGAGCCTCATTTAATGTATACACTGGGAAAAGCTCCTGGCGTATAATAAAGGTCCTGTGCCAAGGATGAAAGTTATCCCCTATCTGATCATGCGGGTCCAACCACTAGGCCCTCCACCTATCTGAAGAATGGGAATCCTATGTTTCCATCCTCATGGAGCAGCCTCCTGCCCCTCAAACCACCCTCCTATATAGAAAAATTCCTAGAAAAATTATACATTTTACACTCAACAGGGCTATATAACTTACTATATTACATTGCCATTGTAACTCTTCTTTAACATATTATTTTGAAGGGGATAACATCCAGGAAAAATAATTATTTAACCACAGTGCGGCTTCCCATCAATATTGCTCATGCAACTTTGTCAGTAGATGTGTCACCAATGGCTTCATTGTCCTCTTCCACCACTTTACCATCAGAGGAGGATTTCTGCTGTCCAATCTGCTGGGATATATATCAGACACCAGTGATTCTCAGCAACTGTCACCACATGTAAGTAAACTATATATATCCAGTCATTCTCATTTTATACTACTACTACTAGCCTTTTATGTGGTACAGTATCAAATGCTTTGGAGAAGTCCAGATATACGACATCCATTGATTCACCGCGGTCAAGTCTAGAACTTACCTCCTCATAGAAACTGATTAAATAAGTTTCACATGACCGATCCCTCATGAAGTCATGCTGATATGCACAATGAAAATGATTATTTTCATTGAGGTTCTCCAAGGTAGCATCTCTTAGAAAACCTTCAAATGGTTTACCCACGACAGATGTTAAACTTACCGGCCTATATTTTCGGGGCTGTTTTTGGACCCTTTTTGAATATTGGCACCAAATTTGCTAAGCGCCAATCCTGTGGAACGGCACAAACTATCATTATATAGAACACCCTTATATAATATCTTTCATCCTCTGTCAGTGGTTCCCAATGAAGCTGGCTCTGTTTGAGGCTGATTGCTGGGCAGTACACTGCATATACAGTGCTCTATAGATGCAGTACACAGTATATACAGGGCTTTTTAGGTAGAGTACACAATGTATACCTGTGACGGCTAACCTCCGGCACTCCAGCTATGGTAAAACTACTCTGGCTTGGCTGTTCTCAGAACTCCATAGAAATGAATAGAGCATGCTGGGAGTGGTAGTTTCACCACAGCTGGAGTGACTGAGGTTAGCCATCACTGATATAATGCTCTGTAGGTGCAGTACACATCATATACCGTGATCTATAGGTGCAGTACACAGTATATACATTGCAGTATACAGTATATGGCTGCAGTACAGAGTATATACAATGATCTGTAGGTGCAGTACACAGTATATACAGTGATGTATAGGTGCAGTACAGAACATATACAGTGATCTATAAGTGCAGTACACAGTATATACAGTGATCTGTAGGTGCAGTGTATAGTACCAGGGTTGCCAATTGGCCAGAAATTTCTGGACAGTCCATAAAAATAGGTCACTTTTTTCCTGTGTCTGTGAAAAAAATAGATGTGTCCATGATTTTTTTAGGCTAGTGGTACTTATTTTTGTGGTAATTATCATCATTTTCCGCTCACAGTTAATGCTGGTAATGAGTTATTTTCAGTATATTGAGCTATAGACATGTAGTAATGTCTTTATCATTCATTATGGTTATCCAATATGGCACTGGGGGGTCAGCTTATGGCACTGGGGGACAGCTAATGACACGGGGGAAGCTGATGGCACTGAGGGGGAGCCTGATGGCACCGGGGGGGGGGGACTGATAAGTTTTTATAAAGAAAAATGTTCTTTTAATTAGTTTTTTGTAATTAGAGTACTCAATTAATTGTTGTATTAATCGGTAGAATACTCGATTACAAAAATAGTCGATAGCAGCAGCCCTATTGCCAACCAGACTTTTTCATTTATTCGGACAACGTATCATAAAATCAAAGACAGCCAACAATTTTTACGGACAAATAGGAAAACCATAATGAATGATAAAGATTATAAGCAATACATGTCTATAGCTCAATATACTGATAACTTAAAACGATAATTACCACCAAAATAATCTAGCCAAGTACGTATCACCAGCCTGAAAAAAATCATGGACATGTCTTTTTTTTTTCATGGACACAGGAAAACATTAGCCTATTTTTACAGACTGTCCAGAAATTTCTGGACGGGTTGGCAACCCTGCTAGTCTCTCACTGCTGGATTGGCTCGGCAGGGAGTGAAAATTTTACATTGGATATCAGGCTAGCTCTAGTGAGCTTCAGAGCGTGCTGAACCACAGAAGTGGAGGACTGGGAATCAGGACGCTGATGTCTGGCCACCCTAATGGTATTAGTAGGGAGGTTTAAAAAAGGCCAAAGCGCTTCTCTCAGGCTGCTCAACTTATTTGTTAAATCAGTACCTCATTCCAGTTGGCCCATGAGGTAGATCCTGCCCACTGAGAGTTGGCTTTCACCATCAGAAAAGATGGCACGCTTTCAGCAATGTAGGATAGAGTCAGTGGCAGAACCACTGCCATAGCAGATATAGCAGCTGCTATGGGGCAGCCTGTGGCAGGCGGGCAAAGGCTATTAGGCCCTAATTATTACTATGTGTGTACTGGCAGGTGCTAGCTGTCATGGATGACCGACAGAGCAGCTGGACTCAAGGCTTTAGGCCTCCTACACATGACTGTATGTATTTTGCGGTCCACAAAAAACGGATCTGCAAAAAATAAGGATGACATCCGGGTGCATTTCGTATTTTGCGGAACAGAACAGCTGGCCCCTAATAGAACAGAACTATCCTTGTCCATAATGCAGACAATAATAGGACATGTTCTATTATCTTGCGGAACAGAAATATGGACATACGGAATACACATGGAGTACCTTTCTTTTTTTTTTTGCAGACCTATTGAAATGAATGGTTCCGCATACGGTCCGCAAAAAAACGGAACGGACACGGAAAGAAAATATGTTCGTGTGCATGAGCCCTTACTCTCCATAGCAATCTGTAACACAAGTAGGAGAAATGCAGGATGCATCCTGTCCACTCTGTAGCTACTCAGGAACTGCCCCTTCCTGGTAGGAAGCAGGTCCAGCACACTCCTACTATAAGGCGAGGAACATGGTGGTTAACCCTGTTCTTGCCAACCTTTGCCATAACTTCCTTGCTGTAAACAGTAAAATACAATGCATAAAAATAAACAATTTACAGTACCCCCAGGTCTGGCGTACTACCCACGGCTGCTGTATCTGTCATCAATAAGGGCCCATCATTGCCTTGCCATGCCCAATGCTGTGACATGATCACACCTGCAGGGCTGAGTAGAAGAATGCATGGGCTGGGGATCATCTCCTGGCCTGTGCATTCTGCTGCTCAGCCTAGCAGTTGTGATGACATCACTGCATCATACCTGCTGGGGAGACTGGGCTGTATTAACTCTACAGAGGAAGCACTACAGTAAGGGGGACACTAAGAGGCCAGCACTACCCTAAAAAGGGCACTAAGTAGACAAAACTACTGTGTGGGGGCACTAATGGACCCTATAAATCAATGGAAAACAAACTGGTTGTGTGGTGTCATAACTGATCATGATGGATGAGGATATCATACTTGTCATGGGTCCTGTAAAAATGGAAGTAATGATACCCATGTGATCATATCCTTAGAAATCTGCCTTTTGTGCTGGAGATGCTCTGAGTTTTCTATCAGATTTAAGGTTTCTTTTCCTCCACTAACATTTACATTCTTCATTAGATTTTGCAGGAAGTGTTTCCTTACAGCTATAAAAATTGCAGGTCCCCTTTGTCCAGTGTGTCGATGTCCTATAAAAAGAAAGGAAAGAACATTTCCAACCAGATCAACCGAGAAAGAAGAAGCAATGCGAAAACATGTTGCAAAGTGCACAAGTTGTGGAAAACAGGTTGGTGTACCCCTTTCTATTTAAAGGGAAACTCTGACCCTATGAAGCCATATTACAAGCATCCATGAAATCAGCCATGTGCATACACCACTTAGTAGAAACCGCTATATATTAGGGTATGTTTGATGAGTGCTAAAAAGCGTGACTATTAGAGCCTATGCCCATTGTGAATGTGTACATGGGCATTCATTGGGGCACATTTAAAGGGAATCTGTCACCAGGATAATCACTATTGAAGTAAAGCCACAGCCTAATAGCACTTAGTACCTTATATCCAGATGTGTCTTTGTTTCAGCAATAAATGTTTTCTATCTCCTGAAAATCCAGTTTCTTTGGTATGCAAATGAGCCAGTAAGGTGCCCAGAGGGGCGTCACTCTTGCAGAAAGGAGCCCAGGCACACCTCCTACATGACATTCAAGCCATAACTCCGCCCTTTTCCCTGCTCCCAACATGAGGGTGGGCTTGGGCGCTAGCAGGAGGCGTGTCTGGGCTCCTTTTTGCAAGAGTAACGCCCCTCTGGGCACCTTACTGGCTCATTTGCATACCAAATAAACTGGATTTTCAGAAGATAGAAAACATCTATTGCTGAAACAAAGGCACATCTGGAAATAAGGTATTAAGTGCTATTAGGCTATAGCTTTACTTCAACAGCGATTATCCTGATGACAGATTCCCTTTAAGAATCCTGTAGACAGGCTGTCTGGACTTTCACCAGATTTACCACAGGGGCTCAGGCAGGATGATGAATTAGGTACATGGCTAGACACTTTTCTCTAACTTTATACCAGCTATTTTATGGGTCAGAATTATGATGCAAAAAGGTACATCGTAGATCACACCAGTTTCTCATTGAGCTATATTAGGTGCAGGGGATTTTTCCATAACAAGATGTGTCAAGTATGTCTCACATTTCCCCAAACTTTGGTGCATTTTACGAAACGCCTCAAGTGCACTCACATTACTAAATGTGGGCCACTGTTTCCACTGAACAGACCCTGCACTGCAGATCAGAGAGCTATGTTACCTATATGCTCATAAGCTGTCTGTGCTCTTGTCTCTTCAGTAACTCTGTTGACCAGTCAGCATCACTCACAGGGTTGGTGTGCAAGATGGAGACTTGTATTTTCACACCACTTGGGCAAGCAACTTCCTACACATCTCAGGAAGACTACTAGCATGTGCTGTGCCTACAGAAGGGTATTCCATTTGCCACGAGACCCGTATATATGTCTGGCCCATAGAGTTGACAACCTTAACTTCATGGACAATCCTTAAAATTAGGAGACATTTTGTTAAGCTGGGGATGTGATTTTTGCAAATAAACATTTTTTTTCTTATGTTTTTTGATAAAAAAAAAAACATTGAAGATGCAGTATTGGTACTGTATTTTGTCATCAAGACTTGCAAGTTTTGCAGTACTATTTTTTCACCACTAAGTGGCAGTGATCCCCCATTTAAAATATGGCAATTTACTGTAAGTTGAGGAAAATCAGTAAAATCAATGCATCCTGCATGCCCGTAAAGCTTTAAAGAGGCTATCCAAGATGTTAAAAAGCAGGGAAAGTGATAAGTGTATGCTCCAACTTGCGTAAATTTTACGAATATGGCAAAAAGAGTGAGCGTTTGTTAGGGGAAAACTGGCTGCCTCTCACATCCCTGTCATCAAAAACTTCACTGGCCATGTGGTCCAAACCTCCGCAGAAATTGCCTCCTCCTTTTATTCTTTTTACTCTGATCTTTATAATTTACCTTGTCCATCTGTGAACCTGTCGTGGCTTGGATCTAAACCTTCTCCTCAGTCCTCTAGATTGTCAGAGATAGACTCTGCTAGCCTGGAAACTCCTTTTACAGATGTTGAATTACAGGTGGTGCGAAATCCCTACCTGGGGGTTACAGCCCGGGCCCTGGCGGGTTCACAACTAGGTTTTACAAGACTTTCTCTTCATCTCTCTCCCCTTTTTTACTTCGGGTCTTTAATGTGGTGTTCCCTGAGCTCCTCTTTCCAGTCCAGACTACAAAGACCTATATTGCTGTTATCCCTAAGCCAGGTAAAGACCCACAAGTATTTGCAAGCTATAGCCCCATTCAGGGCAGATTGACCATAGATCCTACAGGGAAATTTCCTGGTGGGCCGATGCCACAGAGGGCCACCCTAGACCTCCTCTCTGCCGCTGACAGAGTACATAATGAGCTCTCAACAGTAATTAATGCTGTCAAAATTAGGTATTCATGTACCTAGCCAGAGACCATCTGCTGTGGCCTGCACCTCACATCCTAAACCCCCTGCTCCATAGACAACTGGAGCAGGAGGACAGAATATGGCAGCTATTGACCACCACCTAAGACCAGCATTTGGGGCAGTATTTTGTGCTGCAATGTGTTAGGGCTCGTTCACATCACCATTCAGCCCTTCCGTTCTCCTGCTCCGTTATACGAGCAGGAGAACGGAAAGGACGGATTCGAGACATAAATGAGCTGAACGGAGCCTAAGGGACCCTATAGACTATAATGGGGTCTGTTAGGTTTCCGCTCAGAAGATGATTTTTGAAGCGGAGACAAAAGTTGTGCATGCAGGAGAATGGAAGGGCTGAACAGTGATGTGAACGAGCCCTTATTTGGTTCTGCTGGGATGGTATTTTGTACTATGGTATTGCTGACCCCGCCTACTTGTGTTGCCCCATCTTCTGTTAATTTAAACCTGTCTACAAAATGGGGCCAAGTTTAGTTTTTTCACCACGGCCTCTTTAATTTCCCAGTCCGCCCCTGCCCCCATTTCTCTCCTAAATGTAGATCTCAAAATGTACGCCAAATTATTAGCTAACAGATTGAACACCTTTCTGCCCTCTGTTATTCAACCAGATCAGGTTAGATTTGTGCCAGGACGGGAGCTTCACAACAACACATTGAAGACACTTGATATCATTCATCACGCTAAAACTAACAATATCTCCCTCATGGTGTTGTCCCTAGATGCGGAAAAGGCCTTCAATCGTATTTCTGGCTTTTTTTTCCGCACAGCCCTTTCCCACATTGGCTTTGGTTCAGGGTTCCTATCGAAGATCCTTAGTTTGTATCAACAGCCCTCAGCATGGGTTAAAATTAACCCTTTCAAAACCAAGCCATTTTGAACCTTTGTGACCATGTGTCACTTTATGTGTTAATAACTTTGAAATGCTTTTATTTATCAAAGCCATTCTGAGACTGTTTTCTTGTGACATCTCGTACTTAATGTTAGGGGTAAATTTGAGTCGATAAGTTTTACCTTTATATTATAAAAAATCCCAAATTTACAGAAAATTTTGAAAAAATGTAATTTTCTAAATTTAAATTTCAATGCCTTACAGGCAGATAGTGATACCTCATTAATTAGTTTTTACTTAAGATTTCCTATATGTCTACTTTATGTTGGCATCATTTTGAAAATTACATTTTATTTTTTTAGGACGTTAGAAGGCTTAGAATTTAAGAAGCAATTTTTCGAAATTTCTATCAAATTTTCAAAACCATCTTTCTCAAGGACCAATTCAGTTCTGAAGTCACTTTGAGGTCCTTACATAATAGAAACCACCCATAAATTACCCCATTTTCGAAACTACACCCCTCAAATTACTCAAAAGTGGTTATACAAACTATGTTAACCCTTTAGGTGTTCCACAAAAATTAAAGGAAAATGGAGGTAAAATTTACAATTTTCAGTTTTTGTAGATTTTTAATTTCAATCCAATTTTTCCTATAACATAGCAAGGGTTAGCAGCAAAACGAACCTTAATATTTATTACTCTGATCCTGCAGTTTACAAAAACATCCCATTTATGTTCGTAAACAGCTGTATGGGCACACCATACAGCTGTTTACGAAACCCCCCAAAAGTGACTCTATTTTGGAAACTACACCCCTCAAAGAATTTAGTGAGGTGTGTAATGACCACTTTTACCTCAGAGGTGTTTCATAATATTTAGAAACACTATATATTTTTTACAAGAAAAAGTCGCTTAAGCCCACATTTTACACTTTAACAAGGGATAAAAGGAGAAAATGCACCCCATAATGTGTTACCCATTTTCTCCTAAATACGGCAACACCCCATATTTGTTCGTAAACTGCTGTATGAACAGACGGCAGAATTCAAAAGGAAAGGAGCGACATCTACATTTTCTACCATGGAATTTGCTGAAAGAGATTTTAAGGGCCATAACGTTTTTATTTTTTTGTTTAATGAGCTGTGTGGGTGCTCATTTTTTGTGGGATGGGCTGTAATTTTTAATGGTACTATTTTTGGACTTTTTGATAGCTTTTTATTTATTTTTTTATGAGGTGAAATGGGCTAATATTGCAATTCTGCCAGTGTTTTTTTATTTTTATTTTTTATGGGGTTCTCCATGTGGTATATTTGATAAGATAATTTTATTCTGTGGGTTTATACGGGTTAATGGTTATACCAAATTTGTATTTATTTTTTTCATGTTTTACCACTTTTATATCATAAAATCGCTTTTTGTTAAACTTTTTTTTTGCATCACGAAAATCTAAGACCCATTACTTTTTTATTTTTCTGTCAACATCACATTTATTCCATTTTTTTAGGAGGTAAGGCAAAAAAAAAACAGCAATTCCTCCATTGTATTTTTTTTTTTTTTAAACGTTCACCATGCGGGATTAGTACCATGATAATATTATAGATCAGGTCATTACAGACACGGTGATACCAATTATGTGTTTTTTTAATT
Organism: Rhinella marina; assembly: GCA_900303285.1. Taxonomy (NCBI): domain Eukaryota; kingdom Metazoa; phylum Chordata; class Amphibia; order Anura; family Bufonidae; genus Rhinella; species Rhinella marina. The sequence goes on from ONZH01025930.1 coordinate 433,411, forward strand.
TTATTTTTTCATTTTTTAATTTATTATGAAAGAGCGGATATGGGAAAAATTTTATTTTTAAATTACATTTTTATTTATTTAATTTTTTACATTGATTTTTTACTTTCTTTTTTATTTTTGCACTATTTTTTTTTTTTTATCAAGTCCCAGTTGGATCTTGAGATCCAGTGGGGTTGATGCCAGTTCTATACTTTGCAATGCTCTTGCATTGCAAAGTATAATACTATCAGTTTTACACTGATAGATGGCAGCACTGATGGCAGTGGCCCGATGGTTGCCATGGCTATGTTAACCTCTTGGATGCTACTGACTGCGGCATCTAAGGGTTTACAGCAGAGTGTCGACATACAGCTGACACTCGCTGCTGATGGTGGCGGCTCAGGAATAGAGCCGCCGCCATCACATACACCAGGGGGACCTCACAAGAGGGCACAGGTGAGGAATGAGGACTGCGATGGGGGCAGGCGGACACAGATGCTGGCACGGGAAGCGCATGGCCGGCAAAGACAGGTTGGAGGCAGGGCGCATGGGGGGAGGGGTGGCAGTGGATGGCTCAGATCGATGCAGGGGGCACAGATTGGGCCCACAGATCGGAGGCACACAGCCCACATTACCTGATTTCAGGCTGTCATCCGCAGAGTGCAGATCACAGCCTGAAACAGGGACTTGTACACAGCGGCAGTGCAGGGGCAGAAGCTTTAATCCAAGCACTTTGCAGCATGACATTTATATATGCGCTATCTGCATGGGGTATGTGCAGATAGAATGTATATAGCCGTATGGCAGTCGGGAAGAGGTTAATGGTAGCCTTTCTCACTTCTTTTCCATCTACAATGGCACGCATCAGGGCTGCCCACTGTCCCCATTGCTTTATGTTTTGGTCATGGAACATCTTATATCTTCCATTTGCAATACTGGATATTTCTGGAATACACATTGGAGGTCAGTAATACAATTGTGCGGATTTTGGGAATGTTCTTTTGCTCTATATAAACAATTCCCGCATTTCTCTGCCATACTTGCAGCGTGAAATCTCTTGCTTCTGGGAATGGACCAATTTTAAGATCAACTCAATCAAATCTGAAGCTTTAAATGTATTCCTGCCTGGGTCTTTAGTCTCCTCTTCCTCCTTTGCTTGGCCAGTGAACTGGATCACCTATCTGGGCATCAGGATTACCTCCCACCTTTTAGACTCAATTTTACCCCTCTTCTTCAACGATTTCAAAAGGATTTGGAGTTCTGGCATCGTAGGGACATTTCGTGGTTTGTCAGAATCAGCATATTAAAGATGAATCTCTTACGAAAATTGCGTTACCTCCTGCAGACCATCCTCCTCTGCATACCAGCAGCTTTTTTTTTCAAATGGGACATCTTGACTCGTTCCTAGTAGGTGGGAGGGGTTGGTCTCCCGGATTGTCGTTTCTGCTATCACTGTACTGTACAGTCATGGCCAAAAGTTTTGAGAATGACACAAATATTATATTTTCACATGATCTGCTGCCCTCTGGTTTTTATGTGTGTTTGTCAGATGTTTTTATCACATACAGAAATATAATTGCAATCATATTATGAGTAACAAAAGCTTATATTGACAGTTAGAATGAGTTAATGCAGCAAGTCAGTATTTGCAGTGTTGACCCTTCTTCTTCAGGACCTCTGCAATTCTCCCTGGCATGCTCTCAATCAACTTCTGGACGAAATCCTGACTGATAGCAGTCCATTCTTGCACAATCAATGCTTGCATTTTGTCAGAATTTGTAGGTTTTTGTTTGTCCATCCGTCTCTTGATGATTGACCACAAGTTCTCAATATCAATGCTTGCATTTTGTCAGAATTTGTAGGTTTTTGTTTGTCCATCCGTCTCTTGATGATTGACCACAAGTTCTCAATGGGATTAAGATCTGGGGAGTTTCCAGGCCATGGATCCAAAATCTCTATGTTTTGTTCCCTGAGCCATTTAGTTATCACCTTTGCTTTATGGCAAGGTGCTCCATCATGCTGGAAAAGGCATTGTTGATCGCCAAACTGCTCTTGGACGGTTGGGAGAAGTTGCTCTCGGAGGACATTCTGGTACCATTCTTTATTCATGGCTGTGTTTTTAGGCAAGACTGTGAGAGAGCCGATTCCCTTGGCTGAGAAGCAACCCCACACATGAATGGTTTCAGGATGCTTTACAGTTGGCATGAGACAAGACTGGTGGTAGCGCTCACCTCGTCTTCTCCGAATAAGCTGTTTTCCAGATGTCCCAAACAATCGGAAAGGGGATTCATCAGAGAAAATGACTTTACCCCAGTCCTCAGCAGTCCACTCCCTGTACCTTTTGCAGAATATCAGTCTGTCCCTGATGTTTTTTCTGGAGAGAAGTGGCTTCTTTGCTGCCCTCCTTGAGACCAGGCCTTGCTCCAAGAGTCTCCGCCTCACAGTGCGTGCAGATGCACTCACACCTGCCTGCTGCCATTCCTGAGAAAGCTCTGCACTGCTGGTAGCCCGATCCCGCAGCTGAAACACTTTTAAGAGACGGTCCTGGCGCTTGCTGGTCTTTCTTGGGTGCCCTGGAGCCTTTTTGGCAACAATGGAACCTCTCTCCTTGAAGTTCTTGATGATGCGATAGATTGTTGACTGAGGTGCAATCTTTCTAGCTGCGATACTCTTCCCTGTTAGGCCATTTTTGTGCAGTGCAATGATGACTGCACGTGTTTCTTTAGAGATAACCATGGTTAACAGAAGAGAAACAATGATGCCAAGCACCAGCCTCCTTTTAAAGTGTCCAGTGGTGTCATTCTTACTTAATCATGACAGATTGATCTCCAGCCCTGTCCTCATCAACACCCACACCTGTGTTAATGGAGCAATCACTGAAACGATGTTAGCTGGTCCTTTTAAGGCAGGGCTGCAATGATGTTGAAATGTGTTTTGGGGGATAAAGTTCATTTTCTAGGCAAATATTGACTTTGCAAGTAATTGCTGTTAAGCTGATCACTCTTTATAACATTCTGGAGTATATGCAAATTGCCATTATAAAAACTGAAGCAGTAGACTTTGTAAAAATTAATATTTGTATAATTCTCAAAACTTTTGGCCATGACTGTAATGCTAAGCTTTTAGACATGCTGTGCAATGACTCCTTTAAATCTTGGGTGTACATTGTGCAGGACTCCTCATCATTCTTCCTGACTGAACTCCCCTGGCTGGTATGAACTCCGCGTTGTTTCTTACTCACATTGTCTTTCAGTACCCATCACACCTTCGAGATACCAATTACCGACAATCCGTGGTTCCCCCTGGGAACTCCTCTTCTTCTTTTCTTCAGGGCACAAAAATGAGCCCACTCAGGTTCTGTCACGTCCTCTCAGGATCCTCCTTGAAATCCTTGCCTTTGTTGTTGGTCATCACCAACCCCTCAACGTGACACTCATTTGAACACCTTCAACTCAGGGGCGTAGCTATAGGGGGTGCAGAGGTAGCAGTCGCTACCGGGCCCAGGAGCCTGAGGGGGCCCAAAGACCCTTCTGCTGCATAAGAAGACACACAATTTACGGAGGGAAGGGGGGCCCAAGCTGAACTCTTGCACCAGGGCCCATGAGCCGTTAGCTACGCCCCTGCTTCAACTCTAGCATTTTTATTCTTCTTTGTGCTTGACCCAGACTTTCTCTCAGGCTCTGTCCGCCTTTGAACAGTTTTCCTTGGCTCATTCGGTGGATATATCATCCATATACAAATTGCTCTTGCACTAGCTCTCCTCCCCCTCCTCCCCTTCTGTCAGGCCTGGGACCATGAACTTTTCTCCACCTTACTCCTTCCCAATGGAACAAATGTTTTCTCTTATCACATAAAGCATTGATCTCCACTAAATCTCAAGAAACTTGGTACAAGATTGTTTCCCGTTAGTATAGAGTGCCAGCACTTCTCCACCTGTGGTTTCCCATGGCCTCGGATCGATGTTGAAGATGTGGCAAGGAGGAGGGTACGCTGCTACATACTTGGTGGCACTGTACCGCTTTATGCCCTTTCTGGGATCCTGTTCATAAGATAATTTGTGAAGTGACTGGCATCCCTATCCCAAACACCCCAGAATCTCTTCTACTGTATGTTTTTGACCTTAATATCCCAGGTCTTCCCTCGACACTGGAAAGCCCCCACCCCACCTACATTGGATGAATGGTTTGAAGAAATCATGTTATATCAGCGGATGGAAGAACTGATTGTTCTCACTCCTCTAGATTCTTCTCGATTTTTAAGAACTTGGAGTTTGTGGGACTCTTTTATTTTCTCTGAGATGTACTGAAATTTGACCCTTGACCTGTCCTTCTCTCTTTTTTTTCTCCCTTTTTTTCCTTTTTCCTTCTTTTCTCTTTACTGCTTGGACTGTTATTTGCAGACCACTGTTTTCCTATTTGACTATGAGGTGCAACCTGCCCCCCTTCGGGCTCTCTACTTGGTTCTATATAGGTGGATACCTCATGATGACTTTGTTCTTAATTACCATCTGATTGTTTTAAAACTTAATAAAACACTTGAATAGGAAAAAGTAGGGAATGTGACAGAATCCTGACATTCATGTGAATTCCCCTGCTACCCTAGCTCTGCCACTATGGTGATTCCCTTTGGTCTTTCACTTATCCTCAGTGTTAATGAACCTTATATGTTCATGTAACTGCTACAACCAATCACTGGCTACAGTGATGCCTGAAATGAGACTACTGAGGACGGTCATTGGCTGCAGCAGTCATTTTCCTTGCACACATACTAAAGGACAAGTAAACGAGTGACGGGGACCATGGGAGCAACAGCATGGCAGAGGCAGGGGAATTAACATGCTGAATATAGGTGTTTTTCAATGCTTGTACTACATTTTAACACACAGTTTAAGCTTCATTTTATGCACTGTAAATGACGACATCATAGTAAAGCTTGTACACCAAGCACTAATGTTGTTGGTACCTTCATAATGGTGCCATTATAGGATGCAAAATGTCTGGACATTGATCACAACTCACAGAGGAATGAGCTACTGGTAATAAAATTAGCCACTGAGTTGGTCTATTTTTTCCATCATCTAAATGACATCTATACAGTATATTTATTTTTTACATTATAGTTGCACACAGCAGCTCACACTACAGAGTATAATAGCCCCGTTACAATGGATCGTAATTCTTTGAACTAATCTGATTTTGGTAAAATCAGCACTTCTGGCTCTGCAGGGGCAGTAATAAACCACTGGGGAATCTCAACCTTTTTTCATCTTCTATTTACTGGCTAACATGGTAGAAATCTATATATATATTTCCTTCCACAGGGGCTGTAATACAGGAAATGTCACTGCTGTTTCCTGCATAGACACAGAACCTATACACATTACATATGAAGTTTCAGTGTGATTGGCTGACTAATCTGTATGGGGTCTTTCAGACTCTCTGGTGATAGAAGATGTAAGGGGCAAGAAGGGTCTGGTATGTTGGACTTCAACATGTCTGATCCTTTATTCCTATAGAATACACGCCACTTATACTGGTGTTTGGTAGCAGGTTATTTCCCTCTCACCATGGACAACACATCCCAAACCAGTGGTGGAGATGAATATCCCCATCATTCGTAAAACAAGAGTTATACAGCTGATGTGTGTTTTATAAGAAATAATTGACACCTACTATAAATTATAATGGTATGACCACATGGCACTTTCAGTACTGCATGGGAACAATGCAGACCAGAGTGGAAGACCACAACACAGCTGTGCCCTGAACACCCCACGACTGTGCCGCATGGTCGTACCCTAAAGAATAAGGTACTAAAACTTAATCCCATTGTAAATACCTGCTAGCCTTAGGTTCTGCTTTCTACTCTGCACATATTTCTCTGACATGACTGCAAGGCGGATGGCACAGGTACTTTGTTAGGTAACTAAGCCAGACCCCCTGCTTGACCTTCCCAGTCGCAGCACTCACGTGGTGCTGTGTTGATATGTCACAGCATACCAAGAAACACATTGTGCTGTATTTTTATGTAATAAAATTAATTCTGGATATTTTTTGCCATTGGATATTTCATTTAAATATCTTCAACCTCTTAATTAACAGAAGAAATACTATTTAATGAGAAGACATTACAAGACATGCTGGGAATATCAGGAACAGTTTGACAACAAAATGGATGAGGTGGAATTAAAAAAGGAACAAGAGTCAAGATCCAGCAGGCAGCAGGTATGAAACTTTAGAGTTGCTCAGATATAATAACAGTAAGGGGTTTAGATCTGTATAGTGTCTATAGACTCAGCTGTAGGTCATGAGAAGTGCAAGAGGTAACTAGTTTATGATTGTGAAGGCCCCTTTACACTGGCCGACCATCAGCCAACCTTCAAAGGAACGCTGGTTAGCGTTTATCTGCCAATGTAAAGGTGCCACTAGTTATGCAATGAATAAGCAAAACGCTTGTTCATCGCATAATATGATTGTGCGATCACATGAATCGTTGTTTGCTGGCAGCAGATCGTGCCATCTAAACAGCACTCTGCTGCCGGCAAACAATGATTCTGTATGAAGATGAACAATGGCATTAGCGATCTTGCCTCTCCATACTGTGAAATAGATCGCACTTACTGGGAAGGAACACTTCCAGACAGTCATCTGCTATATCTAGCAGTGTAAAGGGGCCCTGAATAATGCTTCATTCACACAGTCAGTGTTCGGTCAGTGATTTCCATCAGTGATTTTGAGCCAAAACCAGGTGAGGCTCTAAACACAGAACAGATGCAGATGTTTCCTTTATACCTTATTTCTGTGGAGGCTCCAATCCTGGTTTTGGCTCACAATAACTGATAGAGATCACTAACCGAAACACTGACGTGTGAATGAGGCTTTAATCATAGATAAAGGTATTAATACGTGAGAAGTTTTTCCTGGTTCACTTTGATGCATGCTTCACAGTGAAAGATTCAGGCTAAGGTCACTCTCGTACAATCATATTTTGGTCAGCATTTGTAAGCAAAAACTATTAGTCAAAAAGGTATATTCTAAACATTTGTGGCTGTATTTTAGACGAGTGGTCCTCAACTCCAGTCCTCAGGGCCCACCAGCCGGTCATGTTTTCAGGATTTCTTTAGTATTGAGCAGCTGATATAATTAGTGTCAATGCATCATGACTTACCACGGGTATTCATTCTGTGGGATATTCCCAAATCCTGACCAGCAGGCGGGTCCTGAGCACTGGAGCTGGGGAACGCTGTTTTAGACCTATACCTAGTTTTGGCTTACAAACACTGATGTAAAATACTGGTCAAATACTGACCAAAATACTGCTGTGTGAAAGTGGCCTTAGGATGTATTATATGTTTTTTATTTATGTTTTATTGAATTACCAATTTATCAAACAAAGAGTCAACAGTCATCTACAAAAATAACATGGTTGAGAGAAAGGGGTTGTTCACATATCAGTTATTTGATCAGTTATTTCCATCAGTTATTGTGAGCCAAAACCAGGTGCGGATCAAAAACACCAAACAGGTGCATATCTTTTCATTATACCTGATCTCTGTTTAGTGTCCACTCCTGGTCTTGGCTCACAATAACTGATGGAAATAACTGATCAAATAACTGATATGTGAACAACCCCTTAGATACATGATTGACTAACTTTCCACCCATACAGGTTTAGGAAGGAACAAACCACAAAGTCACATCAAAACAAATTGCGACAACAGTTTGTGTATATACAGGGGCCAACTGGGAACTTAAAGTGGCCCTGGAAAAAATACTAAAAGTGGCCCAATTTTTTTGTCTGGTCCAAATTGATGGAAGGCAGGGCCAGCAATACCATATTGAGGCACATTATACCACCCCAACAGAGCCAAATACTACAGTCCATCACAAAATACTGCCGCCAGAAGCACAAAATGCATCCCCAAAAACTTCCACTGGTCGGCCGTGATGAGAGCTCAGGAGGCCCCCTGGGCATCTGCCCACTGGGAAATTTCCCTGTAAGGTCTATGGCCAATCCGCCCCTGTGTATGTAGAACATTTGTTTATATATGAGACATTAAATCCAGCTATCATAAGGAACCTTTGGGCCGTGAATGGACCACACTGTAAAAAACATGTTCTTTTTTTTAGGGTGCGGACAGTCAGATGCGGATCGCGGACCCCATTCAAGTGAATGGGTCCGTGATCCATATGCGGCAACCCCACGGTCGGTGCCCGTGCATTGCGGTACACAATTTGCGGTCCGCAGCACAGGCACGGCTGGCACACGTTAGTGTGCATGAGGCCTAAGAGATTAGGTTTAATGATTTGATTTGCATCTATTCTGTGTTTGTGATCCGCACCTGTTTTTGGCTCACAATAACTGATCAAAATAACTGACCAAATAACTGAAGAGTGAACTCAGCCTAAGGGCTCATGCACACGTCCGGCCCACATACAGCGGGTCTGCAATACATGGGCACTGGCCGTGTGCACCCCGCATCACGGATGCAGACCCATTCACTTGAATGGGTCCACAATCCGGGAGAAGTTAAATGGGTCTCGATCTGTCCTGGCCACCGCAAATTGCAGTCTCCAATGCATGGAACGGCTGCACAACAGCCGTGTGCATGAGCCCTAATTGGGTTTCCAGGAAGTCTCCATGACAGCACACCTGAGATTGCGCCACCCTGCAGGGATAGGAAAAACAAACTTATAGAATCTAAATAGCCCTCACCTCCTTCAGTGATTTACTAAGTACTAAAAAGGCAGAAGATAAATAAAATCATACAGCATGTATAAAAGAAATGAGATATTGAGGGGGAAATTCAGATGCTGCCATGGAGACTTCCAGAAAACCCAATTACCAGTGGGTGTAATTGTCCTGTAACCCAGTCATCACCACAACAGCACACTCGATAACTACTACAGATTACCATAATTTGCGGGCAGCAAAACATCCAATGGCCATGTGCATGAACCCTATTGTTCTGTTAGAATAACAATCTACATCTCCTAGCAACCATCAGTGAAAAACGCATTGCATCCGGATGTAATCCGTTTTTCACTGAAGTCCCATTCACTTCTACGGAACCAGAGCTGCAAGAAAAATGCAGAATATAGATGGAAAACTCGCTTGTGTGAAAGAGGCCTAAGGCTAGTTTCACACTGGCGCTTAGAATCCAGCAGGGAACAGCCTATGGGATCTTTCTGCATTCTGGCATTGCCAGAAGCTGAAGCATCGCCGTCCAGCTCCATTAACTATAATGAGGACTGGTGGAGATCTGGCTGCAACCTGGCAAATATGGCGAGAATTGGCCACTATTCAAATTTGTTTTATTCCATACTGAGCAGTATTAACAAACTGAATTAAAGCCAGTGCTGTCCAACAGAAGTTTCACAGAGATCCAGATTTGTAGTTTTAGCACAAAACAATGAGGGAGATTTATAAAAACTGGTGTAGTTGCCCATAGCAACCAATCAGATCGATCCTTTCATTTTCCAAAGGAGTTCAGAAAACGAAAGGTGGAATCTATTGGTTGCTGTGGGCAACTAAGCCAGTTTCCCTTTGTACCAGTTTTGATAAATCTCCCCCAATAAGTTCTAAACAATGTGGACATGACAAACCTGATGGTCCCATTCTAAACGTGGGGAAAATAAGTCCTGCAAAACAATATACTGTATTTTTAAACTGCTCATGTATGGCAAAAGTCGTCGGCAAAAGTCGTCACAGAGATTTAACCCCTAACTCCATGATGTGGTCAATCTAAAAATTCTAATCACTCTCCCCCCAATAATTACATTTTTTCATCTCTTCACCTCCACATAAAAATTGAATAAAAAGTGATCAAAAAGTCCTACACAACCCAAAATGGTATCAATGAAAAGTTTAGATTACCCTGCAAAAACTGAGCTACTGCACAGCTGCGTAGATTAATTATAAAAAACTTATGGGGCTCATAATATGGTGATGAAAAAATCATTTTTTTCCAATTCCAAAGGTTTTTTAAAATATTAAAACACAAGAAAAACTATACAAATGGTTATATCGCTGTAATTGTACTGACCCTGAGAATGAAGGGCACAGGTCAATTTTACAGCACAAGGAAAGCTGTAAAAACAAAACCTGTGAAACTTTGGCAGAATTGTGGGTCTTTTTCTATTATTTTTTTTCCAGCTACAAGCCCTCATACGGCTGGCTATGTGAATGGAAAAAAATAAATAAAGTTATGGCTGTGGGTAGGCTGGCAGTAAAAAGTATGCAAAAACGGAAAGTCGCCCAGGGCTGAAAGGGTTAAAAGAGACCACAGAGAATAGTGATTTTTTTTAATAGAAAACACATTTTTACTAGAGATGAGCGCATTAGTGTACAGATTAGAAGATGCGTACGCTATTACGCTAAAATTGCTCCCGAGCATGCTCGCTCATCTCTAATTTTTACCTGACATACTTTCTGTTTTTTCTTAATAGGTGGATGAGCTTCCTCCAGGAGAACAACCTTGACAACTGGTCAATGTGGATGTCACTCAACATGGAAGAATAAACTTGTGCTGCATACATACATCAATGCTTGACTATAGCAGTTATTATTACTAGTGTGCAATGCTTATATTAGTTAATATTACTAGTTTGCAATACTTGTACAGAATTATTAACTTATTATTAGCTTGCATTGATAATATAGCAGTTATTATTACTAGTCCGCACTGCTTTTAACAATTATTACTAGTCTGCAATGCTTAGGCCCCTTTCATGCCATATTTTTTTCTATTTGCTTTTTGAAAAACCTTTCTTTTTGCTTTAAAAACCTGTTGGTGGGCTAAATTATGAAAATGTGTGTCCTTTTGGATTATGTATATTTGGAGTGCTACATAAATTACTTTTCCAGCATATTGAATAGTGTAGACCATTACCATATACTTTACACTAAAAAGATTGTATGTGCTGCTAAGGTTTAAGGTCTCATGCTAACAACTGAGTCCGTTTTTGCAGTCCGCAGGTCGCAGATCCACAAGACACGGATACTGGCCATGTGCATCTCGCATTTTCTTTCTACTATTCTTGTCCGCAAAACAGACATGAATAGGATATATTCTATTTCTTTGCGGGGCCACGGAATGGACATGCATTTGTGGGGTCCGAATCCAAACCGCAAAAAATGCAGATTGGATGCGGGCCGAAACTACAGACTGTGTATAAGACCTAACAGTGATTTCATAAAAGCAACTTTCTTTTTGCTGCAATTTTGCAGTAATTGTCACAATAAACTGTGATTTAGGCTACTTTCACACTAGCGTTTTTAATTTCCAGTATTGAGTTCCGTCATAGGGGCTCAATACCGGAAAAAAACGCTTCAGTTTTGTCCCCATTCATTGTCAATGGGGACAAAACTGAACTGAAGACAACAGAATGCTCCTGAAAGCATTCCGTTCCGTCTTCAGACCGGAGAACAAACCGCAGCATGCTGCGGTTTTCTCTCCGGTCCAGGCATCCGCACCAAGACAGATCTGGAATGACCCCCAATGCAAGTCAATGGGGACAGAAGAGAAAAGACACAGAGAAACACAAACACATACATACTTACATACTCCAGCCAGGGATGCCGGCAGCATGTCTTCACGCGCCTCCTGCGCGCAGCTATGACGTTTCCCCACTGCGCCCAGCAGAGGGCGCTGTGGGGAATCGTCATCACTGCGCGCAGGAGGGCGCGTGAAGACGTTCTGCCGGCGCCCCTGGCTGGAGTATGTAAGTATGTATGTGTTTGTGTTTCTCTGTGTCTGTGTCAACATGTGTGGGGCCGGAGTGCTGCTCCGGCTCCACACATGTATCAGCGGCAGTACGGATCCGTCGGCACCCTTTAGGTGCCGGATCCGTGCTGCCGCTAGTGTGAAAGAGGCCTTAACTGCAGCAGTGATGTGGTGTGCACAGGACATAACCACAGCACCAAGAAAACAAGCACCAAACATTGGTAGGGACGCCTGGTGCAGGGTGCATAAAGCGTAAGGAGAGAAGTATCACTTCTTTTCTCATTTCATCAAATTTACTGTTTACTGTGGGGTTTTTATTTAACCTTTTTCCTATCACCACTCGACTTGACTATTCATTGTGGCGGTAGACTCATAACTGTAACCTGGCGGCAGGGTGCTACAATAATCTATCCCAGTGTAAAGTGTTAAAAGTGGAAGAGGATCGCTCTTCTTGATGTAAAAGCACCCCCTGCCTGTAAAATAAACTGTTAGACTGCAGGCTGTGAATAAGCCTCTTCCTGTCCTGACTGTGGCAGAAAGGGGTTAATTCATGAAATAAAGAAAATAAAAAAAATTAAAGTTAAAGCTATAGTTACTAGTTTTAGCAACAGTATAGCAGACTATGTACACACACATACACACACACACACACACACATTTTCCCTCCTTTCTCAAATGTAAAAAAATAAAAAGGTTATTTATTCGTTTTAAAAATATACAAACGTACATACATTTTTTTCCTTTTTGCTTTCTTAAAAATGTTTTGTGTTGAAATTTTTTGTAACAGTTACAGAAAAAAATAGAGAAATAAAAAGGGAAAATATATTTTTTTTCATAATTTTCATTTTTTTCCTTAAAAGGAATCTGTCACCTGGCTAATCGCTATTAAACCAAAAGTATGTCCTTCCAGCACTTCATGCCTTCTTTCCACATGTGATTTTTTTCCCTTGCAACTTGCTTTTTATCTTCAGAAAATCCACTTTGATCCATATGCTAATGATCCATTAAGGTGCCCAGAGGGGCGTTATTTTCATTCCAAGGAGCCGAGGAACACCTCCATCGAGTGCCCAGGCCTGCCCTCCTGCAGAGCCCAAACATGCCTCTCTTCCACTCATGCATCCCCAGCAACGCCGTTGACACTGCCAGAGTGAGATTTGTCATTGATGCTGAAGGGAAGGGGTTATCGGCTGCTAGTGATGTAGCAGGGGGGAGGGCGGCAACGGCGTTGCTGGGGATGTATGAGTGGAGGAGAGGTGTGCTTGGGCTCTGCAGGAGGGCGGGCTGGGCACTCGATGGAGGTGTTCCTGGGCTCCTTAGAATGAAAATAATGCCCCTTTGGGCACCTTAATGGATCATTAGCATATGGATCAAAGTGGATTTTCTGAAGATAAAAAGCAAGCTGCAAGGGAAAAAAAAACAAATGTGGAAAGAAGGTATGAAGTGCTGGAAGGACAAACCTTTGGTTTAATAGTGATTAGCCAGGTGACAGATTCCCTTTAAATATTTTCTTTTTAAATGTTATATCTGTTATCTAATGGCACAAAAGAAAAGTCTAAGATGTCCCATTAAAAATAATATCAAATACATGTCAGTTGGCTCAGAAATTAATTAGTACTTTGCAGTTAGATAGACCCATTGCTAAAGCTCAAGAATTGGCCTGGTAAGGAAGAGGGGGAGGGGGTAAATACTCTGGTAATGAAGTGGTTAAAAAGGAGCTGTCACCTCTCTTGACATGTCAGTTTTAGTAACTACATACATTCCCCATGTAATAACAGTTCTGGAGCAGCTATTCTTATGACTCTATGTTGTGCTATTCCTGTTTTATTCCTGCTAGAAGTTTACAAATAAGTTGCCAGCACTCTGCAGTAAAGGTACTACTGGGTGTTCCCAGTAGTGGGTGTGTCTAACTCTGTCCAATCAGCACTTCTGGTGTCAGACTCTGCAGGGACACACCCCTCACTGGTAACACCCATCTGTACTGCAAGCTGCTGACAATTCATAAATTTCTGGTAGAAATAACAAAGGAACAACGTTGAGTCATAAAAAACAGACAAGAGGGGCCTTAGGGTTCGTGATGGGGAATTTAAAATCTCGCTATACGCGGACGACGTCCTTCTCACACTGACTAACCCCCATATCACACTACCTAACTTACATGCAGCCCTTAACACATATGGGTCGCTCTCCGGGTACAAATTTAACGCCTCCAAAACGGAAGCTCTCCCCATTCTTATACCCCCCACGGATCTACAAGGCCTTAAGAGTAACTATCCCTATCGCTGGACGTTGGAGGCCCTGAAATACTTAGGGGTCTTTATAACTCCCTCCTACTCCTCCCTGTATACTAAAAACTTTCCACCTTTGTTTTGTGAACTCAGAACTCTTCTAAATAAGTGGAAGCCTTTGTACCTATCCCTTCTGGGTCGCATAACTGCGGTGAAAATGTCCCTGCTCCCGAAGCTCATTTACTATTTTGAAACACTCCCTGTGCGTGTTCCCATGGCTGAACTTAAAAGAATGCAGCAAGCTATCTTTAATTTTATATGGCAGGGTCGGCGTCACCGTATTCCCCGCTCAGTTATGTTTGCCTCCACGGACAGAGGAGGTCTCGCGGTCCCCAACATTATACATTACTACTGGGCCTCCCATCTAAGAACTATACCATTTTGGGCCTCCCTTCACGCGTACACTAAATGGGTGGAAATAGAGAAACTGTGGTTGGCCCCTATGCACCCGAACACCCTATTATGGCAACAAACGTCAGTATCTTCCCATCCTCCGTTGTTGGGCCCCATGGCTTTTACTAAGCAAATTTGGGATTGTTGTAGTAAACGCTTTACTCTTGCGTCTCAACGTTCTTCAATGATTTCATTCCTATATAATCCCGCTATACCCTCTAGTCTGACTGCTCCTATGGTCCGCGTCTGGTCGTCGTTGGGTCTTTTTCGGATTGCTGATGCTGTTGATGTATTCAATTTGACATTTAAGTCCTTTGCGCAGTTGCAGGAACAGGCTAACTTACCGAGATCAGAAAGCTTTCACTATCTGCAGGTCCGCCACTACATTAGCTCCCTTTTCGGGACCCTTCATGTCTCGCTTCCCACTAGATTTGAACGACTGTGCCGCTCGGGTACGGACACAAAAGGTTTGATTTCCGTGTTATATCACCTCCTGGCTTCCCCAAGGGATGATGAAACTCCTCATCATAAATATATGGACAAATGGGCCAGGGACATTGGATCCCCTATCTCTCACTCGGCTTGGCAGATCATCTGGAATAGAGCAGCACAATCATCTATCTGTACCACTTACAAAGAGACGCAGTACAAGATGCTTATGCACTGGTACCATACACCAGCTCTTCTCCATTCCCTGAATCCTGCCATTCCTTCGGTCTGCTGGCGCTGCCTGAGAGATGTTGGTTCCCTATACCATATTTTTTGGACATGTTCATTAATTGTCCCATTCTGGCAGGGTGTCAGGGGGGTGATCCAGTCGCTCTTCTCCACCTCGATAGAGTTGGACCCCAGAACTTATCTGCTTAATCACCCTCCTCAGGGGATGAGAAGTCAGGCCTCTAAGCTGTTTCTCCTCCTGTGTACAGCTGCTAAATCTCTTATAGCTAAGTCCTGGAAACAAACCACTCCCCCATCTGTACCTATGTTTCTAGCCAGGGTTAGAGAAGTTAGATCCCTAGACTACCTCACGGCTTCCCTTAATAACTCACTTGATAAGTTTAACGCGGTATGGCAGCCGTGGGACGAGCACCCAGCATACCCTTGACTCCCCTAGCACCATCTTTCCCATTTGTGTTTTATCCCCGCCCTCCTCCCTTTGTCTTTGTGTGGTGTTGTTGTTCTCTGTTCCCTGACATGGACATATAGTATGGTTGCAAAAATGACGAAGCTGATTTGAGTTATGGACTTTATTCATGCACCCATTGTAGTATTGTCTTGGAGAAACTTCCACTTTACTATGTCTTGACCCGTGTTTGGGTCTACTTCCCAATTTGTTTTATACTTTTTCTGTGGCATATGTCATGATATTTCCTGTATGTGTATGTACCTGTAAAATGTTTGAAAAACTGGTGCACTTTTATTGGTGCCAATAAAATAAACAGTTAAAAAAAAAAAAAAACAGACAAGAATAGAACATGTTCTAATTTTATTTTATTTTTTTGCGGAGCTCCGGAATGGACATACTGATGCGGACAGCACAACGTGTGCTGCCCACATCTTTTGCGACCCCATTGAAATGGATGGGACCTCATCCGAATCACAAAAAATGCAGACTGGATAAAGATTAGTGATGAGCGGACTGGTAGATGTTCAGGTTCGACGGGTTCGGCCAAACTTTGTTTGAAGTGAATGGGGACCCGAACTTTTGGGGCTGAAAAATGCCTGTAAACAAGTCATAGAAAGCCCTAGAGGGCTGCAAAAGGCTCCACAATGGAGCTAAGAGCAGTACAATTGCCCTGCAAACAAATGTGGATAGGGAAATTACTTAAAATAACATAAAATACATAAAAATAAATAGCAAAGAGAACGCACAAATTTTGCAGGAGTATAAGAAAGGCTGGTTGCAGCCGCTGGTGCAGGAGGTGGAGGTCCAAGTGGAAGAGAAGGCAGACGTGGCAGTGTAAGAGGAGGAGGTAGCTAACAATTTTTATTTATTTATTTTTTTAAATTTTTTTTGGTTTGTGAAGGCCCCAAAACACTGGGAAGTAGCAAAGAGAACGCATACAGTGCATTGGAGTATAACAATGGCTCGGTGCGGCTGGTATACTTCTCTACTCTGCCCAAGGTACGGACAAGTCCTGTGGGATCCATGCCTGGTACATTTTAATGAACATGACCTTGTCTATGTTGGCTGTGGATAGGCTGCCATGCTAAACACACAATCAGATAATACATTTGCCGTAGGGCAAACCAGTACCTTAAAGAAGTAAAGGGCAAGCTTAGGCCAGATGCCGCATTAGGAGACCCAGACGTTAAATGGGGCCTAGTGCTTCCACTGAGCAAGTGGGAACGCCATCAGTAGCGCGTCTACCAGGTTGCGCTTGTACTCACACATCTTCTGATCACGTTCCAGTAACGGAAGTAAGCGGGGATCCAGCAGGGTGGCCACCCAGTAATCAGCACTAGTAATAATGGCAACTCAGTGGTCGTTGCGCAGGCACTGCAGTATGTAGTCGCTCATGTGTGCCAGGCTGCCCAGAGGTACCTTGGTGGGAAGTGTATTGTCTGTGTCCCCATCCATATTCCAGTGATGCCCGTGAGCTGATTTGGGTGCCACCCTGCTGTGAACGTGGATCCACCTCCTCCTCTAAAACCGTGCCCTGGCTGGACAGTTGTGCACTTGGCCGCAGTTGGTGCAGGAATCCAACCTCGAAGCCACCTGTGGACGACTGGCCTGATAACTGTGGGAACGATCCCTGTTCTTCCTTGTCTTCCTCCTGTGCCACATCCTCATTCATCAGCACCCGAAGCGTTTTTCAAGGAGACATACAAGTGGGATAGTAACGCTGAGGACGGCGTCATCGGCACTGGCCATGTTGGTGGAGTACTGGAAACAGTGCAACACGGCACACACGTCCCACATGGAGGCCCACTTGCTGGTGGTGAAGTGGGGCTGTTTTGCAGAGTGACTCACCCATGCGTGTTGCAGCTGAAACTCCACTATTGCCTGCTGCTGCTCGCACAGTCTCTCCAGCATAAGCAAGGTGGAGTTCCACCGTTTGGGCATGTCGTATATGAGGCGGTGAGCGGGAAGGCAGAAGTTACGCTGCAGCACAGACAGGGTAATTTTTCAGGAACTTCTGCACCACCAAATTCAGCACATGCGCCAGGAAAGGGATGTGCTTCAAACCGGCTAGGCCCAGAGCTGCTACGAGATTTCGCACATTGTCGCACACCACCAGGCCAGCTTGAGACTCAGCAGCACCAACCACTCATTGGTCTGTTCTTCCATGCCCGCTCACAGCTCCTGCGCAGTGTGGAGTTTTTCCCCCCAAACATATGAGTTTCAGAACAGCCTTCTGTCATTTTCCCCTGGCTGTGCGGAAGTTTGTGGTGCAGGTGTTGCGCTGACATGATGAGGAGGCGGTAGAGGAGGAACAGGAGGAGGAAGCGGAGTAGGAGGCAACAGCAGGCACCGAGAAATGTCCAGCGATCCTTGGACATGCGCCAAACCGATTTCCGCCTCAGGCCCTGTAGCCTCTACATTTACCCAGTGGGCAGTTAGGGAGATATAACATCTCTGGCCGTGCTTACTGGTCCACGTATTGCTGGTTATGTGGCCTTTGCAACTGATGGCGTTGCGCAGCGCACATCTGATTTTTTTCCGCTACTTGTTCGAGCAGGGCAGGGATGCCCCCCCTGGAAAAGTAGTGGTGGCTGGGAACCACATAACGTGGGACAGCCACCATCATTAAGTTTTTAAAACTGTCCGTCTCCACCAGATGGAATGGCAGCATTTCAAAGGCCAGGAATTTGGAAATGCTGGCATTCAGGGCGAGGGCTCACGTGTGGGTACAGGAGTACTTCTTCTTTCTTTCCAGTGTTTGAGGGATAGACAGCTGAATGCTTCCATGGCACAGTGTGGAGATGCTTGGTGACACTGGTGGTGGTGTTGCTGTCACATCCTCACTTTGAGTGGTGACACGTAACCCTCCAGAGGGGGTGGAAGAGGCTGAGACCGCCGCAGAAGAGGGAGCAGGAGGAGCCTCAGATCTTTTGTGGTTTTTCAGGTGTCTACGCCACTGCAGCTCATGCTTTGCAGTTAGATGCCTGGTCACACAGGTGGTGCTCAGGTTTAGAACATTTATGCCTCGCTTCACCCGTGTCTTGTTGTCAGCACATTGCCTGAAGAACTCCCACGCCAGGGAAGTCCTTTGAGCTGGCTTTAGTGTGCTCTGTCCCTCAGCGCATTGGGTAGTAGCAGGTGTACTGGCTGGGGGCCGGACACTCTGCTTTTGCACCCTCTTTTGCTGTGCAGCTGGCGCTGCGTGAACCCCACCTCTTCCTCCAAACTGCATACATTACTAAAATGACCTGGATGCCATGTGAGGTCTAGGACCTCATCATCCTCCACATCATCTTCCACCCACTTCTCACCCCTGCCCTCCTTGTCGGTCTGCACAGTGCAGAAAGCCGCAGTAGTTGACACCTGTGTTTCATCATCATTATCAGAGACGTGCTGTGGCGGTCTTCCCACATCCTCATTCTCAAACCCAAGTGGTTGGGCATCAGTGCAATCAATCTCTTCCACTTCTGGGGCAGGACTAGGTGGATGGCCCACGAAAACCCCGCTAGCAGAGTCATCAAAAAGCATAAGTGAGTGCTGCATGACTGTTTGGCTGATGTGCAAGGGGTTGTGGTGAAAGACAGATGAGCATGGGCTGCCAGTGCCAACTCTGTGCTTTCATCAGGGGAGCAGGTGGGAGACAATGTGAAGGAGCTGGAAGCACTGTCTGCCATCCAATCTGCTACCGCCTCTACTTGTTCTGGTCTCACCACTCCTGGAGTGGTATTCGGGCCTAAAAAATAACGCAGAACCTCCTGTCACCTGCATGCACCAGAGGAAGGTGTTTCATTTGGGCATGTAGCTGGCACAGATCGACAACGTCCTCTCACTACAGCTAGAGCTCCACCAACATCAGCAGCACCACGGCCACATCCCCTATTTGATGGTCCTCTCATTTTTTTTTTACAGTTGCCCACCAAATTGGCTGACAGAGGAACAATTGTATTTCTGTGTCACGGGTGCAAATGAAGTGTTTTGCACAAAAAAAAAGGCTATAGGTCATCACTGACAGAATTAACAGACAGATTAGCTTTTGAATTTCTGTGTAACGGATGCAGATGAGGTGCATCTCCCTACGAAAAATTGCTTTGGGTCACTGACACAATTACCAGACTGATTTAATCACCTATAACAGTTAGACGGATGAAAATGCGGTGTTATGAAACCCAAAAATTGCTTTGTGTCACCGACACAATTAACAGATTGATTAAGGCCACATTCAGACGGCAGTAGCAATACTACGGGGGCCGCCTGGCGTGTGTTCCGCAATTTTCGGAACACACAGCCAGGCACCCCATTCAAAATGCCTGTTCTTGTCCGCTGTTGCGAACAAGAATAGGACATGTTCTATATTTTCTTGCGGAGCCACGGCTCGGCAAAATCGCGAGCCGCTATTGAAGTGAATGGGGCCGCATCTATTCCACAAAATTGCGGAATATATGCGGACCCATTCACATGGTCGTGTGAATGGGCCCTTACTGTCTTATAACAGTTAGACGGGTGAAAATGCTGTGTTGTGACCCCACAAAATGCCTGTATCTCACCAACACAATTAAAAGAATTGCTAAATCTTCTATAACAGTTATACAGATGAAAATGTGGTGTTATGAAACCCAAAAATTGTTTTATGTCACAGGCACAATTAACAGACCGATTAACTGTCTTATAACAATAAGACGAATGAAAATGACTTTTGGTTACCCACAGACTAAACAGCCCAATTAAGTATTGTATTTCTGTGTCACTGGTGCAAAGGTGTATTGCACCTACATAAATGCCTACAGGTCACTCACAGACACCCAAAAATAAAAGCCTAACCCTCAGTGCAGCAGCGGCCTGTACCTACACTGTCAGAACAGTACAGAATATCAGTGCACCACATAATCCGGCATTTATGCATGCAAGGTAACATGGTGCGTTGGGCAATCATAGTCATGTCCAAGTGCCCACAGCTAAAACGCTTGTTAATTGGCTGCGCTGCAGCCTTTCAATAAGATTTATTTAAACTCCGAACAATGAACATGGACGTTCGCGCCAATGTCCGGGTTCGGGTACCTAGTAGTATACCTTTGTTTTTTTTGCATGTTTCAGTTTGATTCTTTTTATAACACCACTCTTTTTATGACATTTGGAAATAGCAGTTTGTTAGCTGTAGGAAGTAATGTTCTGGTCCTTCTTGGGATTAGTACAGAACTACTGCTGGCGCTTGCTGTAGGGGTAAGATCATTGGCATCTCATTTTGCTTTGCTATTGCATTTTGCTATTTTTACAGCAGCTTTACTGTTGGACAGACTGTTATATGGAGATTATGTAATATGTTCAAATTCTCACACTAGAAAATCATGCAAACTCTAAGCTTATAAATCGTGGTCCATTACATATGATGAGTCAGAGATTCCACATCTACTAAAATGTGTTTTGCATCATTCTGTAATGGTTTTAGAGGCGTTAGTAGCAACTACATCAATCTTCCAGAAATATGAATAATGATTATTAAAGAGCATCTATAAGAGGCATCAACCCTACTAAACCAGACATATTGTAAGGTAATATGGTAAGGTTGACCCTGCTGATTCAAATAATAACTATAATAATCCTCAGACCACTAGTTCATCACCACCCCACAGCTCTAGACAATCCCCCTCCTCCTTGATTGACAGGATCAGACATCACTCCTGGCCCTGTGGTTCTTTGCTTGTGCCATTTGTCCGAACTCAGCCAGTTCCATAAGCGATGGGTGCCGGCTGTAATACAGCTAACATCTGACTGCAATGACCAGAATCGAACTGGGATAGGAGATAACTCTGATCTTGGTCATTTAACTCCTCAGATATGGTGGTCAATATCAACAGTGGCATCAAGGTTAGTTGGTGTTGATAGGACAGCCTGGGGTGATCAAATTGTCCCTAGTAGAACTAAAAAATAAGCAAAATATTGTTTTTAAAAATAAAAAACTTTAAATCACCCTCTTTTCCCAATTTGATATATACAAAAAAACAAAACAAAACATAGAATTGTCCTAGCAATAAAAATATAAATGTATCCTGTGTAGTTAACGAAAAATAAAATCAAAATTCCAGCCATTGCTGGCTTCTGGTGCCCTAATACTCTGAACAAAATAGCATAAAAAGCGACCAAAAAGTCATATTTTCCTTTTTAGGTTGTTTGAAAATGTAAAATAAAAAAATGTTTTGCTTAAAATACAAAGGAAACTTTGAGGAATAAGGAATCATGATCCAGGTTTTAGAAATGATTTAATCACAGCCATCTTCAAGACATGATTTAATCACAGCCATCAAAGACATGATTTTATTGCAGCCATCTGCTGGCACCTAGCAGATGGAGTAAACCCCGCGGGTCCTGTCTTCAAAGCATATCACTTGTATACGATTCACACCTTTTCCAGCCACTCCGGAACCAAAGCTCTTTGCATAGGAAGAACCCTCAGCAGGGAGCTATCCACTTGTTAGAAATGATTCCTACTTTCCAGACATATTGGAGCCAGGAATTAATAAAGAATTATGGACTGGCTGTTTATCACAAGCATAAGCCATTTTTGCAAGACGGGGACAGAGAGGGACAGGTACATGTCCATAAGTTAGCGATCGCATGTCAGGAAGCAGAGATACTGACATCTCCAAGCAGGAACCTGATAAGTGTGTCGTGTTTGGTCTCCACCTGTAGTCGGAACTCAGGCAGGTCAGTTGGTACCAGAACCTTTTCCCTGTGACCTCCTGGTCTGGAGCTTTGGGCCATAGTGGTTTTGTGGAGCTTTTTGCTACCAGAACTGGGACGGGGGGTTAACTCCTCCCGGCGGAGGAGGGAAGTGGCTGGCTGCAGGATAAAAGGCCCAGAGAACAGAAGCCATTGTCTTTCTCTGGAGGGGGGTCACCAGGAGCATTGGTGTTTGGAGAGACCCTTGGACAAGCTGCTGACATCACTGCCCCCCATGTGGTTACAGCCAGGCCTTACAGCAACCCAGAAATCATCTTAACAGACTATCCATCTCTCTGGTAACTGACTATTGCTCTGTTCAATTCTGTTGTACCATGCCACTTGTATTTGCATATCTGACCGCTGTATCCATTTGCTGTGCATACAGTTATATCTAGTGAGCCCTTAAAGGGGTTGTCCGAGTTCTTTTTTTGTCCTTTATATGTTTCTAACTAGCAAATACAACAGCTTTTCCATACACTTTCTGCTTCTAAAGCTGCTGGTTTCTTAGATTTAACTCAGGGTCGCATGACCTGTGATGTCAGCTTATCTCTCTGCTGTTTGATGTTTCATGCACAAGCCTCAGAGATCAGATAACAGCCTGTACATGAGACGTCACTGGCCACGCCCCCTGCTTTGCCAGGCTGCTATCTGCTCTCTCCCTGGATTCCTTTAGATAAAACATTAACTCCTTCAGCCAAAACACACTGAAGGCGTTACAACAGCAGCTGCAGATGTAAAGAGACACAGGATCTGTCCTCCTCACCCTACAGACACAAAGCTGATACTGGAGCTGATCTGAAGGAGATGCAAAGTATTGTATTGTACAAGTACAGGTAGGGGGTAGATCCTGTGTGTATCAGCAGTGTCATTGTACAGCTGGGACTTGTAGTCCTACACATACAACATGCTGCTGAGTATCCCAGCAGGCAGACATGTCACTCAGCACTTGTATTCACTCCCTTTACAGAGAGGGGGGAGGGGCAGAGATTGTTATTACTGCATGTAAACAAAGGCCAGAAGAGAACCAGGGAAATGAGGAAATAGAGATTTTTTTGCCTAAAACTTGCTTATCTTAGTTATATATTGCTGCCCATCAGATTTAAAGTACTATATTTTTTTTTCATAACTCGGACAATCCCTTTAAGGTGATTAAAATATATAATTTAATCTTGTGCTGTTCTTGTATCTTGGTTACGAATCCCCACGTCCGTGTTCACGGTAATATTGTTATATTCTACCTGGGTTGGCTGCTCACCCGATATAATCCGTTAACCGGAATTATATCAAACGAGAGCTGGTGGCAGTACTACTGGGCTGATAGACTCGGTTTCGCTGGTGATAGCGAAAGAGGTCTCTCAGCTGGTCAGGATTGTGAGTGAGCGTAGCACCACGCAGGGATCGTGTGGGCTACCCTCTCTCCCTTTCTGTGCCTGCCTGTGCCCGCGTGGACAGGAGGCGTCTGTGAAAAACCGTGCCGTACGTAATCTTATGCTTTCACACTAAAGAGTAGAACCTATCTGGGTATGGGTTTAAATCTCATATCATCACATCTGGCTACCACTGGCCTGTTAACCCTTCTTGACCCAGATGATAATATTCTGGACTGTCTTGTCCTATAAAATATAACTTTTATTGACCCCTTTAAGAACTGCTAATGGTGAGCTAGCCTATTAAAAACAACTGCTGTCAAGGGCGTGGCCTGCAAGGGATGTGAGCGGACGTGTGCTCGCTGAGCTCCTGGGACTCCTCGATATCTTATCCTGTAAAACATAACTCCTGCTGCTCTAACTGACCCCAACAGGTGCTGTACTACCTAGCAAGGCTATTAACTGCCGCAGCAGTGTGTACCTTGCAAGATGACTAAGAAAAGAGACCAAAAAGGGCTTGAGAAAGAAATCCAAGATGGCGCCGGCGCGCCCACACCGCGAGCTAACCGCTCGGCTGCGGCACAGCAGGCAGCAGCTACAAAGCTGGGGAAGTTTGCTCCTTTGGATCCAGGGGCTCAGGAAGCTAAAGGATCTCGGCGCAGATTCACCCAAGAACAGGAGGAGGTGGAGGAAGATTCGGACCTAGATTGGGCTGAGTTACCAGGTACCAGGAAACAAATAAATAGGTCCGGGGATGACACGGGGAGCAGGCCTGGGGGATCCCTTAGTGACGCTGAATCAGATGAGCCCACTCTCAAAGATGTTATGAAAGCCATCACTAGATGTGGAAAATCCCTATCAACTTTGAATACGCAGGTGGGGGCATTATAGAGGACATTGCCATAGTACGCCATGATATTAAAAAGCTAGCGGAGCGCACCACGGCTCTAGAAGACAGAGTGGGAGATATGAAGGATGCCATACCTCCCATACAAAGAAATGTGGGAGAGCATGGTAGAAGACTGGACATAATAGCTGATAAGCAAGATGACGTTGAAAACCGGCTTCGCCACAACAATGTCAGAGTTGTGGGTGTCCCTGAGAAAGTTGAGGGAGCTAACCCTACCCTTTTTTTTGAAAAGTGGGTGAAAGACGCCTTCGGAGTGGATTCCCTGACCCCGCTTTTTGCGGTAGAAAGAGCCCACAGGGTTCCGACAAGACCGTTGCCCCTGGGAAGCCCCCCAAGACCTTTTCTTATGAAGATTCTTCAATATAGAGATCGGGACATAATACTGCGCTTAGCCCGAGATAAACTGGATTTATCCTTTAATAGCCAGAAGGTGTCGCTCTTTCCTGATTACTCCTTAGAAGTGCAGAAAAAAAGGGCGCGGTTCTTGGATGTAAAAAGAAGGCTGCGGAATTTGAACATTCCCTATTCCACGATGTATCCAGCTAAACTTAGAATCGTAGCAGCGGGATCCACACACTTCTTTGAAAATCCTAAAGAGGCGATGAAATAGATGGATCGCAATGAAAACCAGCTGAGAGAGGATGTCGCTCAAGACTAGGGACTGGTCTCGTAAGATGCTATGTTCCTCAGAGTGATGCTGGGAGAGCAACAGTTAATTGATCCTCTTTATTTGTCTATACTGTATGTGTAGTATTGCATACATAGTCTAAGCCAAAGTGCTGGGACAGTTATATTGTAAAGTTGGTTTATACTACGCACTATGTTCATACTTAGGTATGCGGGAGCGAGAAGTTATACCATTCCAGGATGGGGGTAGTGATTGAGGAGTTCTAGGAGGGAGGAGTTAACCAGGTATCACTGTTAGTACCATTCTTTTTTTTGTTTAACGAGAACCAAAAGTTTAGTACAACTAATTCGTGCTTTGTTCACTCATTGTAGGATAGAATCTCCTGGCGAGAAAGTGGTATACCCACAGGCTCTGGTGTGAGAACTAGAGTGTGTTAGTGGGAGCTTGTCAGGAAGACAATATATGTTTGAGAGACAAGGGACAAGTTACTGGGTTGGGGGGGCAAAGGGGGGAATGTATGATGCACTACTGTTTGTTAGGCATAGCAATACCCATATATGCACTAGGTGGAATGTCCATATGATTATAGTGAAGTTGCCGCATGGGGCCGGTGCGGGTGGCTGCCCTTGAGCGTTGTTGGGGCACAGGCAGTAGAGTACTTTAGTCCATATTAATATCTATTTACATGGCTGACCAGATCCGTTTTATTAGCTGGAATGTAACGGGTTTGAAAGAACCCAATAAACGGAGAGAGTTATGGGATAATATGAAGAAGCATCAACCGGCTATATGCTGCATTCAGGAGACTCACTTAATGGTAGAGCAGACGTGATTGTTATCTGTGTCCTGGGTAGGTAAAGAATATCACTCGACTTACTCAATGTATGCTAGAGGGGTCAGTATTATGATCCACTGGGCGTTCCAATGCTTAGCTAGTGACATAGATCAAAATGGTTGCTATGTATGTCTCTATGGGACAATATTCAATGTGGAGTGTGTACTAGTGGGCATTTATATACCACCTCCGTATTCTCCAACGGTTTTATATAAAGCCCTACAGTTTATTTCTAAACACCCGCATATGCCAACATTAATAATGGGGGACTTTAATATGGCTCCATGCCCATAGTTGGATAAGTTTAGCCCTCTAGGACAGATGCTGCCCCCTGGTAAATCGGCCTTGGGGAGACTATTAGAGGAAGCCTCTTTGATGGATTTTTGGCGTCTTCAGAATCCTGACATAAAATGCTTCTCCTGCTGTTCTAGCACCTATCGATCACTCTCCAGAATTGACTTATTTGTTGGCAGCGATAGAATGGGGTGTCTGGTGAGAAATGTTAAATATCTGCCCAGATGTACAGTACAAACCAAAAGTTTGGACACACCTTCTCATTCAAAGAGTTTTCTGTATTTTCATGAGTATGAAAATTGTAGATTCACACTGAAGGCATCAAAACTATGAATTAACACATGTGGAATTATATACTTAACAAAAAAGTGTGAAACAACTGAAAATATGTCTTATATTCTAGGTTCTTCAAAGTAGCCACCTTTTGCTTTGATTACTGCTTTGCACACTCTTGGCATTCTCTTGATGAGCTTCAAGAGGTAGTCACCTGAAATGGTATTCCAACAGTCTTGAAGGAGTTCCCAGAGATGCTTAGCACTTGTTGGCCCTTTTGCCTTCACTCTGCGGTCCAGCTCACCCCAAACCATCTCGATTGGGTTCAGGTCTGGTGACTGTGGAGGCCAGGTCATCTGGCGTAGCACCCCATCACTCTCCTTCTTGATCAAATAGCCCTTACACTAGCCTGGAGGTGTGTTTGGGGTCATTGTCCTGTTGATAAATAAATGATGGTCCAACTAAACGCAAACCGGATGGAATAGCATGCCGCTGCAAGATGCTGTGGTAGCCATGCTGGTTCAGTATGCCTTCAATTTTGAATAAATCCCCAACAGTGTCACCAGCAAAGCACCCCCACACCATCACACCTCCTCCTCCATGCTTCACGGTGGGAACCAGGCATGTAGAGTCAATCCGTTCACCTTTTCTGCATCGCACAAAGACACGGTGGTTGGAACCAAAGATCTCAAATTTGGACTCATCAGACAAAAGCACAGATTTCCACTGGTCTAATGTCCATTCCTTGTGTTCTTTAGCCCAAACAAGTCTCTTCTGCTTGTTGCCTGTCCTTAGCAGTGGTTTCCTAGCAGCTATTTTACAATGAAGACCTGAAGACCTGCTGCACACAGTCTCCTCTTAACAGTTGTTGTAGAGATGTGTCTGCTGCTAGAACTCTGTGTGGCATTGACCTGGTCTCTAATCTGAGCTGCTGTTAACCTGCAATTTCTGAGGCTGGTGACTCGGATGAATTTATCCTCCGCAGCAGAGGTGACTCTTGGTCTTCCTTTCCTGGGGCGGTCCTCATGTGAGCCAGTTTCTTTGTAGCGCTTGATGGTTTTTGCGACTGCACTTGGGGACACTTTCAAAGTTTTCACAATTTTTCAGACTGACTGACCCTTATTTCTTAAAGTAATGATGGCCACTCGTTTTTCTTTACTTAGCTGCTTTTTTCTTGCCATAATACAAATTCTAACAGTCTATTCAGTAGGACTATCAGCTGTGTATCCACCTGACTTCTGCCCAACACAACTCATGGTCCCAACCCCATTTATAAGGCAAGAAATGCCACTTATTAAACCTGATAGCAGAAATTAACAGAACTAAGAATAAAACGAAAGCTCTTACTAGGGAATTAGAATTGCAATCGCAGACAACTGAAAGTGACTATCTGGCTGATCCATCCGAGGAGGAGAAAGCCAAGATACGGCAGACAGATCAAAAACGTCTGGATGAACAATTGCTGGTTTTAGCGGACAATAAACGGTTTTTCCAAAAACAAAAATACTATGCTATGATGTCTAAACCCGATCGTGATAATGCTTATGTGGCAGCCTTACAATCAAATACAGGAGAGTTGTGTACTCAACCTGAGGAAGTGTTACGAATTTTCAATATGTTCTACTCCTCGTTATATCAGTCTAAAACTAACCCTACGGAAGAGGAACTTAATTCATTTCTATTGCCACTTCCATTACAGAGGTTGAGTGTAGAACAAAAGGAGATGTTAGAGGCGCCCTTTAAACGTCCAGAATTAGAAGAGGCTTTGAAGTCGATGTCTATTAACAAGTCCCCTGGAATTGATAGTCTCAACTCGGAGTTATTAGATGTTTATAAATCGGTGCTACTACCAAACCTCTTAGAGGTATATGAAGAAGCGCATGAATTGGAAAGGCTTCAAGAGTCTATGAATCAGGCTACAATAGTGGTTCTACCCAAAGAGGGAAAGGATCTGTTGCAAGCTGAATCATACAGGCCTATCTTGTTACTTACGGTAGACGTAAAGTTACTGCCTAAAATGCTGGCTAATAGATTGTCATTAGTGATTACTCATATCATCCACTCTGACCAGGCGGGCTTCATGCTTAATATGTCCACTGCAGTCAATATACGCAGACTATTCATAAATATCCAGGCAGGTCAGGTTCACGCCTCGGATGCAGCAGTTGCTTCCCTTGGTGCTATCTTTGGGCTGTTTTATATAGAATGGGTTTTGGGCAGAAATATGTTTCATGGATACAATTACTGTATTCCTCTCCTACAGCGAGGATAAGAGCTAATGGAATGCTATCTGAGTCTTTTCCCCTGTTTCGAGGAACTAGGCAGGGGTGCCCATTATCACCTCTTTTATTCGCAATAGCGATTGAGCCATTAGCAGCTGCTTTACGGTCAGCTGAACTGGTAAAGGGATTCACCTATGGGACAGTATGTGAGAAGGTGGCACTCTATGCGGATGATTTACTGCTTTTTCTGGAGGACTGGCAACAATCTTTACCGCAGGCTATGGCGATTATAGACTCTTTTGGCACGTTGTCGGGGTTATGTATTAATTGGTCTAAGTCTGCACTCATGCCGCTTAAGAATGCAGGAGATATATTGAGTATACCAAATGTTAATTTGCAGATAGTTGGGGAACTGAAATATCTGGGAATTAGACTAACTCCGAATGCCAAGGATTATGATAGATTAAATATACAGCCATTGTTGGTTGCTTTCCAACGGAAAGTACAAATATGGACTAAGCTGCCTTTGTCGATGATTGGGAGGATAAATCTTGTCAAAATGATCTTAATGCCACAGTTGCTCTATGTGCTCCACAACGCTCCGTGGTGGATACACCTTAGAATATTTCATAAGGTAAACGCTATATTTAGGGATCTGATCTGGAAAAGAGGGATCCCACGCATAAAATTGGATAAGTTACAAAGGGCCAAATCAGATGGGAGATTGGCAGTTCCCAATCCCTGGCTGTACTACCTGGCAGCCCAACTGCAGCATATTAGGGGATGGGAAGAGTCAGCACGTTTGAATAAAACGGGGCAGATTATTCGGCACTTATTAAGGGCAGGTTCCTTACTGGAGGCATTGGAGGATGGTTCCTTTCTATCCAAAAGCAATGTGTATCCCTTGCTACATACTATACATAAAGTATGGTGGAAAACGAGGTCGGTGGCAGGGATTGTGGGCTATTCAGAATTCACACGTATATGGCCTAGTTATATGTATCCGGAATTGCAGAAAGTGAGCAATTTTCCCATATGGAAGGAGAAGGGTTTAATATATATTAAACAGTTGTATAATGATGGTGTTTTAAAAACATTCTCACGGCTACAACAGGAATATAAGTTGCCAGGTACATCTTTTTTTCAGTACCTGCAGGTACGGCATGCTATACAAGCTCAAGAGAAAACAGTTAAGGTGGAGCCGGCTGCTCACAATTCCATCATAGAATTGACCAGTACGTGTGGCGGCACTGGGGGTGTAATATCCCTGCATTATAATTTGTTGTTAGACAAATACCATAAACAACATCCCATGAATCTATTTGAAAAATGGAAATTGGATGTACCGGTTTTAACAGAGGACCAGTGGTCAGAAATTCTAAAGAATTTCATAGATATCACTGTTAGGGCTCGTTCACATCAACGTTAGGGATTCCGTTCAGGCTTTCCGTTATAACATCGTTATAACAGAAAGAAACGGAATCCCTAGGACGGACATCAAAACGGACACCTTTAAGAGGCATTCCGTTTTGATCTGTCATAATAGAAGCCTATGGAAAAGCATAACGGATCCGTCTGCATGCCATTATGCTGGACGGAAACCAAAGTCCTGTCGACAGAACTTTGGTTTCCGTCCAGCAAAAAGGCATCCAGACCGATCCGTTATGCTTTCCCATAGGCTTCTACTATGATGGATCAAAATGGAATGCCTCTTAAAGGTGTCCGTTTTGATGTCCGTCCTAGGGATTCCGTTTCTTTCCATTATAACGATGTTGTAACGGAAAGCCTGAACGGAATCCCTAACGGTGATGTGAGCGAGCCCTTAGTGAAGCGCAACGGGTATCGCAAGTATTGCTTATACATAGAGTTTATAGGACTCCTAAACTGTTGAGGACTATGGGATATAGGCTTGACGACAACTGCCCGAGGTGCCATGCCCCGTCTACGGAATTAATCCACCTAATGTGGAACTGTCCTCGATTAAGTCGATACTGGGGAGAAGTGGTGGAGTTGATTAATGAACGGCTCCAAGTACGTCTGGAGGAAACTATACTTGTCTGTATGTTAGGATATGTCGGAGAACTGGATGTGGTAGGGGGGCATAAGCTGGCCATAATGAGGCTTTTGTATCAAGCTCGTAAACTTATAGCCTTTCATTGGATAGATCGTAACCCACCTACAATTCAGGAGTTTAGAGTGCGACAACTACTTAGAATGGAGAAATACGTGTATACGAAAGACATAGCAGAGCCATGCTAGGGAGGTTCTGATAGGATAGGGGAAATATGAGCCTGAAAATAATGTGGCCTTAGAGGATGGATATCTGGTGCCTCATGCAAGGGAAGAGGTTGGGATTCTCTATCATCTATGCTCTGGGAGGTAGTTTAAGTTCACAATAGGATATGTAATGGAAAGGGAAATGAAAGACTATATACTGAGTATTGTTGTATTGTAATTGCTTTATTGAATGATATTTGACATTGTATATATGATACTGTCACATAATATAATTTAAACCGAGAGAAAGTAAATGATAATTGTACTCTTAATGTACGGGACATAAAGTGCAATTGTAACTGTTAATAAAACTATGCCTTGTTACAGGATTTGTGGGGGGTGGGATTCTTTAGGGGGGGTATATAATGTATTATATTTGTTTGGAAAATATGATAATAAAAATTATCTGAGTTAAAAAAAACAAACAACTGCTGTCTGGTTGCTGTCTCATTGAATACCTTCCTGGTGTATAGGTAGCGGTGGAAATGTGCACTCCTTCCACCCTACCACAACTGACTGTTATCTTTGTACCAAGGCTTAACCAGATACTCCACTGATAAGTGAACCTCGTTTTGCAGTCAAACACACACCTCAAGTTCCTATCTTCCTATTGAGATGCTAACTAGACTGGAGCAGCTTACACAAACAGCAGAAATTAAAAACTAATTCTGCCCCCCGACATGTTTCACCAGCAGCGCTGGCTTCTTCAGGGGTATTGGGCAGACTTGAATAGCGACGCTTAATGACCCCTATTTAAGGTCAGAGTGAGTGGATTGACATTTGTCTGAACCAATCCGCTTCTAAGAGGTAAACAGAGGTAGCTACGTCATCGTTGTTCCAACCTATAATAGGTGCTGATGCCTGAAATATTCTCCCATCAGCATCTGCCGAGGTTGCCATTGATGCATACTTACCTCTGACGTGCTGTGCTGATCTCCCTTGCGCACGGACTTAGTCTCTGCCCGTCTCGCTATGCGCTGTTCGGCGCATGCGCACAGACTTTAATTCACTAGTGCCTGTTGCTGATTACTGCGCATGTCTTGCGCGATCCTCCCTGCGCACAGTCTTAGTCCAAATCGGGCCTATTACCTATTTCCTTATGTAACTTAAAGGGGTTCTCCAGGAATTAAGAAAATGAAAATACGTGAATATTACTTTATTATAAATATATTCCCAAATAGCTTTTATTAGTTATAATGGCTCGTTTTGTCCGGGGAGCAATCATTAGGAAAAATAAAATGGCCGCTGTCCTATTAGTACACACAAAACCTGTCCTAATCACACAGCAGGACAAGTTACTTCACATCACTGAGGTAAAGAGCTGCCTCATCCTCCTCTCTGCTCTGCTTGTCAGGGATTATGATCCTGAAAACAGCTGATAAAATCTTCCGCTGAATCTCTGTAGGGATGGAGTTCATGAGGAGACATGAAGTACAGAGAGGAGGTGGGGATGTGGCTGTGTCCTGCTGTGTGATTAGGACAGGTTTTGTGTGTACTAATAGGATGGCGGACATTTTATTTCTCCTAATGATTGCTCCCCAGATAAAACGAGCCATTATAACTAATAAAAGGTATTTGGGAATATATTTATAATGAAGTAATATTTAGGTATTTTCATTTTCTTAATTCCCGGAGAACTCCTTTAACTATGTGCAACATATTGATCTTTTGTATCTCAATACTTGATGTATCTTGTAACCAGCTCTCTACTCATTGTAACCCATTATTGTACATTGCTTTCCTGTCTCAACTGCTGATCTATCATTATCATTATCTTTTTATTTATTTTATTTAATTTTTATTCTCATTCTTATCCTTTTGATTAGTTGAGTACAGTATTGATATAAAATAACAATGATGACTTGAAAATGATGATAATAATACCCATTATTGAGAGACGTGGCTACCTCTCTTTACCTTTAGAAGCGGATTGGTTCAGACAAATGTCAATCCACTCATTCTGACCTTAAATAGGGGTCATTAAGCGTAGCTATTCATGTCTGCCCAATACCCCTAAAAAAGCCAGCGCTGCTGGTGAAACATGTCGGGGGGCAGAATTAGTTTTTAATTTCTGCTGTTTGTGTAAGCTGCTCCAGTCTAGTTAGCATCTCAATAGGAAGATAGGAACTTGAGGTGTGTGTTTGACTGCAAAACGAGGTTCGAGGTTGGGCTAACAGGCCAGTGGTAGCCAGATGTGATGATATGGTACGTAATCTTACACACCCCGAGGGGGCGTGGAACGTCACGTGTTTGTAGGCAAAGACTGAACCATACCGCGTTATACCCACGTAAGTATGCGCCTGGCAGGGCTGCGTGTACGGTTCGTCACAGAAACGTGTCATCTTTAAGATCATTATATGACTTGTATCTGCTATTTTTATCTGCTGTTTTCCTTTGTGCTTGCTGAAAACCTGGTTTGTAGCTCTCTCAGACAGGGTGTGTTGAGTCCAGCTGCCATCCACACAACACAGAAAATAGAGGACAATTTCCTTCCTACCTGTCTCACAGTCAAGCAGCCCGGAATACATTACAGAGAAGTACTGACCTGAATTTTTGTGAATGAAGCACTTTTGATAAGCTTTAACCTTCCTATGTAGCTGTACAGTCTCTCTGGTTGTGTGTGTTTCACTCTTTTCCTGCTCACTTTTCCTCTCCATAGAGTTGCATTAACATGTGTAATATGATTCTCCTGCAGAGATGATCCCATACTGGATGGAAGAAAGGCATTTTTTAAAGCCAAAAGCAATTAGCGGGGAGGGGGCTGATAAGCCGCTGACAGAGTTGCCAACCTTTTTTTCAAATTTTTCTGGACAACTGAACCAAAATTTACGGACGCCCCAAATTTTTTACGGACATAAACCACACCCCCTTTTTAGAGGACACGCCCCACTTCCACGCCCCAGAATAAAGAGGATTGTTCAGTAGTTAAACATAAAATATGGCATATGGAAAATAAATTAACAATCTTCAGCTGTTACACCCCTGCCACTGAGTGCTTTGTTTATACGGCTGCAGTGGTGACGCCTGTGACACGCTGGACTTTCTGGCATCATTGCTGCTGCCATGTAAACAAAGACTGACAGGGAGGTAATGGGCGAGTGTGCACATCTGTCATAGTGCTGGTGATGTGCACACTGATGGGCAGGTGTATGGCATGTGACCACTGCAGCCAGTTCTCAGCATTAGAGCACTGATTGGCTGCAGCAGTAACATACCATATACCGGCAAGTCCTTGCTGCAGTTTAACAGATCAGAGCTGCATAAAATGGCTCTGAGGACATAGGACATATTTGGATGGACATTACATCCGCCAATACCAAACATACAAGATGATACAGCACCACTTACCTCTTAAATCCAGTGACGTCTTCCTGATGTGGATTTTCTCTTTTCTCATCTTCTCTATTCGGCCCACAACGCCATGACGAGTTCCTTCAGCCACATCTTCTCTCTGCAGAGTTTACCACAAAGACATCATAGATTACCAACTTTTCTGTTATCCTGCTGCTGCCCAAAATACTGCGCCCACTGTGCTCCACAATGTCCCCAAATACTATACTTTAGATATAACAGTGCCATATAGGTAGGACCCCATATAGTCACCGTGCTCCCACTAATAATTCTCTCCTAGAGTGTTCCATTAGTAATAGTGCCCCAATAGTGATAATGCTCCATGAGTAGCCCTTTTAGCAGTAGTGCCCTCCATATTGTACTAATAATAGTAACACCCCCAATAGTACCCCTGGTAATAGTAATAATTCCCCATAATAGAAACCATTTTTCCCATAGTGCCTTCAGTAGTTCTACCAGAAATAATAAGGACCTGCTGTAATGGTCCCAGTAATTATAATACGCATTATAGTACCCACAGTAACTTAAATGGTCCCCTCTACTGCCCTCAGTAGTTTAGGTAGCCTTCTATAGTACCCCCACTTTAGATAGCTCCATGTAGTGCCCCAAGAATTTAGATGGCCCAGTAATTTAGATAGCCCCCTGTAGTTCAGATAGTCCCCATAGTACCCCTAATAGTTAGATAGCCCTCCTGTAGTTCAGGTAGTCCCCATAGTGCCCCCAGAAGTTAGATAGCCCCCATTGTGCCCCCAGTAATTATATTGTCCTCTTAAGTACCCCCAGTAGCTTTACTGTACCCTATAGTGGCCCTCCAGCAGCTTTAATGCCCCCATACCTTAACTAAATGCCAGCAGCACCAGCTCCGCTGCTAAACAAGTCCCACTGTAGCATGGCGCGGGCGGTGGGAATGCTGCAGGCAGAAGACTTAGAAAAATAGCCGGGCTTTCATTGGTGGTCAGTGTGGGACTCCTCCTCCTCGCTCCTCTCCAGCGTGAGCATTGCAATGCTTCGGCTCCCCTTTCCCTTCACTGCGCACGCATGCACAGTGCAGATTTCATAGTTCGGGCCAGGTTTTGCAGACTGTCCGTAAATTTACCGACAGTTGGCAACCCAGGCAGTGAAACTGCCCTCAAAGTGCCCTCCAGGTAGTAATACAGTATTGACAAAGGCCCTCTTAGTGCTCCAAGTAGTAATAAAAACCCTCAGTGCTCCAAAAAGTAATAGGTCCCCTCCAGTAAATATAATGGCCCTTATAGTGCCCCCAGTAGCTTAAATGACTCCTATAGCTCCCCAGTATCTCAAATGCTCTGCAGCAGTGCCCCACAGCAGCCTAACAGCTCCCTATAGAGCCCTCAGTAATTTAAATGATACCCTATATGGCCCCCAGTTCTGTGACACACTGCCATAGATGTGCCTGGCAGTACATGGGGCTGCTGGACACTGGGGTTATGTTCACAATCTCACGCTGCCTGCATCCACTCCAGCAGCAGGCAGAAAACTTTGAAAGACAGGGGCAGTGTTCCCTCTAAGACTTGGCAGCTGCTGAGCGGGGTCGGCTCAGGGCTGGGCACAGCGCCATCAAAGGTGGGCGATATGAAAACCCAAAATAATTGTCACATCAAAGACATACAGTATAACCCCTGCGCCATCCCGTACAATACAATCCGTACACCATGCTGTATAGTATACAGTATAATCCCTACACCATGCTGTATAATATACAGTATAATCCGTACACCATGCTGTATAATATACAGTATAATCCGTACACCATGCTGTATAGTATACAGTATAATCCGTACACCATGCTGTATAATATACAGTATAATCCGTACAACATGCTGTATAGTATACAGTATAATCCGTACTCCATGCTGTATAATATACAGTATAATCCGTACTCCATGCTGTATAATATACAGTATAATCCGTACACCATGCTGTATAATATACAGTATAATCCGTACTCCATGCTGTATAATATACAGTATAATCCCTACACCATGCTGTATAATATATAGCATAACCTCACAGTGTAGGTGTTATACTGTATATTGTACGTCAGGGTGTATGGATTATACTGTATATTATACAGCATGGTGTAGGGATTATACTGTATATTATACAGCATGGTGTACAGATTATACTGTATATTATACAGCATGGTGTACGGATTATACTGTATATTATACAGCATGGTGTATGGATTACACTGTATATTATACAGCATGGTGTAGGGATTATACTGTATACTATACAGCATGGTGTACGGATTATACTGTATATTATACAGCATGGTGTACGGATTATAATGTATATTATACAGCATGGTGTACGGATTATATTGTATATTATACAGCATGTTGTACGGATTATTCTGTATACTATACAGCATGGTGTACAGATTATACTGTATATTATACGGCATGGTGTAACGATCATACTGTATATTATACAATATGGTGTACGGATTATACTGTATATTATACAGCATGGTGTACGGATTATACTGTATACTATACAGCATGGTGTACGGATTATACTGTATATTATACAGCATGGTGTACGGATTATACTGTATATTATACGGCATGGTGTAACGATCATACTGTATATTATACAATATGGTGTACGGATTATACTGTATATTATACAGCATGGTGGAGGGATTATACTGTATACTATACAGCATGGTGTACGGATTATACTGTATACTATACAGCATGGTGTACGGATTATACTGTATATTATACAGCATGGTGTACGGATTATACTGTATACTATACAGCATGGTGTACGGATTATACTGTATATTATACAGCATGGTGTACGGATTATACTGTATATTATACAGCATGGTGTACGGATTATACTGTATATTATACAGCATGGTGTATGGATTATACTGTATATTATACAGCATGGTGTAGGGATTATACTGTATACTATACAGCATGGTGTACGGATTATACTGTATATTATACAGCATGGTGTACGGATTATAATGTATATTATACAGCATGGTGTACGGATTATATTGTATATTATACAGCATGTTGTACGGATTATTCTGTATACTATACAGCATGGTGTACAGATTATACTGTATATTATACGGCATGGTGTAACGATCATACTGTATATTATACAATATGGTGTACGGATTATACTGTATATTATACAGCATGGTGGAGGGATTATACTGTATACTATACAGCATGGTGTACGGATTATACTGTATATTATACAGCATGGTGTACGGATTATACTGTATATTATACAGCATGGTGGAGGGATTATACTGTATACTATACAGCATGGTGTACGGATTATACTGTATACTATACAGCATGGAGTACGGATTATACTGTATATTATACAGCATGGTGTACGGATTATACTGTATACTATACAGCATGGTGTACGGATTATACTGTATATTATACAGCATGGTGTACGGATTATACTGTATACTATACAGCATGGTGTACGGATTATACTGTATACTATACAGCATGGTGTATGGATTATACTGTACATTGTATAGCATG
Source organism: Rhinella marina (assembly GCA_900303285.1). Taxonomy (NCBI): domain Eukaryota; kingdom Metazoa; phylum Chordata; class Amphibia; order Anura; family Bufonidae; genus Rhinella; species Rhinella marina. The sequence goes on from ONZH01025930.1 coordinate 471,344, forward strand.
GTACATTATAATGTATATTGTACAGCAAATGCATGACGGTTACACCATGCCGGACAATATAACCCCTGTGCCATGCTGTACAATATACAGTATATACACAGTATAGAAGTATACTGTATATTGTGTGGCACAGTGTATGCATACAATTAGACACACACACATTAAACACATAAAAACTTACAGTTACTTGGCCTTCGCCAACGCTCTGGAGGGGGCTGGGGCCTTGATCTTCTCCCTTCTTCTTTCCCTATGCCGACATGAGGGAGGACTCGCGGCGGTGAGCAGGCCAGGAAAGGCCCTGAGCGGAGGCAGGGAACACTGGACACTGGACAGGGGCAGTTTCATTGGTGGCCAGTAGGACTCCTCCTCCTCTTCTCTCTGGCGGCCGGCACAGGACAGGACTCGGCAAGCCGGCATCTGCACGTGCGGCCCTCTATCTTCCAGTCAGCGGCGGGGGGCGGGCCAGCAGCGCGGTGAGCGGGGAACTTAACTGTCTGTACTGCACGCATGCGCAGTACAGACTTTGGTGTTTCGGGCCACAAATTCACGGACGGTGTTTTTTTCTGCCGGACGCTACGGACGGCAGAGAAAAACAACCGGTTTTTGCGGACTGTCCGTAAATTTACTGACGGTTGGCAACCCTGGCCGCTGATAAGAAGAGAACTAGACATTACCTGGCACATTTACTAACACATACACATAAAAACAGGTATAAATGTTGGTGTAAAACTATGACAGGACCATAAAGCCATAGATGCACCTAATTTATGACGAGGTGCATGTCTCATCATAAATGAATTGCTTATATTTAGAAACCCTTTTTCACTGACCATTGGTAGGAGTGAATACCGTGATAGGATGAATCGCCCCTTCCAACCAATGACGCCATTCCTCAAAAGTCAACTTAATGGCCAGTAACTCTCTGTTACCCATATCGTAATTTCTCTCCGCAGCAGAGAGTATTTTCGAGAAAAAGGCACATGGGCGCCATTTACGTGGTCACGGACCCTGTGACAAAACTGCTCCTACCCCTACCTCGGATGCGTCAACCTCCACAATGAAAGGTTGAGACACATCTGGCTGCACCAATATAGGGGCAGAAGAAAAGAACTCCTTCACAGCGGAAAAGGCTCGCAATGCTGCATCAGACCACACTGAGACATCCGTCCCTTTCCTAGTCATGTCAGTTAAGGGTTTAAATATTGTCGAATAGTTCTTAATAAACTTTCGGTAATAGTTGGTGAACCCCAAAAAACGCATAAGAGCCTTCAAATTTTCAGGTCGATCCCAGTCCAATACAGCACAGACTTTCTCAGGATCCATTCGAAAACCTGAAGATGACAGCAGGTATCCTAAGAATTGCACCTCTTGTACAGCAAAAACACATTTCTCTAATTTTGCGTACAATTTGTTATCTCTTAAGATCTGCAACACCTGTCTAACGTGAATCTGATGTGTCACCATATCTGGAGAATAGATTAATATGTCATCCAAATACACAACTACAAACCTCCCCACAAGATGATGAGAAATGTCATTAACAAAATGCTGGAAGACAGCAGGAGCACTGGTCAACCCAAAAGGCATGATCAGGTTCTCAAAGTGGCCCTCAGGAGTGTTAAAAGCTGTCTTCCATTCATCCCCTTCCTTGACCCTGACCAGATTATATGCCCCCCTTAAGTCCAATTTGGAGAACACCTTGGCATCAACAATCTGGTTAAACAAATCGGGAATCAAAGGAAGGGGGTAAGGATCATGGACAGTAATCTGAATTGAGTTCACGGAAATCCAGACATGGCCTAAGAGTTCCATCCTTTTTCTTTACAAAGAAAAACCCAGCTGCCACTGGAGATTTGGAAGGTCTTATGTGTCCTTTAGCCAAACTCTCAGCAATATATTCTTTCATGGCCATTCTCTCAGATCCAGAAAGGTGATACAGCCTAGATTTGGGCAATTTTGCTCTGGAGATAAGATTGATAGGACAATCGTATTCCCGATGTGGGGGTAAATCCTGACATCCACCTTCAGAAAATACATCAGCGAAATCAGATATAGAAGCGGGAAGTATCTTAGTGGTTAACGCAGAAAAAGATGTATTAAGACAATTGTCAACGCAATAATCACCCCAATCCAGAATCTGTCTAGTATGCCAATCGATGGTTGGATTGTGTTTGCTTAACCACGGTAAACCCAGTACGATAGGAGCAGGAAGACCTTCCAACACAAAACATGAAATTAGTTCCTGATGAAATTCACCCACTCTTAGTCTGATATCATGCACCATCTGAGACAAACACTTCTGAGATAGGGGTGCAGAATCAATAGCAAACACAGAAATCTTCTTTTCCAATGTACTCGGAGACAATCCATGCATATGGACAAACTGAGCATCAATCAGGTTCACCCCTGCCCCGCTGTCAATAAACACCTCAATTATCACAACCTTTGACTCTAGCGCCACCTCGGCAGTCAGGAGAAAACGGGTACTACAGGATGAAGACAAATGCACATTTTCTGTCTCTCCACCCACTCCTCCAAGATTACCAGAATGCTTAAAGGTGGAAGCAGGAGTAGCTCCCCCTAACTGCATGGGTTCATCCCCAGACATCAACCTAGGAGTATCTTCACCCAAAGTGTCATAGGAAGACAATACACTATGTGATAGTACGTCCTGAGAGCGGGGGCCCCTACATCTCTCTCTCTCAGGCGTCTATCCATGTGTACAGCAAGAGACATAGCGGCTTCCAAAGACACTGGAGTTTCATGAAAGGCCAAAGCGTCCTTCAGCCTTTCTGATAACCCTTGACAAAACTGACTACGGAGAGCCAGATCGTTCCATTCAGTATCCGTAGCCCACCTGTATGAAACTCAGCACAATAGATCTCAACAGAGCGGTCACGAAGGTCACGTAACTTGGTCTTGGCCAGGGAGATGCGATCCGGGTCATCATAGATAAGCCCCAAAGCATTGAAAAATTCATCCACCGACTGGAGAGAATGCGATCCGGTCGGCAGAGAAAAGGCCCATGACTGTGCATCTCCCTTGAGCAACAAGATCACCACACCAACTCTCTGTTCCTCATTACCAGATGAACATGGACGCAACCTAAAGTACAATTTGCATGTCCTGAACAAAATAAAGTTATCACGTCCCCCAGAGAATCTATCTGGGAGAGTGACTTTAGGCTCCAGACAGGCCTGGCAACCACCACCCCCGGGACCAACAGCCTGTGGTCTCTGAATCTGGGTGACGGTCGTGTGGAGGTCAGCTACCTCCAAAGACAGCCCCTGCAGCTGCCCGGCGAGTACAGCAATAGGATCCATGGCTGTACAGATACAAACAACAAAGTGACGGTAATTGGCGGTTTATAATGTCACGCACAGATGTGGGGGGGAAAAACAAATCAAGCGTAGGAGGGAAAGGAGATTAGGCCTAGAAACTAAGGAAGGAAGATGGACACCTCCTACAGGAAACCCTGGCTCAATTCCTGTCTATCTACCAGTATCAACAGGCCTCAAAGGTAGGCAAGTTCATACACAGGAACCTAAACACCGAAATGACCCTATAGAACCCTGGAAATTAATGACAGGAATGAGTCTACCTGTTCCTCCAAAAGGAAGGACGAACAGAAGTCTCCCTAAGGCCTAATAGCAAAACAACAGGAGGGAAAAGGAAACTTATCTTTCAATGAAGAAATGGAGGCTCCAGGATCTCAGCGGAAAACCAAACTGCTGCTCACCACCACAACAACTGAAGCTATAAACCACAAGGAATAGTGGGAGAAGAAACAATAAATAGGGGAGGGACAATTACCACACCAGGAACACCTGAGGGAAAAGGGTGTGGTAAATACCAACAACAAAAAGGGAAAACATGTCAGATTATACCACGTGTTGCCAATCTGACAGACTTCCTGTTACCTGTCATAGGAATGTCCGTGACAATAACACTGCCCACACTGTCTCTTCAGCATAACCAACATTCAAAGTGCAAAACACTGCCTGCGCTCTTCTAGTTCAACTGAGGGCATCAGCTTCAACTGTTTCACTGGGTATGTGCCGAAAACGTCACTTGGCTCAACACATGCCCAATGAAACAGTTGAAGCAGATTCCCTCAGTTGAACTGGAAGAGCACAGGCACAGGCAGTGTTCTGCACTGAACCTTTTGGCTATGCTTGAGGGAAAGGGTGAGTGGGGTTATCGGCTCCTAGTGATATAGAGGGGGGGCAGCAACCGCGCTGCTGGGGGAGTAGCGTATGAGCGGAGAGAGAGGCATGCTTGGGCTCTGTAGTGGAAGAGGGCCTGGGCACTCGATGGGGGGTGTTACTGGGCTCCTTTGAATGAAAATAACACCCTTTTTGCACCTTTGTGCCTCATTAGCATATGGATTCAAGGGTTTCTGTCACGGGTTGTCTCACTTCAGTAAGTGGCATTTATCAAGTACAGGAAGTTAATACAAGCCACTTACTGTATTGTGATTGTTCATATTGCTTCCTTTGCTGGCTGGATTAATTTTTCCATCACATTATGCACTGCTCATTTCCATGGTTACAGACCACCCTGCAATCCATCAGTGGCGGTAGTGCTTGCACACTATAGGAAAAAGTGTCAGCCTCTCTGGTGGCCGGGACCATGGGAGCGCACATAGGCTAGTGTTTTTTCCTATATTGTGCAAGCACGACCACCACTTATGAATTGCAGGGTGGCCTGTAACCATGGAAATGAGTAGTGTATAATGTGATGGAAAAATGTGAGACAACCCCTTTAACCCTATTAAACTGGCTGACATTAGCGATGTGCTAATGTCAGCAGACCCTAACTCTACTATTCTTATTTTTATTGATGCCCCCCCTTACTGCATAATTTTAACTTTACTGATATGCAAATTAGCCTCTAGGAGCAGGAGGGCATTGCTTCTGCTCCTAGAGGCTCTGTTCTCCCACCTCATTCCACGGCCTGCTGTCCTTGATTGACAGGCCAGCATTCCTCTTCTCCTGCCGGCCCTGTGTGCTGCGTAAATCTCACACCTGCGCAGAGTCGTTTACCCAGCACACAGGGTCGGCAGGAGGAAACAAACTGGCCCTATCAATCAAGGACGGCAGGGTGTGACATGAGGTGGGAGAACGGAGCCTCTAGGAGCAGGATCAACCCCCTCCTACAGTCTAATTTGCATATCACAAACTTTAAAATTGTGCAGTAAAAGGGCCATGAAAAGGCATAAGAAAAGTAGAGTTAGGGTCTGCGGACAATAGCACATCGCTAATGTCAGCCAATTTAATAGGGTTAATTCTGGTGAAACCCTTTTAAGTAAATATAATACAGGCTCCAAAGAAAAACATATGGAAAGAAGGTATGAAGTGCTATAAGGACATACTTTTGGTTTAATATTGATTCTCTAGGCGACAGATTCCCTTTAAGTGGCAAACAGTGTGGCCCACCAGCCATCTGCCCTTTAGGGCAGATTCTCAGTAGGGGTCTCTTTCACTCACACTACCATGATAACTTCAATCACACTGCCATAGATTTTCACTTTTTTTTGGAGCTAATACCCTGGCCTCCTTGCTCTCCCATCAGACCTGGCTCATCTAGGCCCCGCCCACTAGCCTGCTAAGCCACGCCCCTATTTACATGGCTACATAGAAAGAAAAAAGTTTCAGGGCAGGAACATCAGCGCACCTGAGGGGAGCAGGGAGGCACCGAGCTACAAGGAGAAAGGCAGGTTATCCATACAGCCAAGGATGACATCACTATGTCAGCTCCATATAGTGGCAATTTTTTTTAGACGGGTTCTCTATTGTATTTCACAGAGTAAGTACAGGGGACTGACTCTATGCAGCATACATACACCTATTAAATGGTGGGGCTATGCTTTTATGCCATTGATAGTATAAACTATTTGCTTGCCGCCCATTGGTCTATTGAAGTCACGTGAGCAGGCCATTGACCAATCACACACCACCTAGAACTGAGTGACGTAATAGGCATTGTCATAGTAACCCAAGGGCTTGAGTGCAGCTCGAGCAGAATGTCCCTGAGGGGAGTGGAGAAGAGGCAGCCAAATGCCTGAAGGGTGCGGAGCTGCAGGAACCGAAGGATGAGAAAATCACGAAGAGGGCTCCATCTAGTGGCGGTGCTTGGTACTATATGATTTTATATGCAACCTAAATGTCTGTACAGCTTCGGCTGCGTCCGTTACGAGTCTCCCATGTCGATTGCGTCCACAAATCCTTTAACAGTAACAGAGCATGCCCCGTTATTTTTTTTTCAAGTAACGTGACAAAAACCCGATGGACCCCTTCTGGTCCGTTGGGCACTATTCGTGTCAGTCATATCCAGTCACCGAGATTCATTTCATTTTTCTGTTCCTATAGCAGGACAGATGAACGGAAATAATGGTAAAGATGTGAACACAGCCTTACACGTGACGCAGTAGCTGTGTATTGCCATCGGGTCTGCATTTTAAAAAGGGATGGTGCAAAACTCTTCAAGGGATTGTCTGAATTAACTAAAAAAATGCAGGGAAGGTATTAGAATATTTATAAAAAATAAAAGATGTAGACATATTTTACGTTCTCTCACAAAAGAACACAGTTCCAGCACCTGCCCGTTGGGCTTTGTGTTCCTCACTGCAGCAATGACATGTCTGTATAGAGCCCATCACTAGCCTAAGCGGTATATGGCATAAGACGGCTTAGACCAGTGGTTGGCTGCAGCAGTCATTAACAAGCACATCACCCCTGCTCAGAGGCGTAGCTACCGGGGGGGGGGCAGGGGGGCGACAGCTCCGGGCCCAGTGACTCAGGGGGGGCCCAGCAAGAATGACCTTAAAACTATCAGGCGAATACCAGTGACAAAACTGAACTTCAGTTCAGTTTTGTCCCCATTGACAATGAATGGGGACAAAACTGAAGCGTTTTATTCCGGTATTGAGCCCCTATGACGGAGCTCTATACCGGAATAAAACAACACTAGTGTGAAAGTAGCCTTAGGCCTCTTTCACACTAGCGGCAGCACGGATCCGGCACCTAAAGGGTGCTGACGGATCCGTACTGCCGCAATACATGTGTGGAGCTGGAGCAGCGGTCCGGCCCCACACATGTTGACACAGACATTGGGACAAGACACAGAGAACATACATACACACACATACACACAAACACATACATACTTACATACTCCAGCCTGGGACGCTGGCAGCACGTCTTCATGCGCCTCCTGCGCGCAGTGATGACGATTCCCCACAGCGCCCTCTGCTGGGCGCAGTGGGGAAACGTCATAGCTGCGCGCAGGAGGCGCGTGAAGACATGCTGCCGGCGTCACTGCCTGGAGTATGTGAGTATATATGTGTTTGTGTGTATGTGTGAGTATGTCTGTATGTATCTCTGTACATGTGTAGCCGGATCCGGAATGACCCCCCATTGCAAGTCAATGGAGGACAGATCCGGATTACTGGTGTGTCACACCAAACGGATCCGTCCCCATTGACTTGCATTGGGGGTCATTCCGGATCCGTCTTGGTGCGGATGCCTGGACCGGAGAGAAAACCGCAGCATGCTGCGGTTTGTTCTCCGGTCTGAAGACGGAACGGAATGCTTTCAGGAGCATTCCGTTGTCTTCAGTTCAGTTTTGTCCCCATTGACAATGAATGGGGACAAAACTGAAGCGTTTTTTTCCGGTATTGAGCCCCTATGACGGAACTCAATACCGGAATTTAAAAACGCTAGTGTGAAAGTAGCCTTAGTTGTACATGCATGTTTACATTCAATTTAAAGGGGAGATGCTCTAGTAGCATCCTTTGGATTTTCTGTCTTTTCCGTCAGACCAGGAGCTGACAGACTCCTAATCTGTACTCTCTGATCTCCTAAACACTCATTATAGCTCAGTTCTTATCTTACTGATAACAATGTGTTTACAGTGTTTATGACCTCTCAGTAGTTTAGAGATAAGGTTTACTTCCAAACACTGGGCTTTTTTGATGAATTGAATATGCTGGCACTGCAGACAATATGTATTCTGGGCATCTGCTGCATATATTAAAATTGATATTACCATCAGTACCAGACTCGTTTCGGAATTACTATTCCTTCCTCAGTGGCAAAGTGCATTATGTATTCGTCGGGACCGTTTGTTGCCTTTATAAGACTGAGGCTATTTTCACACTAGTGTTTCTATTTTCCGGTATTGAGATCCGTCATAGGGTCTCAGTACCAGAAAAAAAACTCTTACGTTTTGGCCCCATTGACAATGAATCGGGACAAAACGTAACTGAGCAGAATGGAGTGCTCCAAAATGCATTCCATTCCGTTTGGTTGCGTTCCCATACTGGAGAGCAAACCGCAACATGCTGCGGTTTTCTTTCTGTCATGGGATCCATCCTGACCCACAATGCAAGTCAGTGGGGACGGATCAGTTTTCTCTGCCACAATATAAAATGGATCGGTCCCCCATTGACTTTCAATGGAGTTCATGACGGATCCGTCCCAGCGATGTTAAAGATAATACAACCAGATCCGTTCATAACGGATGCAGATGGTTGGATTATCAGTAACAGAATCATTTATGCTGAACCCTGCCGGATCCAGCAAAAACGCTAGTGTGAAAGTACCTTAAGTTGGACAATTACAAAATGTGGACCGGAGTGCATTCTCCATTCTGCATCAACGTACGATACAGACCTTGTAGTACTGCAAGCTTATCACCATCTTTTTAATGAATGGTTTATTACCATCACATACCCCAGAATATGGGGATATGTATGTTGATATAGACTTACATGATATAATTGACTACACTGAAATAATAGAAATAAGTAAAAATGACAATAAAAATAAAACGCATAGTACGTTCCATCTTGCAGGATGACCAGCACCCCTAATCAGTCATTGTTTCTGTTTAGTCCTCATGCTTTCTGAATGGAAAGAGATCCGTTCAGGATGCATCAGGATGTCTTCTGTTCCATCCAGGGCTGTGGAGTCGGAGTCGGTGTCCATTTTGGTGGAGTCGGAGTTGGTATAAAATGGACCGACTCCAAAAATATATAATAATTTGGTACATTTAGTTCAATGCAGTATGTGCTGAATATATTTTCATAAGAATTTGGGAAAATGATGAAATGTCCTATAAATGTCTGTTCTATTCCTGAACTAAGGATCTAGGCTTTTAGTTGAGATGACTGTGTGCTGCCCTTTATGTAGATGCTCAGTAGTGAAGCTCCTCTGCTACAGATCAGAGGAAAAAGGCACTGGGAAGGAATGGCTGCACTCATCTCAGATCTACTAGAGAAAACAGGATTAAAGAGGTTTTCTCACTAGTTACAAAGATTAGCTTTCAACATAAATGGACAGTTAAAAGATGACATTTTCTAAATACAGTGGTCAGTAGATTTTACTTTAGTCATGAACTATAGACAATTCAGCAGGTCTCTCACTGTACACAGGTTTCTATGGTAACCTGCAGACCAGAAAGACTGTTTACTGATGGGCTGCGAGCAGAAGTGACCTCACCCCCACGGAATGATGCGACTGAGCTCTGAGTGAGATTACCTGAATTAAGCAAAATGTGTTGTGAGGACTGAGAGGGATGGCTTTACCTGTAATTGTGTTAGAGATCACAATCTCCTGCTCTGTCAGAGTAAGTTAATATATGCTAATAACTGCTGGAGACCCACCCACAGCCTGAGGAGACAGTGTAAGTGCAAACTGCCTGTCAGCCAGTGAATCAATGTGCTGAGAAAACCCCTTTAAGGCAAGTACTTAGTATATCTAAACTTTCAATAAACTGTGCATAAATCACTTGTCCAGTGTGTCTTCTCTCTGCTTTATGTTTTAGTTTGATTTTCCTCTGATGTAAAGCACCTAGGGCCTTATGTATGAAAACTGTCTAGGTGCAGAAGTTTCTTTGTAGTCCATAGAAACCTATTAGAGCTCCCCTTTCATTTCATGTAGTGCTCTGGAGAAATGAAAGGGGAGCTCTGATTGGTTGCTATGGGCAACAAAGAAAATCTAAGACCTAGACAGTTTTCATACATACGGCCATTAGTGAGCTGAACCCAGAGAAAAGCCTGATAATGAAAGTTCAGAGTAAAGATATCTAGTAAAACATAGATTACATATCTGTACTATTGATTTATGCAAAGTTTGTTTAAAGCTATCACTTAAACATGCGCCATGTATGAGGGAGTCAGAGTCGGATTGGGAGTCGGAGTCAGGGGAAATTGAGGAGTCGAAGTCGGGGCTTTGGCTTACCGACTCCACAGCCCTGGTTCCATCAGCATTCCATTTTGTGACCGGACACAAAACCGCTGAAAGCTGCATTTTTGTGTTCGGTCATAAAAATGGAAAAAAAACAGATCTGCCACTGAAAACAATGTGAGTTTTCAATGTACTTAGTGATGGATCCGTTTTGATTTCACACAACCGCATCCTAAAGGAACAGATGCATTCTGATGTGCAAAATCAAAACGGATCCGTTTAATTCCGGTATTGAGATCCTCTGCCGGATCTCAATACCGGAATTAAAAACGAAAGTAGCCTAATAACGTTATTTATATTATTCATTATTCTACGTGCTCCATTTTCATATGTACTTTGTCTTGTAACATTCACATAGGGCGGTAAAAGTGTGTTAAAAAGGAGTTAAATGGTTGACATCGGAGATGTCTCCAATCCTAGCCATTATAGTTGGATGTCAGCTGTTAGTTACAGTCAGCACCCACTGGTGATAGCAAGGACACAGTTCTCCTGCCCACAATAGGGAGAATGACATGCTCCCTACAATTGGTTGATATGGGCAACAAGGCTGATTTATCTGACAGTTTTGATAAATGAGGCTCGGCATCATAACATCAGAAATATGACACCATCTTGAATATATACATTAAGGTTACTATACACAATGAGTTGTTTTGTTTCTAGGAGGACAAATGAATTTTTGTATACAGCTTTGTATTTTGGCAGATAAAAAATACCATGAAGGTTACATAGCAATGCAAATGCAGCATCAGTCCATTACTAATGCCCAGGTATGAGGAATACTGACTGCTAAGAATGTAGCAATGCCACCATGTAGTATGCGATTTTCTCTAAACATTTCATATAAATCTTTATCTGCTCACAACAGCATCATGGCTTCATGTTTTAAGGCTATAAGATGGATCTATTATGTACCTTGTTCCAGGAGCTGCCAAGGAGTAAAATAAAACAATCACATTGATTAAAGGGGCTTTCAGGACTGGCGGCCCACTTAAAGGGAATCTGTCACCAAAAATATGTCCTTATAGTACTTACCATCTTCTTTCCATATGTTTTTCTTTTTCTTTGGAGCTTGTATTACATTTTCATAAAATCCACTTTAATGAGGCATTAAGGTGCCCAGAGGGGCATTCTTTTCATTCAAAGGTGGCCAGGAATGCCCCCATCGAGTGCCTGGGCCTTGTCCCGCTACAGAGCCCAAGCATGCCTCTCTCTCTGCTCATACACTACTCCCCCAGCCAGAAGTCGCACTACATTTTTTCCAGAAGAGTAAAAATACTCCTCTTACCATTTTTGATGAGTATTTTTACACAAGGAGGAGTAAGAAAGTTGCAGTAATTCCAAATACATAATATATAGGCCTACGCTTATCCGCATCTGTGTTGGAGGCTGCGTTTGGAGCCTCTGTTGCAGATTCTGTCAAAAAGACCAGACAAAAAACCCTTGTATGCAGCAATTTTTTTTTTGTCTGGTAAAAAGACTTGTGAATGAAAACTGAATGGATCTCCTCATAGTCAGCGGGATCTGTTCAGCTTCTTCCCTGTCAGTGCTGGGTTCACATCACATTTTTGTGATATATTTAATGTACACAAAAAAGTATATATGTTAAAAGATGCTTCAGACAGATGCCATACTGTGGCATCCGTCACCATGTTTTTTTTTTGTTTTTTTTTTACAGTGGAACTCCATAGTGACAGATGCCACAGTATGGCATTTGTCTGAGGTGTCCGTTAATGTGTATGTTGAACGTATGACAAAAACCCACCCTTACCCGCCTGATCCAGCACTTCCGTTACTTTCAATGTTCCGCTCATCTAACAGAGCAGAACAACAGAAATAAATGGTGGCGATGTGAACGTGGCCTAAGAGGTGGATATTTATGCAAGGTAACCATTACGTATCTAAATAACAGCAGGCAATTATGCCCAATTAATAACGTACAGTCCAATATAATGGATCCTCCCTGTACTTTACCACTTGGCTATAATAGCCTGCCTGCATTCTCTACACACTGTATTACATACATCAAATCACATACTGCACTACATACATCAGTGTGTGATGTATGTAGTGCAGTGTGTGATGTATGTAGTACAGTATGTGATGTATGTAGTGCAGTGTGTGATGTATGTAGTGCAGTGTGTGATATATGTAGTGCAGTGTGTGATGTATGTAGTGCAGTATGTGATGTATGTGTGATGATCACACACTGCACCACATACATCGATACATTGTTTTGCAGGTCCATCTCATGTCCAGGCTGTAGTCTTCAGCTCCACTGCCGCCATATATGCCGCGGTCCTTGTGTCTCCTTAATACAGCAAAACCCGGGAGCTAGCCCTTCCTCCTTCCAGCTTCCCCTGCTGCAGGGGCCTGTATCGCTCCGGCAGCCCGCCCAAACTAACCAATAACAAAGCTCCTTCCTTGGTTATTGAGGGCACAGGCAGTATCGCTATGCTGTGTGTGTCGTTCAAAGCCTGTCCTGTGTTGATGAAGGTCACAGAAAAGTCTAAGGCGTATTGACGCTGTCACTAGCAATCAATAACTCTGCCCATACTGTCCCTTCAGCATAGCCAACAGGCAAAGTGCCAAACACTGCCTGCGCCCTTCCAGTTCAACTGAGGGCGTCAGCCTCAACTGTTTCACTGGTCATGTACCAAAAACGTCACTTGGCTTGGTACATGCCCAGTGAAACAGTTGAAGCAGACGCCCTCAGTTGAACTAGAAGAGCCAAGGCGCAGGCAGTATTCTGCACTGAACCTTTTGGCTATGCTTAAGGGAAAGGGTGAGCGGGGTTATCGGATGCTAGTGACATGAGGGTGGGGGGCAGCAACCGCGCTGCTGGGGGAGTAGTGTATGATTGTAGAGTGCTTGGGACCTGGCGACAGATTCCCTTTAAGTGGTAAACAGTGTGGCCCACCAGATTCTCAGTAAGGGTCTCTTTCACTCACACTACCATAGATTTTCACTTTTTTTTGGCGCTAATACCTTGGCCTCCTTGCTCTCACATCAGACCTGGCTCAGCTTGGCCCCGCCCACTAGCCCGCTAAGCCACACCCCTAATTTTGGTGGCTACATAGAGAGAAAAAAAGTTTCAGGGCAGAAACATCAGCGCACCTGAAGGAAGCAGGGAGGCACTGAGCTACAAGGAGAAAGGCAGGTTATCGACACAGCCAAGATGGTTTTATACGGGTTCTCCATTGACTCTATGCAGCATACACAATTTATGTCTCTGTGCGTTTTGCGCCATTGACAGTATGAACTATTTGCTTGCCGCCCATTGGTCTGTTGAAGTCACGTGAGCAGGCCATTGACCAATCACACACCACCTAGAACTGAGTGACGTAATAGGCATTGTCATAGTAACCCAACTGGCTTGCCTGCAGCTCGAGCAGAATGTCCCTGAGGGGAGTGGAGAAGAGGCGACCAAATGTCTGAAGGGTGCGGAGCTACAGGAACCGAAGGATGACAACATCAGGAAGAGGGCTCCATCTAGTGGCGGTGCTTGGTACTGTATGATTTTATATTCAACTTTCCTGAAATGTCTGTGCAGCGTCGGCTGCGTCCGACCGTTACGAGTCTCCCTTGCCGATTCCGTCCACAAATCCGGCAACAGTAGCAGAGCATGTCCCATTCTTTTGTCTCAAGTAATGTTACAGAAACCCGATGGACCTTCTTATAGCCCGTGAGGTCCGTTGGGCACTTATTCGTGTCAGTCATATCCAATCACCGAGATTTATTTCCTTTTTCTGTATCTATAACGGGGCAGTTAAACGGAAAGACGGCTTGGACCAGTGGTTGACTGCAGCAGTCATTAACAAGCACATCACCCCTGCTGTCAGGAAATCGAAGCCTGGTGTTGCTGGAACAGAGGGTGTTCCAGTGGTGAGTAGAACTATTTTTTAAATTCCAGTCCCCTGGCTTTTTTTTGTTATTTCAAGGCCTTTCCAATCTCATCAGTTGTAGCATGTTATCAGATATTCCACAAATGTCAGATAGTTGCAGGTCCCACCTCCTGAACCAGCTCCAATCTCCAGGATGGGGCCTTCAAAGTGAAGGTAGAGAAGCCATGCATGTACCTGTCTGACATTTGTGGCATATCCTAGGGGGAGATGTCACTAAGTTTAGATGGGAAAACCCCTGTAACCTGCTTGATTGCACTTGGTGCTGCCTTACTGACAGTAGCCACTGTTTTGGTTACTGTAGGTACCATGCATCCCATTGTACCTAATGCCTCAGAATACTTTTGGGAACCAAGCTGTCTAAAGTTACAACGAGCGGCACACTCAGAATGATTAATTTGGTGCACTGCTTGTGTCTAAGTATACACCATGTACTGTGTCTGACCCCTAGAATTTTTTTTTAGTTGTACATGCATGTTTACATTCAATTTAAAAGGGTTTTTCGAGACCCAGAACCCTTTTGAGATGGCTAGGCAAGGTGCAAAGTAAAAAAAAAAAGTAAAAGGCTCTCCTGTAACCGGCACTCCAGGTCCAGTGCTGAGGTCCCTTCTCTTCTGATTCCCGTTGGACCAAAGGATGTGCTGTCTACATGCACGTCACTGCTGGCGGCCAAACAGTCACCTCAGCAGTGGCATCATTCATGTGCAGTGCCTGAACACAGCACCACTGAGGCCACTGCCTGGCTATAAGCAGTGATGTATAAGTAGACGGAGCATCATATTTCTGGTCCAGAGGTTACTGGAAGAGGAGGACCCAGAGTTCCTGAGACTTTAAAACATTTTTGCAGCCATCTCGACAGGGGTTCCTGGTCTCGGAGAAACCCTTTAAAGGTTGTGTTCTATGAAGCTATTAAAAAAGTGGGTTGATTTATTAAATTGCTTAAAATAAAAGCTGTCTTTACTGCCCATAGCAGCCAATCCACAGCGCAGCTTTCATTTTTCAAGAGCACAATACAGAATGAAACCAGTGCTGTAATTGGCTGCTTAAGGGACAGTTGTCTTTTAGGTATTTTTATAAATCAGGCCCATTGCTGCCTTTGCATAATAGCTTATTAGAATGAATATAGCAGACTTGTTCCCGTATTGATGATTGTAGCGCTCCCCTAGCCTCTCTCTGCCTTCTTTAGTGCTGATTGACAGTTGTCAATGTGTATGGTTAAAGGGGAGCTGTACTTGGCTATCTCCGGCAGTCTTATAGAGATGAATTGAACGACAATACATGTTTGACCTGCTTCTCCATTCATTTCAGGGGGGCCCTGCAGGGTATGGGGAGTTTGTTCTCATGATCAGTGGTGGTCGCAGCAGTAGAACTCCCATTAAACTAATAATTATCCCCTATCCTGTGGATTGCGAATAAAAATTACCAGACTACCCGTTTAAAGGCTATGTACACCTTTTGGGGGCGTTTTTTTATTATTGCATTGCACTCATTGTGAGCTAAAATCATTTTTAAAATTGGTCTTTATTCCAAAAATATGCCATCCTTTTTTCTGTACATAGCTGAGATGCTCTAGTAGCATCCTTTGGATTTTCTGTCTTTTTCATCAGACCAAGAGCTGACAGACTCCTTATCTGTGATCTCTGACCTCCTAAACACCTATTATAGCTTAGTTCTTATCTTACTGTTTACAGTGTTTATGACCTCTCAGTAGTTTAGATATAAGGTTTAACAGATGACCTGCACAAAGTGAAAGTGAAAGTACCAGTCACACAGCTAGAAAAACAGTAAGGTGTTTTCCAGGATTTTTTCTACTGATGACCTATCCTCAGGATAGGTCATCAGTATCTGATGGGTGGGGTTCCGACACCGGGGAGCCCTGCCGATCAGCTTTTTGAGAAGACACCGGGTGTCAGACCCCCACCCATCAGATACTGATGACCTATCCTGGAAAACCCCTTTAACCCTTTGTGACAGAACAGTTTGACACTGACAGTAAATCTTGGTGCTCCGTGTCATGTCATTTATGCATGGTTTCTTTATATATGTGTCGTAGCATTACATGTCTGCCATTCCCCGTTGAGTTGGGAACCTGTTGTTAAAAATTTGCATCCCAATCTTGGACTATTGTAAAGACATTACGTCAACAACACATGACTGCTGCAGACTTAAAGGGGTTGTGTCTCCACTGCAAGTGGCATGTATCATCTAGAGATGCACTTACTAATGTATTGTTTTTGTCCATATTGCTTCCTTCACTGGCTGGATTCATTTTTCCATCACATTATACACTCCTCGTTTCCATGGTTATGACCACTCTGTAATCCAGCAGCAGTAGCCATGCATACCCACTGTAAGAAAAAGCACCAGCCTATGTGTGCTCCCACGGTCTCGTTTAAAAAAAAAAAAAAAGGCCAATTGAAAAAAAAGATTTTTAGCTAAAAATGCAATGATAAAAAAAATGCCTCCAAATGTGTACATAGCCTTTAAATTTATTGGCACCATTCAACATTTTCTTTTCGCTTCTCTTATTCAATTATATTCCAATATATACCAATATATATTTAATTATACCAATCAGACACCACCTAGGGATAAAGAACTGAGTGATGCAATAGTCATTGCTGTGATAGTAATCTAGTGGCTTGTCTGCAGCTCGAGCAGAAGAGTGGCTGAGGGGAATGGAGAAGAGCAGGCCAAATTCCTGAAGGTTGCAGAGCTACAGCAACCAAAGAATGACATCAGGAAGAAGGCACCATCCAGTGGCAGTTCTTGGTACTGTATGATTTTATAAGCAACCATTTTGCAATTTTAACTGGTCTGTCCAGTTTCATCTGTTTCCCTTAGGAGTCTCCAATGCAGATTGCATCCAAAAAATTAGAAACAATAGCAGCACATGCCACACAAGTAATGTGACAGAAACCCAATGGGCCCCAATTCTAGTCTGTGAGGTCCATTGGGCACTATTTGTGTCCGTCATGTCCACTGACATTATTTTCGTATTTCTGTTCATATAGCAAAACAAATAAACTGAAATAATAGTAAAGATGTGGACACAGCTTTACGGATGACACTGTAGAGGTGCAGTCCATTGTCATCTGGTCTGCAAACAGGGGTGGTACAAAGCCCTTAAATGGATTGTATGAGTTAACTAAATACATGCAGGGAAGGTATTAGAATATGATATAAAAAATAAAAGATATCAACATATTTTACAAAAACCCTCTGTTCCAGGTCATGCCTATTTGGCTTTTTTTAAACTTACCTTAGCAATGACATGTCTGTATAGAGCACGTCACTGGCATAAATGATTGGCTGCAGCAGTGATGCAGAATTACAGGCACATCAGTGCTGCAGTCAGGAAAAGAAAGCCTGGTGGCACCGGAAGAAGGGTGTGTGGAATGGTAAGTACAACTTTTTTAAAAATTCCAATTCCCTGACTTTTTGTTTCTTTAAATTAGTTTTCCCATTTCAGCATTTGTGGCATGTCATTAGGTTATGCCACAAATGTCAGATACGTAGTTTCAAGTCCCACCTCAATCAGCGGACTGAAAGGTAGTTTCCTGGCTGTCTACAGCAGCCATTAGAGGGGTCTTAGGAGTTAAAGGGGTTGTCCGAGTTATGAAAAAAAAAATATAGCACTGTAAATCTGAGGGGTAGCAATATATAACTAAGTTAAGCAAGTTTTAGACAAAAAAATATGTATTTCCTCATTTCCCTGGTTCTCTTCTGGCTCTTTGTTTAGCTGCAGTAACAACAATCTCTGCCCCCCCCCCCCCCCCCGCTCTGCAAAGGGAGTGAATACAAGTGCTGCCCTGAGTGACATGTCTGCTGGAATACTCAGCAGCATGTTGCATGTGTAGGACTACAAGTCCTAGCTGTACAATGACACAGGAACTTCCCCCTACCTTTCTTGTGTAATACTCTGCAGATCTCCTCCAGTGTCAGCTCTGTGTCTGCAGGATGAGGAAGGCAGATCCTGTGTGTCTTCACTGCCTGAAGCTACTCTTGTAAAGACTTGAGACCTGAGTGTGTCCTGGCTGAAGGGGTTAATGTTTTATCTGAAAAAATCCTGGGAGAGAGCAGGAGCCGGCAGAGCAGGGGGGCGTGGCCAGCACAGTGACATCTCGGGTACAGACTCTTATCTGCTTGTGCACGAATAGCAGAAGAAGCTGACATCACAGGTCATGTGACCCTCAGTAAAATCTGAGAAACCAGCAAGTTTAGAATCACTAAGTGCTGGAAAAGCTGTTGTATTTGATTAGTTAGAAACATACAATGGACAAAATAATAACTCGGACAACCTCTTTAACCTCAAACTGTTATAACCAGCTCAGTTATAAGAAAGCACGACGTGAGCTTGCAAACTTGTTATAACATTTTTTGCTGTATAAATGTATATAAAATGAAAGGGGTTTTCCTGGAGTTTGATATTGATCACCTATCCTCAGGATAGGACATCAGTATACGATTGTTGGGGGTCTGACTCCCAGCAACCGGCTGATCATGTGCTTTAAGAGACTCCCCCTAGCTTACCAAGTTCAGCGCTGTGCATTTCATAGTGGCGGTGGTTGTTATTGGTATATTTACTGCAAGTAGGCCATGTGACCGATCAACATGCCGTCACTGACCTAGTAAGAGACTGCAGCGCTAAGACTTGTCTCACACTACCGTTTACCGATGCGTCAGGCTGTTCCAGGTGGGAACGACCTGCGGACCAGGCATTGCAAGACGCTGCCAGAATGCCATCTGACCCTATTTATCATAATGGGGTCCAATGGAGATCTAGCCAAAACCCGCTCACAGCAGTTTTTGTCCAGCTGATTTCCTGCTATTTACACCGGAACAGCCTGCCAGAAGGCTGTACCTGCAGTGTGAAACAAGCCTAACCGGAGCACATCAGCCTCCTCAAACAGCTGATTTGGAGTTAGACCTCCTCCTTCATCAGATATTTTTGTGCTGAGGATAAGCCATCAAGACCAAACGTCCCGAAAACCCCTTTGAAAAGCATCTGTCACCATAATCAACCCTATTAAACCAGGCATACTACCTGGTAGGGTTCATCATGGTGAATAAAACAAGACCTTGCCACTCCCCCTCATGGCCTGATTGACAGAGCCTGGCATCCTCACTGTTAGGTGCAAGCACAAAAATTTCAGGGCCAGGCATCATGAAAGATTTCATCGGCACATGCAAGGTTGATCTTAGGAGGTTCTCCTTGCAGAGATTTGCACTCTACAAGCTCCAGTGACAGCATCAGCATTTGTGCAGTGCAGATCTCAGCAGCAAGAGCCTCCTGAGATCAACCATACATGAGCTCAAGTCTCGCTGACACAAGAATAAGATTTCAGGGCCAGGCATCTGGAGATGGGGACAGCAGGAGGTGAACAATGTAATCAGAAACAGCAGAGATTTAACTACTTCACAACCACCCATTGACTATAAACGTCTTAGGGGTCCGGACTTATCTCTGAATGAACGTTCTGGAATCTTTCATTTTCAGTTTATTCACATATGACAGATTTGTTGAATATATTTTCATGACTGTCCCATTCTTCTTTGACAACCCCTTTCAAATCTATGGAAGTAATCTTCATTTGCTGAAGTTATTGTAAAAATTTGAATATACTACACTCTTTAAAGGGAACCTGTCACCTAAAAACCGCCTCCCAAGCGGCCAACATTACCTTAAAGAAGAACTCCCGCAAAAATTTTTATTCTCTGGTGCATGTAAAGGTGCATGATATAATCTGTAGTGATTGTCATTTTCTTATCAGTGACTGTTTCTGTGAGTAAAAACCTCTCTTCTTCTTGTAGCTGGGTCATGTGACCAACTCCCTGACCTCTAACTGACCCAGGACAGAAAGCCAGTAACTGCTTTATTCATTCCTATGAGAGCCTCACTTTCAGTCTCATAGGAATACATAGAGAATTAGACTTCCTGTCCACACATAAGTCTATGTGTGAGTTGGTAGGTCTAATTGCTGGTCACATGACACAGATAAGAAACTTCAGGATATCAGAAGTCAAAAATTCAGACACTGGTAAGAAAATGACATTCACTACAGATTATATCATGTACATTTCTAGCAGGACATGGAATAAAATTTTTGTTGGGAGTTCTTCTTTAAGGTATCGAGCAGTATGTTTCTAAAGATCCTTTTCTTTCTCAGGTCAGATGCGCCAAAATCTTGAAAAACAAACTTTAATACCCTGCAAGCGCTATGCAACAGCAGAGTTTGAAGTCAAGGGGGCAGCGGCTTCCTCACTTCAAGTCAGGATAACCACACCCCCTTTCCCAATGACCGGTTCCATTTAAAAGGATTGACTGGTTTCAGTAAGAAATTGAACAATACTAGGGAATTGCCTACAACAGGGATGGGATTTGGGCAGTTGGTCTGATCCAGTTGTTAAAATTACAACTGTGTCGCAGAATTGTTTACGTGGCTGAATCCATGCTCTGTACTGCTGTCTGTAGCTGACAGCAGTTCAGAGCATCTTCTCTTGCCTGTGATAAACTACTACTATTAGAGAGGAACCCAAAATGTCTGTGGGGAAACATCTGCAGAGACAAAACATGCCAGAAAGAAGTTGTCATCACAGTCTGGGCCGAATGGAGAAAATGAGCAAAGAGAACATGTATAATCAGAAGAGACATCACTGGATGTAATAGGTATGTAGTGCCGTATCATTGAATTTAATGTCAATCAAAACAGTGCTAGTACTTGTGGGGTTGCTTGGATCGAGAATTTGGCACATATGCATTGGGGCTTGGGACCAGGATCTGTTGAGACCCTAGCAAAGCCCCGTTCTGTTCTGCTGTCCTGCATCTTAACTTTCTCTAGCAGCCGCGGTGGAGGTGGGAGCAGGACTCGCTAACATTTCATGCCGAAGCTTGCCTATGTTTAATGACTATCCAGCCAATCAGCATCTGAGCTCTGTATCAGCCTCTCCTCTGCAGCTAGGTCTCGATGTGTTCATCATCACCACAGCTTCCATGAGGCTAAATATACTAGTTACTGCAGTTGCTAGGTATAAAATGTTTATATAATATATACAGTGGTGTATCTACTTTGTGTGTACTATATATGGTGCATGTATTATATGTGATCCTTTAAAAGTCAAAGATCTTTATAGAGTAGAGGTTATAGCCATTATGGAGTATAGGATAGGTATTAAATGAGTGCCACAGTTATAAGGTAGTTTAGGATGTAACGGCATACTTGATCAATGGAATAGTGTCAGTTGGGAGCAGTGATTAATAGCATGGGAGTGTGTATTTATTCCGTTTTTCATTATTACATCACATACACTCATCATATCTCATTGTTTTCACGCATCATGTTTTTGCATCACATTTTTGGGTATATTGCAATAAAATTAATCATGGAATGGTACAAATTTAACACTATGTATCACGTGTTTTAATTTTTTAAAATTCTTTTTCATCATGTATATATTATGAATTGTATGTTGGTATTTATATTTATTTTTATCATTATTATTCTCTCTTCTTTTTCTTTTATTGCCTTTCTCCCTTTCTTCCCTTTCTCCCTTATTTAATTGGGTGTGTGTCACAGTGTGTTCACATAGGTCTATTTTTTATTTTTAGTGATTGTCACTGGTTATATAAAAATACACAAAAAATAATATATATTTTTTGTGTATCATTGCTTTATAGAGTGATATTTTCTAATTGTTTTTCAATTATGCTTGTATACATCTTTAATAATATTGGGCTATTATTTATGAATTACTTTTATGTATTTAGGTTGTAATAGATTGTAATTACTCCTGTTGTGGTGTCTCCTCCAGTATATGTATATATTTGTTGTTGTATAAGTATATTTTTCCTGTTTTTAAAGTCAATAAAATATTATATTTATTATTAGGTGTTGGTTTATTTTAGGTATTTTAGGTGTTGGTTTATATATGGTGTGTGTCTATATATATATATATATATATATATGTACAATAGCGTTTCACAAGTTACTAAAGTTTCAGTTACTAAATGATATAACAGTGATTCGACACGGACAGTAAATTTTGTTGCTCCGTGTCATGTCAGTGATTGCAGTAGTTCAAAAAAAGAAGAAATCCACTGCACTCACCATTAATAGCAGCTACATTTTTTTCTGTGCTATATTGCTGGTAATACATGAAAGAAAACACATGCAGATCAGCCAGTGGCTGTTTTGTGTACTCTCATGCATTCTCAAGGCCGATCTGCATGTGTTTGTCTCCCATATATACCTGCCAAGTGGTAATGGTGCATGCCGTGGATTTCTCCTATTTTAATGGTTGTTTATGTGCGTATAGCATATATATGATGTACTATTTGTATTTATGCATGGTTTCTTTATATATGTGTCGTAGTGTTACACGTCTGCCATTCCCCGTTGAGTGGGGAACATGTTTAAAATTTGAATCCCAATCCTCGTTTCCATGGTTACGACCACCCTGTAATCCAGCAGCAGTAGTCATGCATGCCCACTATAGGAAAAAGCACCAGCCTATGTGTACTCCCACAAGCCACGGTCCCAAGTGGCTTGTATTAACTTTATCTACATGATACATGCCACTTTCTAAAGAAATAATTCTGTTGAACTGGCAGTAGCTGAGTCGTCCAATGCAAGATTGATGATAAATGTGCCAATTTAAAATGGCAACTCACAATTAATTAGAATATGTGTATGGAAATATATCTAAACATTATATTAAGATTGTGTAGCGCTGCTGAGCTTGTTATCCTATGTTTCTGGCTCACCAGCCTGTCAGACAGGAGGCCACCAAAAATGTCTCCTTGTAATGAAGTTCATGCACGCATGCAAAATAGGTACATTCTTGAGAGCTTAGTTCTGGCCAACATAAGGCCGGGTCAAAGATAAAACAGGGTGACTTTTGTGGCAAAAAAAACAGTCTTTTAGATGAGATTAATTAAAAAATAATAAAAAAATTACACATTTAAGATATCTCCACCCCAATAGTAGCAAAAATATAAAATGTCATTTCTTTGTCTAATCATATCTTGTATTCAAGTTGATTAGAAAGCTAGTGTATGTGACCTTAAGATATATCACATGGCCCATAACTCATGGCAAAATTATAGACTGATCGGACATGCATGTCAGAAGCAGTGGACAGTCAAAGTAGGCTCTTAACAGTCATTCGTCAATTTTTTGGACTATTTTGATGGCATGTAAAAATTGAGTCAAGCTTTCTTAAGGCACCAAACCTTGCAAGGAGACTTAGCCTAAGTAGTTTTACTAACTTGCAAAATTTCAGCCTCCTAGCTTAACCACATAAGATACTGTGCCTTGACAAAGTTGCCACTTTGGGCTATGCAGCAAGCAGCGCATTACAGCTAGTCCATCATCAGCTGCTTGAAACTCTGGAACCAACAGAGGCCCAGATAAAAAAAAAAATTGGGGGTCGGATTTCTAGGTTGGTCCACTTGACATGGAATGACCCAAAAGTGATTTATTAATAGGAAAAGATGTCTGAATTTAATTAATTCAACAGTTACGTATGACTATCTTAATTTTCATATGTACGGTTAGCCTGATTTCCTCTCATTCGTAACAGTGTTATGACTGATAAGGAGACTAGGACAGAGTGGCTGCCAATGAAGAGGTGAAAAGGACATTTTTTGTCTGAGTATAATATACACATATATAGCCAATATTAAATTTTCTACCTAAGTACAGTTTGTTAATATTAGATGCAATTCTCTTATATTTAAGGACTTGTAATAGGAGGCTAAGGAGGGAAAGTTAATTCAGAGAGAAGGATGTGGAGGGTGAGAAGGTGGTTAATTAAAGATGTTAAGGAGGAGAAGGAACATGGGAATAAGGATATGGAGGTAGTAAAGTCAGAGGATAGCAGTGGAGGACTTGAGGATGAGAAAGTGTTATATATAGGCTGTTAGTAAGGAACAGGAAGTCTGAGGATGAAAGGAGGAAATGAAGGATGAGAGAGGAGGATAGTATTTACTGTTAAGTAGGTTTTTTTTACTCATTGGGGGACATGTATCAAGAATGGTCATACTATATGCCAGTCTTGATCTTTCTGCACTGGTGTGAGATGTTCCTAATTTATTAAGACGCAGATGCCCCTTAATAAATTAGGTGCATCTCTACCCCTACCATGTGCCACAAACTGAAGTCTGCGTTAGCCAGGAACTGGCGCAACTTCAGCTATAACTTCTGCCATTTTGTGGCAAAATTTATGGAAAATCTTTCAGGCGGCGCAAAACTCTGCCCCTCCTGCTAAGCCATACCCCCTTCTTTCTTGGCACTTCAAAGAAATGCCAAGAAACTTACATAGTTGCAAATTATTGTGCACATATGGGATGCCCCATACTTTGCGACTTTTTTCCAACACAATAGTGGTGTAATTAAGTTAATAAATATCCTCCAATGACTTTTCAGTTTTAATATAGGTACTAAGAAGTAAGTTTGCAATACAAAGTCATTTACTGTAAGAAATTGTTTAAGATTTGTTATGTTGTCAATATAGGCATGTGTATAAAATGATTAGAAAATAAAAAAAAAATACATTTGACTTACCAGTAATCGATTTTTCTTAGTCCCTTGATAGCAGCATATGGTGCTGTCATGGGCCTAAACAATATGTTAGTGCACAATGGCCGGTTATTCATCGGCAAAGAAGTGCGAATTTGTGATTTTAAGTAATAAATTGAGGATGACTATGTTAAGTGTTACACTTAATGTTAGTCTGATTTCCCCTTGTTCGTAACAACTTTGTTATGTCCAAGGAGAAGTCTAGGAGAGGGGTGGCTGGCTATGAAGGGGTATGAGGAGGCCAGTGTTTTTATTTTTTCAATTGTATTATACACATGTCTATGCTCCTACTACTTTTCTGTCTCTAAGTAACGTGTGTCACTATCAGTTAGTGTGTATTTCTGTTATATTTAAGGATTTAGATATAAGGTCTGAGAAGTAAGAGGATAAGCTAGGAGGGGATGAGTGTGAGTCGATTAAGAGAGAAGTATGTGGAGGGTGAGAAGGTGGGTAATTAAAGCGGTTAAGGAGGAGAAGGAACAGGGGAATAAGGATATGGAGGTAGTAAAGGCACAGGATAAGAGCGGAGGACTTGAGGATGAGAGAGTGTTATGTATAGGCTGTTAGAGGGGAAAAGGAAGTCTGAGGATGAAAGAGGGAAAGGAAGGATGAGAGAGGAGGATAGTATTTATTGTTAAGTAGGTTTTTCTTACTCATTGGGGGCTATGTATCAAGAATGGTAAATCCATATGCCAGTCTTGATCTCTCTGCACTGGTTTGAGATATTCCTAATTTATTAAGACGCAGATGCCTCTTAATAAATTAGGTTCATCTCTTCCCCCACCATGTGCCACAAACTGAAGTCTGCGTTAGCCAGGAACTGGCGCAACTTCAGCTATAACTTCTGCCATTTTGTGGCAAAATTTATGGAAAATCTTTCAGGCGGCGCAAAACTCTGCCCCTCCTGCTAAGCCATACCCCCTTCTTTCTTGGCACTTCAAAGAAATGCCAAGAAACTTACATAGTTGCAAATTATTGTGCACATATGGGATGCCCCATACTTTGCGACTTTTTTCCAACACAATAGTGGTGTAATTAAGTTAATAAATATCCTCCAATGACTTTTCAGTTTTAATATAGGTACTAAGAAGTAAGTTTGCAATACAAAGTCATTTACTGTAAGAAATTGTTTAAGATTTGTTATGTTGTCAATATAGGCATGTGTATAAAATGATTAGAAAATAAAAAAAAATACATTTGACTTACCAGTAATCGATTTTTCTTAGTCCCTTGATAGCAGCATATGGTGCTGTCATGGGCCTAAACAATATGTTAGTGCACAATGGCCGGTTATTCATCGGCAAAGAAGTGCGAATTTGTGATTTTAAGTAATAAATTGAGGATGACTATGTTAAGTGTTACACTTAATGTTAGTCTGATTTCCCCTTGTTCGTAACAACTTTGTTATGTCCAAGGAGAAGTCTAGGAGAGGGGTGGCTGGCTATGAAGGGGTATGAGGAGGCCAGTGTTTTTATTTTTTCAATTGTATTATACACATGTCTATGCTCCTACTACTTTTCTGTCTCTAAGTAACGTGTGTCACTATCAGTTAGTGTGTATTTCTGTTATATTTAAGGATTTAGATATAAGGTCTGAGAAGTAAGAGGATAAGCTAGGAGGGGATGAGTGTGAGTCGATTAAGAGAGAAGTATGTGGAGGGTGAGAAGGTGGGTAATTAAAGCGGTTAAGGAGGAGAAGGAACAGGGGAATAAGGATATGGAGGTAGTAAAGGCACAGGATAAGAGCGGAGGACTTGAGGATGAGAGAGTGTTATGTATAGGCTGTTAGAGGGGAAAAGGAAGTCTGAGGATGAAAGAGGGAAAGGAAGGATGAGAGAGGAGGATAGTATTTATTGTTAAGTAGGTTTTTCTTACTCATTGGGGGCTATGTATCAAGAATGGTAAATCCATATGCCAGTCTTGATCTCTCTGCACTGGTTTGAGATATTCCTAATTTATTAAGACGCAGATGCCTCTTAATAAATTAGGTTCATCTCTTCCCCCACCATGTGCCACAAACTGAAGTCTGCGTTAGCCAGGAACTGGCGCAACTTCAGCTATAACTTCTGCCATTTTGTGGCAAAATTTATGGAAAATCTTTCAGGCGGCGCAAAACTCTGCCCCTCCTGCTAAGCCATACCCCCTTCTTTCTTGGCACTTCAAAGAAATGCCAAGAAACTTACATA
>ONZH01025931.1:0-46769 GCA_900303285.1 Rhinella marina
CTGTGACACACAGAAAGGTTACACGCAGCTGAGTAAAATGGATTTGTATCACTGAGCTAAAACAACTGAAAAAAAATATATATTTTTTTTTATTTTTTTTTTTGGGAACGTGACGTGCAAGAACTATGGTAGAACTGACTGACACCCTGTTAACGGTGGCTATTTAGTCTGCGACCCAGACAAATGTCACACAGAGAATTTTCTGGATCAAGCGGTAGATGATATTGGTAGCAAATTACTTGGTTGTATTCTGTGACGAACAGAAAGTGTCACCTGGACAGTATATACGGATGGGAGCGAATGTGCTGAACTGTGACACACAGAAAGGTTACACACAGCTGAGTAAAATGGATTTGTATCACTGAGCTAAAACAACTGAAAAAATAATTTTTTTTTTTTAATTTTGTTTTTTTGGGAACGTGACGTGCAAGAACTATGGTAGAACTGACTGACACCCTGTTAATGGTGGCTATTTAGTCTGCGACCCAGACAAATGTCACACAGAGAATTTTCTGGATCAAGCGGTAGATGATATTGGTAGCAAATGACTTGGTTGTATTCTGTGACGTACAGAAAGTGTCACCTGGACAGTATATACGGATGGGAGCGAATGTGCTGAACTGTGACACACAGAAAGGTTACACACAGCTGAGTAAAATGGATTTGTATCACTGAGCTAAAACAACTGAAAAAATATATTTTTTTTTGTTATTTTGTTTTTTTGGGAACGTGACGTGCAAGAACTATGGTAGAACTGACTGACACCCTGTTAACGATGGCTATTTAGTCTGCGACCCAGACAAATGTCACACAGAATTTTCTGGATCAAGCGGTAGATGATATTGGTAGCAAATGACTTGGTTGTATTCTGTGACGAACAGAAAGTGTCACCTGGACAGTATATACGGATGGGAGCGAATGTGCTGAACTGTGACACACAGAAAGGTTACACACAGCTGAGTAAAATGGATTTGTATCACTGAGCTAAAACAACTGAAAAACAAATTTTTTTTTATATTTTGTTTTTTTGGGAAAGTGACGTGCAAGAACTATGGTAGAACTGACTGACACCCTGTTAACGGTGGCTATTTAGTCTGCGACCCAGACAAATGTCACACAGAGAATTTTCTGGATCAAGCGGTAGATGATATTGGTAGCAAATGACTTGGTTGTATTCTGTGACGTACAGAAAGTGTCACCTGGACAGTATATACGGATGGGAGCGAATGTGCTGAACTGTGACACACAGAAAGGTTACACACAGCTGAGTAAAATGGATTTGTATCACTGAGCTAAAACAACTGAAAAAACTAATTTTTTTTTTATTTTGTTTTTTTGGGAACGTGACGTGCAAGAACTATGGTAGAACTGACTGACACCCTGTTAACGGTGGCTATTTAGTCTGCGACCCAGACAAATGTCACACAGAGAATTTTCTGGATCAAGCGGTAGATGATATTGGTAGCAAATGACTTGGTTGTATTCTGTGACGTACAGAAAGTGTCACCTGGACTGTATATACGGATGGGAGCGAATGTGCTGAACTGTGACACACAGAAAGGTTACACACAGCTGAGTAAAATGGATTTGTATCACTGAGCTAAAACAACTGAAAAACTAATTTTTTTTTTATATTTAGTTTTTTTGGGAACGTGACGTGCAGGAACTATGGTAGAACTGACTGATACCCTGTTAACAGTGGCTATTTAGTCTGCGACCCAGACAAATGTCACACAGAGAATTTTCTGGATCATGCGGTAGATGATATTGGTAGCAAATGACTTGGTTGTATTCTGTGACGTACAGAAAGTGTCACCTGGACAGTATATACGGATGGGAGCGAATGTGCTGAACTGTGACACACAGAAAGGTTACACACAGCTGAGTAAAATGGATTTGTATCACTGAGCTAAAACAACTGAAAAACTAATTTTTTTTTATATTTAGTTTTTTTGGGAACGTGACGTGCAGGAACTATGGTAGGACTGACTGACACCCTGTTAACGGTGACTATTTAGTCTGCGACCCAGACAAATGTCGCACAGAGAGTTTTCTGGATCAAGCGGTAGATGAAATTGGTAGCAAATGGCTTGGTTGTATTCTGTGACGTACAGAAAGTGTCACCTGGACTGTATATACGGATGGGAGCGAATGTGCTGAACTGTGACACACAGAAAGGTTACACGCAGCTGAGTAAAATGGATTTGTATCACTGAGCTAAAACAACTGAAAAAATATATATTTTTTTATATTTAGTTTTTTTGGGAACGTGACGTGCAGGAACTATGGTAGGACTGACTGACACCCTGTTAACGGTGACTATTTAGTCTGCGACCCAGACAAATGTCGCACAGAGAGTTTTCTGGATTAAGCTGTAGATGATATTGGTAGCAAATGACTTGGTTGTATTCTGTGACGTACAGAAAGTGTCACCTGGACAGTATATATGGATTGGAGTGAGTCAGTGCTTAACTGTGACACACAGAATGGTTCCACAGTGCTGTGTGCAATGGATTTGTATCACTGAGATAGAACAATAAAAAAAAAAGAGGGTTAGATATGGTGATAGCTGCACTACTAGTGCCAGCCAGCCAAGTGACAAAAAAAAAAAAAGTCTTCTAGCCCTTAGAAGGGCTGTTGGGTTCTTTGTGGGTGATCCCTGCCTAACAGACAACTAAATGCAGGCCCTAACACTGTCCCTGAAAGGCAGCAGCTCTATCCCTAACGACATCCAGACGGCATCTGAGCCGAGCACCGCGGGCAGTCGGTAGTATATTCCAGGGTCACCTGATCAGGCCAGCCAACCCCTGCTATCGACATGTAAGGGCCCCACGTTATGCTGGGTGTACCGCAGAGTCTCCTGGCTTGTGATTGGCTGTTTTTTTAGGCTCCAAAAAAGCACGATGCGGAAGTTGCCATTTCCTCGAGCATGGCGAGATACTCGTCCGAGCAGCGAGCACTTACGAGTACCCTAATGCTCGAACGAGCACCAAGCTCGGATGAGCATGCTCGCTCATCTCTAGTAATGTCCTCTTTTAAAACTTTATCTGGGTTATCAGGCTATGAGATAATCAGCTCACCTGCCTCAGATGTGTCCCTGAACAAGGGGACTGCTGTCCTAGTAACAGACAGTCTGCACCAATACATTTCTCACAGTTCTGTCTCTGGCTAGTCTTCTGGGGATAGAGAGCCATTTGCTTTCATGAAAGATGTGGAATTTATTAAAGCCCCTAGCTGGCACAACAGCGTTATATGGTAGCTTGGATGTGGCTTGGGTTTGGATGAGATATCCAATTTTAAAATTAATACCCTCCTCCCCTTTCAACAATATAAATACTCCCAAGATACTCCTAAAATTATGTATGCTCAAGGAAAATCATTCACCTTTACGTTTTAGTTTACCAGTATTTCAGCTTTTGAGATCTCTGAAGTATCCATAAAAATCTCTCATTCTTCAGAAACTGAGAATAAAGCTTCTCCTTTGCTAGTAAGGTCCTGGTGTCACCATGTACTGGCTGGTTAATTCCCACTTGAAATAGACTTAGAAGCCTTGTTCCAGAAGTTTGCTTGTCACAAGAAAGGTCAAGTTAAAAGATAATAGAGATACCCCATCCTCTCATGTAACTGGCATCTGACTTTTACTTGTGCCCTGTGTCTATTAGTTATTCAGCCAACAACGGACTTGTGTGGTCCTTCAGAAGTCATTCTCCTCTCCGCTTTCAAATCCCTTTGAAAATAAGTCTTAAAGGGGTTCTCCAGGAACACTGAGTTTTTACCAAGTGCCTGCAGCCTGTCTCTGTAAAAAAAACATTCATACTTACCTGCCAAGCTACCTCCACTGTGCCCATGTTCCAGTTTGTGCCTTGTTTTCTTCTGGCGCTACTTGGGTATGGTTACATGCTCTGCTGCAGCCAGTGACTGGCTTTAGCTGTGACATACTGTTTGTAGCTTTGCCACTGCTGAAGCCAGTGATTGGCTGCAGCAGAGCATGTGACCATGCCCATGCAGCGCCAACTGTAAACACTCCAGTGACCAGAACATGAAAACAGCAGAGGCAGCGTGGAGGATCAGAACAGCAGGGAGCAGGTTAAGTATGAATCTTCTGTTTAGAGAGTCAGGCTTTCCTGGAGAACCTCTTGATTCTTATACAGTAGGGTTCATATTTCAGTCATGCTGAAAACTTGGCAAGATTACCACCCTGGAAAATGGTGGTACAGATGGCTTAAGATTTCCTAGGGGCCTCATGCTTCACTCTCGACACTTTTCCTGACACTGTGAATCTTTTCAATGATTTCTTTACAATCCAACTGACAATTCTTAGAAATCCATTTACCATAATTGTGTTGTGAAATTTTGGAAATTTTTCAAATCTTGCATTCTTCTCATTTGTTATATATTTAGGTTTTTTAGTATTTTTGGTTCAGGTTACCTGTAGCCAAAAATACCAAAAATTCTGACTTTAGAATTATTTCTCCTGAAATGTATTATTTCCAGTAAACATTTCACTTGATTAAAAATTTGTTGGAAAATAAAATATATCATTAGTAGGGATGAGCGAACTTTTGAAAAGTTCGGTTCGCTTCGCTTCGGCGAACTTTCATGAAGTTCGGATTCGTACGAATCGAACCTAAAACGAACCTTGCTATAACGGCTGAATAATTGCTGCTAAAATAATGGGAGTCTGATAGGGTATAGTTTCGTTTACTTGCAGTTGCTATTACAATGAAAAAAGTGGAAAAAAATCCAAGTGACTTCAACAACGCCGACGCAAAATATACGCATATTTGAGAATTTACACTAATGGGTACGCTAATGCAAACATTCCCGCACAAATAACGAACATACAGTGTAGCGTTGTCAAAGGTACGCTACTTAACAGAATATGTACGCATTAGCGTACTCATACACTGCGTCTGCGAACATTCCTACTCAAGTAACGAACATACAGTGTAGCGTTGTCAAAGTTACGCTACTTAACTGAATACGTACGCATTAGCGTACAAATCTTTAACGTACTAATCGTACGTACGCACGACGTAGAGGCATAGACTCCAACCCTTTTACTCCTCCTCCCTCTCGAGATCCGGTCAGCGCGAGAGAAGACGCAAGAAAGATGGCGTCTCGCCAACGTGGCCCTGACTGGGGCGGAATGGTTTGGGGCACTGACCCCTATGAGCCTACAGAAAAGCCCGAAGAAATATATTGGGAACAATGGAACCGGGACTCCCGGCCCAAGAAGCCGCAAGAGACACCCGCCGCGCCGGCTGGTGCGGTGGAAGCGGCTGCAGCTCCCGCTCCGCCGCCCCGGAAGAGAGATCCACCGATGAAGAAACCGCTGAGGAATTCTACGTGAATCGCAGGTCGGTGAAGAGGACATATCTACCTCCGAGTCGTCATAATTTACATCCCGGGGACTATGTGATCTATACCCCGATGAAGTCCCTCCAGGGGCCGTTTGCAACAGGCGTGAAGGTATTGACCCATCCAGCGAGGCCTGCCTGGCCCCCGGAAAGGTGGGAAGAAGAGTCAGCGGACAGCACGGAGCCGTATCACTTACCTGCTGCTGATGCCCCGCAGGCAAAAGAAGAGCCTACCCATCAGCCGGAACCCCTGATCCCAGGTCTACTGCCTCCACCTACAATGCAGGTGGGAGAGTTGGTCACCGCCACCTTCAACTTTCAGCCCACTGTGGTACATGCCAGAGTACCCTGGCAAATCGAAGCGGCCATGAGCGCCGCCCATGGGAGACCCCTACAAGAACCCCTACAGCCGGAGTGTCTGACCCCCGTCGTACCGGCAAGAGGATCCGGCCAGGAGGCGAAGGTAGGAGAGGCTTCCGCATCAGCATGCAGGACCCCCAAACTGGTCCCATCACTGAGAGGACGCCGGGGAATGGCTGCCGCTTATTGGGCAGCTTATCAGAGGCAGGAGCACCCTCTAATGTCCTTCAGCTCGAGTAGTAGCGAGGAGGACTGGCAGGCCTTCCAATAGTGGGAGCCTGCACTCAAGTACTGCCAAATAACTCCAGGACTAATGGGAGCCACCCCGTGGACTGAGCCTGAAAGGGTGAGAACCTGATTGGCTGTGTTTTAGTTGTTTATGTTGCCCTGTTTTGGCCTCATCTGGAAGGACACGTGTGGCTGGACTCCCCCCATCTGCAATAATCCAAGTTGCGCCATGTTTGCGCACCACATCCTTTTTCCCCCCTTTTCAGGTTGTTGGGAAATCACTTTTAAAAGGGTTTGTCAAGAAACCTTTTCTGCTATTTATAACCTATTTTATTACCCATGTGGATTACAAATTTCAAGTCAAATTTGGGACTTTGTTCCTGTTCCAAGCCAAAGAAGAAGAAAAAATGGACTTGAATGTAACCACAGATATCCTATATTATGCCTTTATTATATTTGTACTTAAATGTTTGCACTAATGTTTTTATATTTCAGCAACATTCAAGAATATTGCCCATTGTGTGTGTTTCTTTGCAGGTGCCACAATGTGTCCTAAATGCACTTTAATGTATGATCACGCACTTAGCCAGATAGATAGCACCTTACTTGTCTCTACCTCAGATATATATGCTGCCTCTGAGGGCGTTTCACACTAACGGTTCATGGTAGCCAGGTGTCAGAGCCACAAGCAGTTTTCTCTTTATTCCTTCAGGGTTATCCTCGCTGCTATAGATGTGTCCGGAGAGAATAGTCTCTCCTTGGAACTATGGAAGGACGGGCAGCCCCCCCCCACTCCTAGTTCATTGTCCTTTATGTGTGTGGTTAGAGAGATCTTAATTCTCTCATTGGAACTATGGCAGGACTGGCAGATTCCTCCTCCTAGTTCACTGTGTCCTGAGGCCTCGAGCACCGCCTCCAGGAAAATAACTTGCAGCTACAGATAGACATCAAGGTGACAAAGCGTAAAGCATTATCAGGCTTTGGTGCTTGGAAGGGATTACAGAATAAGGCCACCCTTCCGTTTGCCGGCTTATCATTTCACAATGGTGGGATTACAGAGTGAAGACACCCCCATGCTTTCTTTGGTATTTTATGGCCGAAATATTCTGAGTCAGTCCAAAATGGTTGCTTAGTGCAGTTTACATAGGTTGTTCGTCTGCTGAGAGGGGATAACAGAGATCGGACACCCTACTCACAAGGCAGGAACGTACCAGCATAGTAGCTCAATTGTTTATTTATGTATGTTATGCCATTTATATGTATCTATTTCACCTTGTATTCATTGGATTCCCTGTAAGCTTTTCTATATCCTAATCCTGTATGCTAATCCTAAGCACAAGCCAAGGACGGCTCGACTTTAAGTAAGGGGGAATGTAACACCCCAGAGTAGTGTTACAACTCTGCGTAACCAGCTTCTATCTGTGTGCTACTCTAGAAATGTAATTCTGTGCATTGATGTCATCACCAGCATTAATATGTATTATATTCCATGTTATGCAACTGTTTCTCATGTAATGTACCTGGTTTACCAGCAGGTGTCAGTAAATACTATGGCAGATTCAGATGTAGTTTTACCAGAATGGTACATTCCTTAGTCCATTCTGACCCCCTCTGCTGGAGAGAAGTTAAGCTCTTCCAACTTCCTGCAGTGAGGAGGAAATGACAGTTTAGTCAGAGAGTTGTCCCCTGTACCCTGATCAGGGAGGACATGTGCAGGACAGCAGAGCACCTTCAGCTCTGCTGTACCCTAAAGACAGAGTAATATAGCCTGCAATAAGGCACAACAATAATACTCTCAAGGGAAGCCAGACTTAAGAGTTAACCTCAGTTTAGAACAGGAAGCCTGACACCTGAATTTCCAAGCATCTGCCAAGTATAAGCAATAAGCTGCACTTGCTGGACACCAAGTTGAAGGATGAACCTTATTCAAAGATAAGTTAATAAAACTACGTTGGAACATTCCCACAAGTCTGCGCATCATTCCCACCTGACGACCCTCAATTACTACTACTAGTAATTTATTGCAGCCGGAGCCACCGCCTGGGGCCTGTCCGTGTCACGAGGTAGGAACACCGTGACAATCCCACCAAAGACTTGAGTGGCCTAAATACCCCTTGGCACTCCTACCACTGGGACATAAAGGAAAATCACCTTAGAGGGCCCTGGAGGGGGAAAGGGTCATTATGATTATTATGACATTATGACATTATGATTGAGTGCCTGCTGGTGAACAGACCCTTGAAAACATTATGGTTGAAGACCTGGTGGTGAACAGACCCTAAAACATTATTTTTGAGGGACTGGTGGTGAACAGACCCTTGAAAACATTATTGTAGAAGGCCTGGTGGTGAACAGACCCTTGAAAACATTATTTTTGAGGGACCGGTGGTGAACAGACCCTTGAAAACATTATGGTAGAAGGCCTGGTGTGGAACAGACCATTGAAAACATTATTTTTGATGGCCTGGTGGTGAACCAGTAGGGTTAAGAAGAGACAAGTTGAGGAGGAGGAGGAGGCAGCACTTGATTGCACCCAGTATGTTTCCAAATAGACAAATGACGGTGGGGGCATTAGTAGGAGCAGTATTCTTTTGGACCCAGAAGGGCCTAGTACAGAGAACTGAAGTTGGAAGCTAAGAATATGCACGCTTGTAAAAATCAGTTTTTATACATGACAAAATGTTGATGTAGAGTTCAGCACAGGACAGTCAACGTTAAAAAAACCCCTCTAACATTACAGCTAGTCTAGTAGGATACGGATATGGTTAAATAGACAGACAACCTCACCCACAGAATCCATGAGGTGAAGAAAGGACATTTAAAAAGGCACAGATTCAAGAAGGCTTTATGCCAGTTCCATTATCCAAAAATATGTGTCCAATTTTCATGAAATGGACACCTCACTGGCACTCGCTTTACAAATTGATAAAATGTCAAATTTGACAAATTGACAAATAGACAAAATGTCAAAAATTGACAAATTGTCAAAATGTCGGCGCGCTCAGGCACTTCCGGAGCTGTGTGGGTGACGTCACACATCTTGTTTTTCACAGAAAACCAGGATACAAGGGATTATAGGAGTAATAATCCCTTGTATCCTGGTCTATTCTGTGAAAAAAGTAGTTTTGCGTCGCCATTTTTTTTTTTTTATACCAGATTCGTCACAAATCTGTTAAAAAACGGTTCTGTTCGCTCAAAATAACGGCAACGCAAAATATACGCATATTTGAGAATGTACACTAATGCGTACGCCAATGCGTGTACACATTAGTGAACATTCTCAAATATGCGTATATTTAGGGTATGGAATATGGCATATTCCATACCCTAAATATACGCATATTTGAGAATGTTCGCTAATGTGTACGCATTTTATGAATTAATACGCATTAGCATACGCATTAGCGTACATTCTCAATAAATATGCGTATATTTTGCCTCGCCGTTATTTTAACCAGATTCGTTACGAACTTTCTCAAAATTCGGTTCGGTGACGAACCGAAATTTTGGTAAAGTTCGTAACGAATCTGGTTCGTTACGGTTCGGTTCGCTCATCCCTAATCATTAGAATACCAACCTGATAGTTACTAGCTGTAGAGTCTGATAATGAGTTTTGTGACTATTCAATGAGAGCACCAATTTTTAATACTTAAAAAAAAAAAATGTTTCTGAAAGAATTGTTAATATTAAATATTCAATGAAAATGAATTCTAAAAGGAAATTCTTTAGAAGTAAATGAAATGCTGTCATTTTTACACAAGCTCACACCTATTCTTTGCAGAATTTAACAGCTATGTGGAAATAATGAGTTTTATGTTTGCATTTTTTCTTTGATAGATATTTTTACATGGTAATAACCTCAATAGCTTGCATCAGCTGATCCACCCAGAGATTCTGCCTTCTGAGTTTGGAGGAATGTTACCACCTTATGATATGGGAACGTGGGCGAGAACACTCTTGGACCATGAATATGATGATGAAAACGAATACAATGTAGACTCATATAGTATGCCTACAAAAGTAGACATGGAAAAGGATTTGTCTCCTAAAACCATGAAAAGGTAAATTGCACTTATTCTTTGTCAGTGCTGGTACTGTTAAAAATGTCTTATAATTTATGGCAGTAAAATTACAGTTAAGAAAGATCAAGAACGTTTTATCAAGAAAGATTAGCTAAATTGAAGTAAAAATAAAAAAATGCAATAGCGCATAGTTGCCAGTTTTTGGGAGTTTTCTGGTGTGGTCAAGAGCAGGTGTTCCCAAGGTACAGGTGCAGTGGGACCGTCGAGGTGTCACCATATGTTGCTGCTCTCCTGAATGGATGGTAAGGTGTGGTGCATGCCAATGGGAAATAAGTCCAGAGAGTCAGGGTCTGCAGTAACAAGGGTACTTCTTTACTGGAGAGATTCAAGCAAAAAACAATACAGGCGAGGCATTGGGCTGCCTTCTCCAGTCTTCTCCCTGGCAGAAGAAGGGTTTGATACTGAGGAAAAGCCTGAGCTAGCTTTCCCTCTCTCAGACCCATGGTCTGTGGATCAGCGTCTCCATCTCAGCGTCTTCTTCTGGTCACTCATGCAGGCTCTCATGAGTCTTCCCCTCCAAACACTGGTCCCTAACTGCAGCACACTAGAGGCTCTGACTGCTCTCCTTATATACAGTTTTAGCTAGACTAGAACCTTCTAGTGGGAGGGGTGGAGTGGAGAAGCTCAGCACAGACAGATACATTGTAACACTTTCCATCTCTCATAGACTTACATTACAGCTTTAATGCTAATCAATGGCAATGACACTGCAGTTTTTCCAGACAAAAACAAGTTTCCAGACATAACAACAGACAGTCACAAGGTTAGGCTACCTGGGTTTGGTGGTAAACAACGTCTGGTTTTTCCCTCCAAAACATTGTCTTCTTTAAACTCAATGGCAGCTGTGGAAAATTACCAGCTTCTGATTCAAGTCCTTACGGTCTCTCATTGTTCATTAACCCTTTCCACAGAGCCTTGCAAATTCAGTGATAATGAACAGGATGTACAGTACAGACCAAAAGTTTGGACACACCCTCTCATTCAAAGAGTTTTCTGTATTTTCATGACTATGAAAATCGTAGATTCACACTGAAGGCATCAAAACTATGAATTAACACATGTGGAATTATATACTTAACAAAAAAGTGTGAAACAACTGAAAATATGTCTTAAATTCTAGGTTCTTCAAAGTAGCCATCTTTTGCTTTGATTACTGCTTTGCACACGCATGGCATTCTCTTGATGAGCTTGAAAAGGTAGTCACCTGAAATGGTATTCCAACAGTCTTGAAGGAGTTCCCAGAGATGCTTAGCACTTGTTGGCCCTTTTGCCTTCACTCTGCGGTCCAGCTCACCCCAAACCATCTTGATTGGGTTCAGGTCTGGTGACTGTGGAGGCCAGGTCATCTAGCGTAGCACCCCATCACTCTCCTTCTTGGTCAAATAGCCCTTACACAGCCTGGAGGTGTGTTTGGGGTCATTGTCCTGTTGATAAATAAATGATGGTCCAACTAAACGTAAACCGGATGGAATAGCATGCCGCTGCAAGATGCTGTGGTAGCCATGCTGGTTCAGTATGCCTTCAATTTTGAATAAACCCCCAACAGTGTCACCAGCAAAGCACCCCCATACCATCACACCTCCTCCTCCATGCTTCACGGTGGGAACCAGGCATGTAAAGTCCATCCGTTCACCTTTTCTGCGTCGCACAAAGACATGGTGGTTGGAACCAAAGATCTCAAATTTGGACTCATCAGACCAAAGCACAGATTTCCACTGGTCTAATGTCAATTCCTTGTGTTCTTTAGCCCAAACAAGTCTCTTCTGCTTGTTGCCTGTCCTTAGCAGTGGTTTCCTAGCAGCCATTTTACCATGAAGGCCTGCTGCACATATTCTCCTCTTAACGGTTGTTGTACAGATGTGTCTGCTGCTAGAACTCTGTGTGGCATTGACCTGGTCTCTAATCTGAGCTGCTGTTAACCTGCGATTTCTGAGGCTGGTGACTCGGATGAACTTATCCTCCGCAGCAGAAGTGACTCTTGGTCTTCCTTTCCTGGGGCGGTCCTCACGTGAGCCAGTTTCTTTGTAGCGCTTGATGGTTTTTGCGACTGCACTTGGGGACACTTTCAAAGTTTTCCCAATTTTTCGGACTGACTGACCTTCATTTCTTAAAGTAATGATGGCCACTCGTTTTTCTTTACTTAGCTGCTTTTTTCTTGCCATAATACAAATTCTAAGAGTCTATTCAGTAGGACTATCAGTTGTGTATCCACCTGACTTCTGCCCAACACAACTCATGGTCCCAACCCCATTTATAAGGCAAGAAATCCCACTTATTAAACCTGACAGGGCACACCTGTGAAGTGAAAACCATTTCAGGTGACTACCTCTTGAAGCTCATCAAGAGAATGCCAAGAGTGTGCAAAGCAGTAATCAAAGCAAAATGTGGCTACTTTGAAGAACCTAGAATATAAGACATATTTACAGTTGTCTCACACTTTTTTGTTAAGTATATAATTCCACGTGTTAATTCATAGTTTTGATGCCTTCAGTGTGAATCTACAATTTTCATAGTCATGAAAATACAGAAAACTCTTTGAATTAGAGGGTGTGTCCAAACTTTTGGTCTGTACTGTATATAACAACATACTGTATAAAATGCAGTAACGTTGTAATAAACAGTATAAGTTAACCTTTTCAAGTGAAATAAAGTTAGAAGTTTATAACTTTGCATATTGGGAATAAATAAACGTCCACAAATGTCCAAACGTCAAAGTACTCCCTGCTCCAGGGCACTACACAGGCAGTCTAAGAGTGAGGCTTACTATGCATATTTTTGTGTATTAACTTGATAACGACCAAGCGCTGTACATATACAGCACATGATCCACGGCTTTAATCCAAAGTGACATACATGTATGGCACTGGATTAAGGCTTCTAGCCAGGGACTCTGAGGAGGAGACTCAGTGAGTTTTTTGCAGTGAACAGAGGAAGCCGCTATGCCACTCGGCAAGTGTCTTGGTTATAGTAGAGCTGCAGGGACTTAGAAGATACTAATCAGTCCCCTGGATGCCCGATTTACAGTTGAAAAGGTGCAGAAATACGACTGCTCAGTTGTAAAAATAAGTGAAAATATAATAAAATACAAATTAAAGAAAACATTTAAAAAATACCAAAATGTCCACAACAACCAAAACTGTAGCTATAGTCACTCCCATTTAAGCTAAACTCATTTTAATGATTTTAAAAAAAAGTTTTACTTTTTTCTCCAAATAAAACAAAAAAGAAACTTTTTCTCCGTAGGGGAAAAAAAACGGAAAGCAGACGGAATGCTGCTTTGTTTTTACATTTTATTCATTTCTATTAGGACAGATGTAAACAGAATGCATTTAAAGTGTTCCGTTTGGCTTTCTGTTACTGCTATTCAGTTTTTTTCCCCTCAGATGCTGCGTTCAGACATGATCGTGGCATCTGATATAAATAAAAAATAAAATACTTACCTGATCCATTTGCATGCTCAAGCAAGATGGTGGCGGGCAGCCCATTGTGATGATATGGAGCAGGTGAGTATATTTTTTTGTTTTTTTACACTATTTCAGGTTAAATGATTTGTTACCAAGAAGCAAAAGAAAATTTGGCTATGCAGTGAATCAAATTTATCCTGAAATTCAGATTGAAGTCCACTTTGCTAATTCCTAGTTATAATGGAAAGCTAAATGCGAGTATGAACTCCCCCTTACAGATCCAATTGGATTCAACGCCTTGTATTAAAGGGGGCCAACTACTGGGACCTCCACGATCAAATGATTGGGGGACCTCAAGGGCCTTGTGTGAATTGAGTGGTAGTACATATGTGTGACCACCACTCCATTCACTTCTCTAGGATGTTCCAGAGATAGCCTAGCTCTGTACTAAGCAGCTTCATGCCAGCAATCTGTTTCCACCGCTGCTGTTCTACTCACCATTCGGCTTGGAGTTCTCTGCAAACTGTTGACTCCATTGCTTCAGTTTCTGTTCCCATAGGGCAGTGGTGGTGAACCTATGGCACGGGTGCCAGAGGCGGCACTCAGAGCCCTCTCTGTGGGCACCCACACCCTGGAAAAATCTATGGTGTACCGATATGCCCTAGATTTTTCATGCCATTCATCAGCGCAGGGCACGATGAACAGCACAGACAGCACATTGAATGCAGGCAGGCTATTATAGCTGATAAAGTACATGGAAGATATACTATACTGGACTGTAGTATTCAGGTTAAATTGTAGTGTTGGCACTTTGCGATAAATATGTGGGTTTTGGGTTACACTTTGGGAACTCAGTCTGTAAAAGGTTTACCATGCACGCACTCACCTCTGGACTTTAAAGGGCCAGTCCACGTGATCACTAAACCTTCCCCAGCCAATGGCTAAGGGTCCCCAAATATTTAAGGCATCCTCTCCAGTCGTAGGGTACCTGAGCTTTAAGGTTCCCTGTGACCAGAAAAGGTATTTGGAATACCTAGGGCTTCAAGTCTGTGTTTAAGTTCTAGTCTGTCTCCCTGTCTGTGCTACAGTTTTGTTCCTGCCAGCCTTGTTTCTGCATTCACTACTACCCTGCCCACAAGCTCTCCTAGTGTCTCCTGTTCTGTGTTGCCAATTAGAGATGAGGGAATCTATTAGCCGCTTCGTAGATTCAATACGAATCTTGGAGATTTTCTGCTGCGAAGTGAATCCAAATTTTTTGAGATTTGCTTCGTTAGATTCTAAAATGTTCTTAAAGATTTGTACGCATTCGCTACGTACTTGTCCTATAAATTGTACGCTAATGCTACGTATAAGTTACTTTATACTCTTATGCGTACGAATTCAGTTAATTAGCATACTTTTACTGTTAGTTCGTTATTCGTGCGGCAAAAAGCCCGGGCTTGCTCTGATTGGCTCAGGCTCAGTAAGCCAGTGACGCATCAGTTGTGCTGCGACTGCTGAGACGAGCAGAAGCACTGTCTGTGAAGTGCCTAAAGACAGAGAACTCTTGTGTTAAAATTGGGGCATAATTGTTCTGGGAATCCATATTACACATATCAGGGATACTGAAGGCCAGTGCAGGGCAAGTGCAGGGCCAGTGCAGGGCTAGTAATTAATCAGGCAGGGAGAGAGTCAGGGAAAGAGACAGGGAGAGAGACAAAGACCAGCTGCAGGGCCACAGTCAAGTGAAAAATGCCTGACATGGAAAAGCAAAAGGGTTCCAGCCAGACCTCGAGCTCCAAAAAAAGGAGAAGGTGGCACAGGGCAGCAGTGCCAAAGGACCTGTAGCCGGAGATTCCACTGGTAGAATTCGCAATACTTCGCCAGTGTTTCACCAGGCTAACCCACCAAGGCGCAAAATTGTATTTTCTGCCACCTCCTGGGCTTCAGTGCCCTTTCCTAGTGGTGTCCCTTTTGCAATTTATAAAATAAAAGGCCATCAAACCCCACCCCATAATCCGGCGGTTATAGAGGACAGCCTTCCTGAGGATTTCTTAGAGGACAGTCAGAGTTTGGACTGCCTGGAATTGGAGGTTGGTGGGGAACAGCCTAATTTGCAGTCCGAAAAAAGTGGTGGGGAGGAGTCTGATGATGAATCTGATGTGTTAGATTGGAGGACCTGAGAGGCGGACCGGGCTGGTAAGGAGGATTTGATAGTAGTGGCAGCAACAGAGGGCAGTCAAGTTAGGCCCAGGGCCAGGCCTTCCTTGGGAACTAGCGAGACCCCAAGTATAGTGGGGCCGGCACCAGGGTCTAAGCGTGCAAGGGCTACAAGCCTGGCCAGCTGTGGAGGGCGCACGTCGGGAGTGTGGAAGTTTTTCACCACTCTGCCAGGGGACATCAGGCCAACCACGTGTAATTTCTGTAAACAGAAATTGAGCCATGGGAAAGCCACAAATGTAGGGACCACTGCTCTGTGGAACCATCTGAAGCAGCATTATGCCGCCAATTTAGAGCAGCGCATTAATACTGAAGAGCTGGCTACTTCTCCCGGGGTCCCTCACGCCAGGCAGGCCGCATCCATGGGCCTAACTCAGCCCGCATCCAGGAGCGTAACTAGTACATACACATCGCCCACTGCGTGCATTTCTCCACCTCATCTTATTCGCCAGCCGTCCATCGCCGAGTGCATGGCCAGGAAGCAGGTTTACGCCACAAGTAATCCAACAGTGCGCAAACTGAATTGTCACCTGACCAAGTTGCTGGCTGTGCAGCCTCTGCCATACAATTAAGTTGACTGCACAGCTTTTAGGGAGCTATTGGCTTGAGCTCAGCCACGCTGGCAGATCCCTAGCCGGCATTACTTCTCAAACAAAGCTATCCCCGCCCTTTACTCCTACTTGGCAGACAAAGTCTCTCTGCAGCACCGTGCACGTCACGGTGGACACCTGGAGCAGTGCTTACGGCCAGGGGCAATACATGTCCTTTATGGCCCACCGGCTGAATGTATTTAGTGCTTTCCATCCAGGATTGCAGCAGACCACCCAACAACTATCCGCTTCCACCTCCACTGGCAGTTCATATCATATGTGCCAGGTGAAATGCTGCC
Source organism: Rhinella marina (assembly GCA_900303285.1). NCBI lineage: Eukaryota > Metazoa > Chordata > Amphibia > Anura > Bufonidae > Rhinella > Rhinella marina. Next base: position 16,523 of record ONZH01025931.1, read on the forward strand.
ACACTGTCTTAGACGTAATTTGTCTTGGTAGCAGAAGCCACACAGGCCAGCGCTTGCTGCATTACATCAAGCAACAAATAGCGCACTGGCTGTATCCCCGTCAGCTGGAAGTGGGCAAGGTAGTGAGTGACAATGGGACAAATATAGTGGCAGCGCTGAACCTGGATCAATTCACTCGTGCTCCCTGTATGGCACATGTCCTAAATCTAGTGGTGCAGAGATTTCTAAAAACATTCACTGGTCTGCGCACAGTGCTGGCAAAGTCACGGAAGCTTTGCACTCATTCGAGCCATTCTTATGTGTCCCGCCACACTCTGCTGAAACTGCAGCGGCAAAACGGTCTTCCGCCACACCGCTTGATAGGTGACGTGCCAACCTGGTGGAATTCCACGCTTCATATGTTGCAGCGGCTCCTTGACTTGAGCAGCGTAGAGCAGTGGATGATTTTGTCCAGCAGCTGCCAGAATCTTCGACCATAGGGAACAGGTGCGGCTTTGATTTCCATCAGTGGAGGCTGGTCCGAGATGCCTGCACTGTTCTAACGCCCTTTGAAGAAGCCACTCAATTGGTCAGCCGGGACAGCTGCAGTGTGAATGACATAATTTCACTATATGTCATATATTTGTCCTGGAAAAGACACTGACGCTCATGCAGCAGGGGGCAATGGGGGAAGGAAATACTGGCCATCTCTCTGAACACCATGCTGTCACTGTGGGGGAGCCCCAACGCCAAAGTTCCCTTGCGGTGCAGGAGGAGGATGAGGAGCTTCAGGTAGAGGAGGGGGAGGAGGAGTATTTTAATGATGTTGATGACCAGGATAAGGAGGAGGAGGAGGAGGAGACACAGCTGGAGGATCTGGAGGATGATGATGAGACTTTCAGGGACACTGAAGTGTCTCAGAGAGAGGCTAAGATGGAAAGAACTGGCACCTCGAGCATGCTGGCCAGGATGGTGAGCTGTATGCTCACATGCTTACGCACTGACAGGCGTATCCTAAAAATAAGGCAGACTGACTGGCGATACTTCTAGACCCGCGGCATCAATCCAACATGGGGGATTGTTTTCCTCCCCAGGAAAGGGAGGAGAAATTAGCTTCATGCCGGGAGAAGCTATGTAGTAACCTGGCCACAGCTTTCAGCCAGCCCCAGCCTGCTGCCAGCGTCTCTGAGAAGGAGGTCCGGCAGAGTCATCCACCTCCTGCCACAACCAGTTGTAGCCAGTTAAGCCTCATGAGTATGATGCAACAATTTTTTTTGGCCTCCCAACAGCCGCAGCCAAGTGAGCAGGCCCAGACCACCCGCCTCAACGAACAGGTTCAGGCTTACCTGCAGTCTGGCTTGCAAAGCCTCTTCTCAGACCCCCTGGACTTCTGGGCAGGCAGAATACAACAGTGGCCAAAACTTTCCCACTATGCACTAGGGCTTCTTTCCTGCCCAGCCTCAAGTGTCATGTCAGAAAGGGTTTTTAGTGCCGCTGTGGGGGTGGTGACACCCAAACGGACCAAACACCTGGCAGTGTGCAAAAAACACCTTTATAAAAATGATTAAAGGCTGGATTACCTCCGATTTTCATACTCCTCTTGCTGAGGCAGATAATTAGATCAGGCCTTGAAGGCCGAAATAGTCTGAGTGTCTCCCCACTGTTGCTGTCAGCCGCCCATAACGTAACTTGCATGCCAAACGTCTTGTGTCATGGGCTGTGCGAACCCGAAGTCTCCAAACCAAAACTCTACGTTTTCTACATTAGCACTTAGCAGGCAAGTAGCTGTTGTTATACACCATTATTAGTTCTATTTGGTATATTTACATTTGTTTTGGAGCCTTTACCCCCCCCCAAAAAAAAATATATATATATATTACAAAAAATTAAAAATGGAATTAAAAAATAAAATTGTTACACTGTTGTTACCTCCACCTCCCGTAACAAGTTACATTAGCGGAGATTGTTATACTCCACCGCAGTTTGTTGTATTTACTAATCACTCTCTGCTGATATACCCCGTTCCCCACTACTACTGGCCGCGGCAGCCATGAAAAGCCCATATATAATTTTCACTGCCTATCTTTACAAGGTAGAATGTTTACAGGCTTGTTGTCCAAACAAGCCAAGCCTTTTTCTCTTACTGTAATCCATGAACCGGAGTGTGCGTAATTTATTAATGCTTTGGCCGGCAGACACCCTGTGTTCATTAATCCGGGAAAATGGCCTTTGGACAATTTTTGGAGGCTCCTGCCTAAACAGACATCCCTGTCTTCTTCACACTATGTCAGGAACGAGTTAAAGGTTTAAAAAAAACACTCAAAACACAGGTTTAACAAGAATATTTTTAGTAGTAAAAAATAAATAATATAATATTTAACTAAAGAAAGGACAAAAAAAGGTTATGCCGGCCTTTGCCAACATCTGGCCATCATCTCTTGCATTTCCCTGAGCTCTAGCTGCAGGCTGCGAATAAGCCGGGAGGCAGCATGGAGCCTGGTCTCAAATCAGCGTAAGGCTGCTTCCACTTGAAAGTCAGGGGGATATCTGTAGGGGTGGAAACAGTAATATAATTAGTATGATCGAGTTAAAGTGGTTGTCCCATGAAAAAAATTCTAAAATTTCAAACCAGCACCTGGATCAGAATACTTTACCAATTGCATGTCATTAAATTTTTGTTATATCTACTGGAACAAGTTATTCAGTGACATGTATCTGTATTGAGCCTTTTTTTCTTTTTCTTTGAAGCTCACTGAGAAGGCCACACATGGTCAGTTTGGGATTTGTACTTACTGGACACCCATACTGAGTGGTCTTCGCATGGTCCAGGGGAAAACTCCTCCCTGACGGTTGGAGCTCCAAAAGATAAAACATAAATTTAGCTTACCGTATTTTTTGCTTTATAAGACGTACCTGATGATAAGATGCACCCCAGATTTTAGAGTAGGAAAATAAGAAAAAAATATTTTTCATCACACCTCATATCAGACCCCCCATAAATTTCAGACCCCCATATCAGCCCTCCATGTCAGACCCCCATCAGACCTCAGATCAGCCCATCAGCCCCCATATCAGCCCACTGTGCCCCCATCAGACCTCAGATCAGCCCACTGTGCCCCCATATCACCCCACTGTGCCCCCATATCAGCCCACTGTGCCCCCATCAGACCTCAGATCAGCCCACTGTGCCCACATATCAGCCCACTGTGCCCCCATCAGACCTCAGATCAGCCCCCATATCACCCCACTCTGCCCCATCAGACCTCAGATCAGCCCACTATGCCCCCATATCAGCCCACTGTGCCCCCATGAGACCTAGGATCAGCCAACTATGCTCCATATCAGCCCACTGTGCTCCAATATCAGCCCACTCTACCCCCATCAGACCTCAGATCAGCCCATCAGCCCCCATATTAGCCGACTGTGCCCCCATCAGACCTCAGATCAGCCCACCCAGCCCCATAAGGATAAAATAAAAAACTCTCTCACCTCTCCACAGCCGGATCATGTGTTTAAGCTCTCTGGAGCGAAGTGCTGATGATCCCCTGGATGCCATTTTGCAAACTTCACTCTGCCTCTGAGGAGTGCATGCCGCAGCCTAGCCTTGTGCGTGCCTGCGTATTACGCAATCGCTAGACAGTAGTATGCTTAGGATTCGTACGCAATTTGTACGCTCATGTGTACGTGTTCACACAAGTTGCGTACCTTTAAAAAACTGTATGTTCGTTATTAGTGTGCAAATGTTCGCAAAACACCTCATAATAACGTATGATTTGTACACAGCTTCACCAAATAGATTCGTATGAGGTACGAATCTTTTGAAAAGTTCGACGAACATTCGGCGAAGCGAATTTTTAGCCTTCTAACCAGGTTTCCTAAAGTCAAGTTCTTCCTAAAACCCCATTATCAGTTTTCTTTGCCTGAAGCTTCTGATGCTTGCATCAGTGTCCCTGACCTCAGTAGATCAGCTGTCAACTATACTGGGACTATACTAGGAGGTAGCAGTCTGGTTGCTCCCCTGCGGCAAAGGCCAGATCCCGTACAGGGGTTAAAGGATGAATACCGGAAGAGTGCCAGAATGACACCCTAAGTGTTTAGCCCAAAAACAAACCAGTTAGTTGACACAGTGGGTCCACACTCACTGATCTTTAAGAAGCAGGTCCATAGAAAAGACCTCTGAGGTCCCTGTTCACATAATTGATAGGGGTCTCAGTGGTCGGTAGGAGTCTTCAGCATTGATCCAATTATCAGTTATCTTGTCCACAGGTGATACAGGTTGTGAACAGTTAAACCCATTTAAGGATATGCATGTTTGTACTCCATTGACTTCTGTGAGGTGAATATGGATTCCTCAGTCTTGCACCTGGTATACTGGGGGGAATAACATTGGTGCCTAAATGAAATAAATTTTCCTTTGATGCATTTTGTATTATTATAACAAAGCTAAAATTATTTGATGAGAAAATTCAGATTGCACACCAGATGAAAACCCAAAAAGAAATAGGAAATCCCTGTATACATTTTATTCATAGCAATGATGAAGACTACCTAGAGATGTGATGTGCAGGAAATAAGGAGACATAGAAAAAATAATAGAGACATCAGTGTATCAAAGTATCAAACTATATGTTCAACTGAGTATAAATAATGTAAACTGAATTAATAATATTCATAATTTATAATCTGTATTTATTAGCAGACCTAAATATAGTTTATTTTTCGAAGGATGCATTAGGGAGGTTTGAATTCTCAGAACACAGTATCTCATTTTTGCCTAGCAACATGCATATGAATAAGGAACAGCTAAGAAATACAGTGCTGTGTAGTTTTGCTCTGCTATTTCCAGTGCATGAATATGTATCGAATCTGAAATGTTTTCCATCGCAAATTATAGACATTATTGAATGTCAAGACATTATCCTCAGGGCTTTTGGGAACATTGCGCTGTGAATCTAAAAAACAGTCCTTATTTTTTTGTTGGTTTGCAGATCTCAATCAGTAGTGGATCCTGGGGTGTTGAAACACAATGACAAAAACGAAGACGATAACACGCAGCAGCCCTTACTGTCTCTTGATTAATGCGATATCTGCAATGCTCATGATATGGAAAAAAAGGGGATAATTTCCAACGACAACTAAACACTCTACAGGAATGTACCAACTGGAAATGTATCATATATGTTAATGTTGCATAATGTAATATTATTAAAAAAAGGTTTTCTCTACTGTCCAAGTGTTAAGGAGGCCACGATTAATGCTTTTATTCTGTAAGTGCCAACGTGTGGTTTGTACATAGAATCCAAAGTATATCTCTGTAGATTTATATGCACTCATTTGAACACTTCTGTGAAAAACAATATTTCACCCATCCATATTCAAAGTTGTGTAAAAAATACAAAAGACACCGTATATTATTATATTGGGTTCCATCCTTTTATATAAAGCCATATAGCAGCCACCATACTGCTTTTATTCTGAATATTGCATAAAGACATTTCCGTATATAATTGCTTTACTTATATCTGGACAAGTCTTTTGCTGCTTGCTGGAGAAGTCCTGGGAAGATGCAGCAAAGCATGTTGGCTTTATAAAACAAGAGAACCAAGCCCGTGATGTGCCAAACTGCTTTGTAATTGAGACTTGCAATGATAGATTTGCTTTTCTAAAATATTTATCTTTTTTTACATTATTAGTATTATTTACTCCGACCAGAAACTGGAGTGTGTAACCAGTGCCATTGAGTAGAGACAAGTAGAACTATTTTTGGACTCTCTGATGAATTTGTCAAGCAGTGCTTCTCAGAAACGGAACTACAGTATTTCATCGTTGATAGTAGATACGTCTTCAGTATTGTACATTGATTACTACGGGTTGGTGTGTTCACAGACAGTAAGCTACAGTCACCCTCTAAACTTAGCAGAAGTTACACTTGTATTTTTTTACTGTGGTTTTGGTTGGTGTCCAAAATGTTTTTCACGGCTTTGATGATGATTATTGTATAACACAGGATGAGGGAGATGTTACCATTGCTCCCTCTTTTAGTAATTTGTATAGGGTGTATTCTTTTTGTCATTGATAGCTATTGTATCTTGTGATTTTCTATGTTTTCGAGCATCGTTTCCGCCAACTGAAAAGACTAAAGTCACCAGTTCGAACTATACTACACATTTTCCACACTATTTTTTCCATATAATTTGTTCTAATTTTAGTGTATCCTAAAACTGTGATTGTGTATATTTTTAATGTGTTGTCCTATTTATTTTCAAAGCACTAGGTTAGCTAGTACTGGTGAATTCCTGTTGAAGCTACAGGCATATGATATGGATACCTCTATTAGCTGGGGTATTTTGATCTATTTCTTATCGGTATTTGAAAAGGCTACTTCTAATCCAGCATAATATCAAATTATTACTATAGCTTGCATATCAGTATTTGTTATTACATGGTACTTTCATAGGACAGGCTTGTATGCAGATGAATCAGTTGATTTTAATGGTATAAGTGAATATGGTTTCAGATTTCCTCCTTGGTGGCCAAAAGGTTAATACATGAATTATTTAGTAAGTATATACATAAACATATGTGCAAGACTTGAAACAAATAATCTTATTATGGTGCGGTAATACTGCACCCATACGCTGCTGTGGGTCATACTGTAGCTCTATGTGTCTCAAACTTGATATAACAGAGGCTTTCTATCACAGAATCATATGGACCCTGTCCTCTAATGCATGCCATGCTACTATACTATTACAGCACAGTACTTTACAGAGATAGAAGATAGTAATGCCTAATAGTGGCATATGAAGTGCCATAGGGACTCCTTGTGCTGTTGTTCACGTTCTTTGCTCATGGCTTTTCAGTTTGCATGAGGCTTAAAAGCTTCACTGTGCTTTGAGAAAACATTTGATGTCTCATAGCAACACATCAAAAGTTCTGCTCAGTGGGGGGGTCCAAGCACTGAGACCCTGCAGAAAGCTAGAAGGAGATCGAAGCCCTTACATAGCATGCTCTCTCTCTCCTTGCCATAGGACATGAACGTGAGATGGGCCCACAATCTTTCTACTAAGTCCATCTTGCATCTGTCTTTTGCATTGAGGAGAAAGAAAGTGTGATATGCAGTGTCTCTCTCCTCATTTTAGCAATCAGTGGGGTCTCAGGAACCCCACTAATCAAAACTTCTCATATGTTGCTATAACATATCAAAAGTTTTCCCAAAGTACTATGACCTTTTAAAACCACTTCAAACCTGTTAGACTTTCATTATATGTGATCACCAACCATTGAATTGAATGGCAAACAGGAAATCTCCTATTCGTGTTTCAGACCCTGCCAATTCAGGAAGAAATTATGAAATATGTGGTAAATAGAAATGAGCGAACGTGCTCATAACGAGCACTGTACCGCTCGGCTCCCCTGCGCTCGCATGGGCGCAGGCAGCCTTTTCCGTCCTGAGGAGGACGGAAGCGCCTGCCTGCGCCCATGCGAGCGCAGGGGAGCCGAGCGGTACAGTGCTCGTTACGAGCACGTTCGCTCATCTCTAGTGGTAAACACTCAAGAAAAAAAAAAGGGAACAAATGCCAAAAAATACTGTAAGTGATGTGCTGTCTCTATTGAGAGGATGGTTTGGGGGAGACATTATGTTTACAAAGATAGGCTTTAAAATGGAATGCTTGCCATTGAACATAACTAAAACTGGAGCAACAGTGAATGTAACTGTGAAGTAAAAAATATAATAGGCAGTAAATAGAAAATAAAAAAAATTGAGATTCCTCAGTGGTTGATACCTTTTAATGGCTAGCTGAAAACTAACTGAGGCTACTTAGGTCTCTTCCTCACCCGTCTTTTAAAATTTTCCTGAAGAAGAGACCTAAGTAGTCTTGAAAGCTTGCAATTGTGTCATCATTTCTTCAGTTAGCCATTAAAAGGTATCAACCACTGAGGAATCTCATCTTTTTAACAACAATGTATATAAAAATGTATAAGAGCATGTAAAGCTGCATTTTGTTAAGGGTTTGTCTGACCATGGTTAATTCCTATGAATGGTCTCAAAGTGGGATGAAAAAACAAAATCTCACAATCTGTTCCCCACTCCTCCTATTCCTATGATTACTGAGTCCCTGCTGGTGTCTGGTTTGTGGTCTACACTACAGGCGTTTACTGCATGTTGAGAGTAAACCAGAAAACAGACTAGCAGGGAAACAGTAAGCATTGGAACAAGTTGAGGTGGATCAATGAGGGTTACTATCTCTGCTTCCCATTTTAAGCCCTTTCTAAAGACGTAACTCCCTGCTGCCACCCCTGAAATATGGCATTCTAATGAATGATTCCCCTCTGACAACCCCTTTAACGTGCGCCAAATAGATAAATTGTGCCTGATAATGGACCATATGCCATTTTTCAAGCAGTGTATGAAGGTTCTTCTTCTTCATAGTCATGAAGTAATGTATAATTTCCATGAATAGTGTCTGCTTGCATATCTCTTAATGATGCCTCTATATTTGCATTATATACTGACAGAGTGAAGAATTTGAGCGGTATAGCATTTGATCCAGGCTTATTTATAGCTGCATTGTGAACAAACCTCTGCCAAACGTGAAGACTCATGCTGTGCATAAATGCTAAAAGCAACCCAAACATTATTCATCTAATATCTATATATTCATTTATTTGCTTTATTTGTGAGCCTTTTGTTTGTCATCCTTAAGATCATACTTCTCATTTACGGTGAGATGAAGAGTTAAAGGGTAACTTAGCCATTCTTCGCTGTTATATTCTGGCATGTTCAGAACACACTGGCTATCTTACATGACGATGAGACACTCCGGAGAGACTGTGGACCTTAAAGTGTAACTATGGTAACTGAGTGATTCCTACTCTTGCTGACGCTCCATTTCTCCAGTGCATTATAAATATTTCATGTGCGAAAATGTCTCTGTGCTGCCGTCCTTAAGAAAAAAATGCTGCCCTTAATTTTTGCTTTAACAAATATGTACTTTCTTCCCGAGAGCTTGTGTAAACCAAGTCTCTGAACATGTTTATGATGTGGAAATAGAGAGGGAATACAAATGCCAAGTACTAGCTTCTCAGCTTAGCTTCTGTCTATTTATCTGTGTACTCTCAAGTTGACAGGCCCATATAAGTTCCTCTATAGAATCCATATTTGTTAAACACATATATACTATCTTAAATTTTGTTTATAATAAATTATCACTTATCCACTGGATAGGTACTGCTAGATTGGTGGGAATCAAACCATCGAGACCTGTACTAATCAGCAAAGCGAGGGTCTGATGTCCCTAAATAAGTGGAGTGCTGGTTGTCCATTCAAAGTCAAAGGGAATTATAGAGATAGTGAGGAACAACAGTCTTCATTCAGTCCTATAGAGTTAGACTAATTCATCATCAATAATTACCTAATATAATGTAAATTTCACATATTTACAGTTCAGTAGTTATAAAAGTAGTTTTCTTCCTCTGCTACCCACTGTGTTTCCTCATAAATTACCATGGCATCGACCTGTAGTTCTGAGCTTTGTTAGGTCGAGCATACTCAATGTGTTGCTATCAATTCTCTAGCTAAATGTTAGTGTGCTGCTGATTACTGAGTAGAGGGGGCGTTACCAGACTGTATCAGGCAGCCAATCAATAAACATCATCACTCATGAACAAGCACAAACTCACAGCAGGAAAGCTAGGGATTGTGGGGATTGTAGTTCTGTGAGGGAATATCAGGAGCCATGATACTCTCAGTGTGTTTCAGGCTCACACAGGAACTAGACAAATGGAATGCAAGGTAAAATGGTCTGGTTATATGTATAGGTATGGGTTCTGGTTGGGTCACAGCTTGCAGCCTTAATGCAGTTTTTCAAAAATTAAGTTACTTTACCAGAATACCCCTTTAAAATGGATACTTGAATGATCTTCTTTTCAAACAGGAAACATGGGACCCTCTTTCTACTGACTGGTGGGGGCCAACAATCACACCGGCACCAATCTAGCAGTTATCACTTATCCTATACATAGGTGATAATTTCTTATGACTGGAATAGCAGAGATGCGAAATTCTTAATTGGATAATGTGATCAGTTGTTCCCGAAATGTCTTGCTACTAGGAGATTTGGACTGGCCCACAGGGGAATCCCATGGTAGGCTCCTGACCAATGTGGGTCCTCAGTCCTTCACACCCTGCACATATGGCACATGGTGCAGTAGACTTACTGCAATACATAACATATAGGCAGCATACAAAATTTCAACCAGTCCATGTCCATATAAAAAACTGGGTGGATTATTTAACAAACCACCCAGTTTATTATCATAGACATGATCAGGTGGCTGAGATAACCTCTAGGTAAAGACACAGGACAGCTAGTATCCTCTATCCCCAGGGACCACCTTCTTGAAGTAGCTTCAGAGATCCCCATAATCAATAATCTTGACCATCTTGCTGCTGTACAGCATTAAAAAGCAAAGTTTGGAGCGAAGCAACTTCAGATCTTGGATCCGAAGATCGCTTCGCTCATCCCTACTTTCTGCTATGTGAGTAGGTAGTATTTGCATGGAACTGTACTGTGGGCCCCTAGAATAAATTTTGCTGGTGCGCCCTAGACACCCCAGTCAGACACTGGCCGCTGTAGTGGCATAGCATATGTCACCTGTAGTCTGTGAACGGAAAGTTTTCGTGAAAGATTGTAAGCCACTACGACCATCCCTCTCTTCTCACCATAAACATTGCCAGTGTTGTGATGCTAGAACCAGATGAGAGAAATTTAACTTTTCCATATTTCCTCATTTATTCCCACCCATAAAGATGATTTATATAAAAGGTATATATTAGTGAACAGCAGTAAATAGAAGTATTGCCCTTTAATCAAGTCAAATGTAGTGCAGGGATTTTACAGTATTGGACTATTTTACTATACACAGTGGTATCTGTAGTTTTTTTTACTTTTTTTTTTTTTACAAAGGTCTATGTTAAACAAATCCTGTTAGTTAAAATGAAGTGGTTCTGAAGTGACATGGACATGTGGAATCCTGAAATAGATGCATCCAGAACAGCCTAAGACTCTGTGAAAGCTCATCAAAGCTTCATTGTGCTTTAGTCACGGTCTGTGATACAGTCTGCTGCACAAACCTCTCAATTGCCATCTTCTTGAGCAAAAACATCACAAACGGGTTGTGTCTTTCTTATGTTCTATTACGATTGTAAGTATTCATGTGATAGCAGACATTTGTGTAACGCTTGTGAATCATGCCAACTGAAAAGGAATATTTTTACAAACTTGCAATGACCTGTTTAAATACAACAGAAAATGTTAGGAGAAATATTTTATTTTATTTATTTGTATTTATTTAATTATTTTATCAAGAATAAACTTATGAGCATTCTGCCACTTAAGGTGTGAAATATTTTCTTTGGCACAGCAACCGTTTCCAATACACCCATTAGAAAAAATGAGGGAATGTACTGTATGAAGTTTGTGTGCCAGAAAACTCACAAATTTTGGTCCAAGTCACAACAAAATTCATGACCTTTGTCCATATTGCACTACTCTTGCTACTTTGAAAAATGGCATAAAATGGTATGATTTAATATGGTAAATACTTTTAAAAAAATACTCCAGCTAGTGGGGTGCCACGGGAAAAGGGGAGTAGCGTTTCTAGACAGTTTAACGACGAGCCAAATTTATCACACAATAAGGGACATATATTAAGATCTTTAGGCCACTATTGTGGCATGAAAAAGTCACAGATTATGATGTAAGCCATGTATGCACAATAATTTACGACTTTTTGAGGTCATGACTTAGCAGGAGGGGGCAAGGCTTCACACTGCTTGCCAGATTTACTATAACTTTTGCCAGAAAGAGGTGGAAGTTATAGATGAAGTCCATGCCAGCCTGTAGCTGGAGTAGACTTCAGGACTTCAGTATCTGGCACACAGCAGGGCAGAGATGCAAAGATGCATCTTCCTCTTAATGAATTAGGCACATCTCACGCCAGTGCAGGGAGACCAAGACTGGCAGATGGATGCTCTTGATAAATGCTGTGGCTCTTTGGTGCATCTTTTGCCAACTCTAAAGCCTCTTTCACATGAGCAATACAGATTGTGTCAAACCTTGTTCAGGAAAAAAAACTGCACGCAAATTCAGTCAGTCTGAGATAGTGTTCAATGTGGAAAAGAGTTCTGTGCCAGTTTGATGGATGTCTCTTGTGTTCTATAACCTGCCCTGGTTCAGCAACTTCATATCTTTCATGCTTGTCTTGCTTTTGAACCATCTGTGATCTGAACTGTGTCCCACTGAGAGAGTGTGAGTGTTTTGTTTCCTTCCACTGAGATTTCTTTACCACTGCCATCCACTAGGTCTGAAAAGTGTCCTTGTTTCTGAAGTCCATTCCAGAAATCTGTGCTGGGTCCCATAGACTGTATGTCTGGATTCTACATGTGTTTTGGATCTGTTTGTCAATACTCCATCTATTGTGCCATGCCATGAGATTTCACCAGTGTTCCTCGCCCCAGTGGTCAGCTTCCAGGAACATCGGGACCATCTTAGGTGGTAGCAGTCTAGTCGCTAACCCACCGCAAATTGCACATTCCTGTACAGGGGTTAAAGGGTGAATACTGGGGAAATGCCAGAATAATGACCTTAGGGTTTGGTCCAATATCAAGTTGGTTACTTGCCATAGTGGTGCCACAATCATTGTCCATATGCATGTCTGTAACACCTTGTTAGGGATTTCTGGGTTAATAGAGGGGGTCACTTGATCCATATCCTCATTCCGTATGAAGAGTGGAGATTGTCTTCAAAGTGTGTTTCTGGAGTACTTGTCCTGTCCTACATTACACAGAAGACCCATTGATTTGAATAGGTACTGTGCAGTGCTACATTTATTCTGTGGTGTGCTGTATAATGCTTACAAATAATGGAAGAACGTCTTCCCTTAAAATGATTTTCAGTCTTTAGACATTGATGATGTATCTCTGTTTCAGGGATCTATTGTAATGGCCTCTAAAAAGGCAGTGCTAAGCCAATGAGAACTGAAGATGCAAAGCATTTTCACAAAAGTGAAGTGATATCTTGTCAACTGCAAAGAGAGTAATGCGGGTTAGTCAGCACATCCCAGTACGCAGGTGCACGTCACCATGGCTGAAAGCACAAAATCAAAAACAAACACAATGCAACAGCACTCTGCAAAGACAAATAATAAAATAAATACAATAGTGCCATACTCACTGTAGGAAACGTACTAATTCTAATGCTACGTTATAAATGTGAGATTCTTGGCAAATACATCATGGACAAAATCATTTGTGCCTGTCCACCAATGATCCCTATGGTGCCACAGTGGTATTAAATTCAATGAATTCAGGCTCCACATAAGATCAGTCCCATAGGCTGATTTTAATTTGGGCAAGTATTAAGCTGCACCAAAGAGGTATAATATAGTGTGGGCTCAGCATGCAAGTGGAAACTGTATTCCCTGAATCGAGATCAAATGGATGAGGTGAGTTTAATCCCCCCCCCCCCCGTCCATTTCAGGGAAAATTGATTCATTAACAAGAAGCACGGATTCTGATCAATGTCCACTTCAGATACTTTGATTCACTCAACACTAGTTATTGCATATATGAACTGTACAGTGTTATTAACAAAACCAAGCAAATTAAGTAGAAGTTATACATAAATAGGCCATCAAGACATCTGGGCACTTCTGGATATACACATACAGACTGGCATACCGTCATGGGATTCCCTGACCTGACAAGGGAGATCATGCTGCAGTATATAGTGTATATATTTTTGGAAGTAACCAAGGCCACCAGAACAATGCATCCATTGTTTTCTATGTAAAGTATAGTATGTCAGTTGATCTATTCTGCAATGGATGACAAAATGAACTAGATACTACATTTCCATTTAGTTTCCAAATAGACAGAAAAGTAGCAGTTTCATAATTTGTTTTTGATTTAAAGGTATTTTAAATCAAGCTAACTGTTTTAAATAAATGAGGAATCTACTAAGCTTGTGTGAATTGAAGTATTCAAAATATACTTTGATCCGAATTTCAGGGAAAAAATGATTTGCCACAAAGCCAAATTTCCTCGTGCTTCATGGTAAAGAATCTATTTTCCCTAAAATTGAGAGGGGGGAATCACACTCACCTCATCCATTTGCATGTGAAGAAGCCACTGCGGCCATCTTGATTGAAATCTTTTGCGCAGTGACATATGACGTCACCACTCTGGCTGGCGTTTTGTGTGGTATTTTCAATCAAGATGACCACGGAAGCCTCTACGTGATCAAGTGGATAGGTAAGTATTTTTATTTTTTTTACCACCAAATTAACCCTGAAAGCCCTCAATGTTTATCTCAGAAGCTGTGACCGTCTATGAATGAGGCATCTGAGGGATTCAATGACAGGGGGCGTCATTGCACCCGGTAATTACAAAGAAAGGCACTTCGTGAGTAATTTGTCACAAAGCAAATTTCTTTGTGAAATTTGGCAAAGCGGTATATTATTAGATTTATTAGCATCAATCTTGTTAATGGGCTGTATCTGGAATGGAAACTCCATTCTGGTGCAGACCTGCAGTACCAGATACAACCTGTAGACAGGAGTTGTGCTGTTTAAAAGCAGACTCATTCTTTTTAATTCCAGACAAACTTTAATAGAAAATGTTTTCTTTGTGAAATTCGATAAAGCAGCTGAATCAAATTTTTGATAACTTTCCTCATCACTAGTTATAAACATATAGCAGCAATATGAGTTAATTGATAATGATAAATCAAAGTAAAAACTATGTATAAGGCAGGGTTCACACCAGCATTAAAATAGAGTAGAATAGTCGTCCATGGGGTCATTAAGGTCTGTTTGGTTTCCATATGTTTTTACTGGACAAAAAAGTCCTGCATGCAGAACTTTTTTGTCTGCTCTTTTTGACCAAGATTTTTGCAAGCCTAAATATCCTCAGTACATAGATATGTAAGGAGATGGATGCTTAAAGGTCATAATATTAAGAAACATTATACATGAAGGTTTGCTGTTGAAGCTGAGAAGAACAGAAATGACAAGGTGAGATGGATGAGCAGTTTCACTGCAACCAAAGCACTGTCTCCTAATTGATATAAAAGTTCAAGCTTACAGAAAGACTGGTGAAAGTAGAAGGCTATGAAAGATGACAAATTGCAGAGACAATTATCAGAGTAAGGGCTCATGCACACGAACGTCTGCCGGCCGTGCCCGTGCTGCGGGCCGCAAACTGCGGTCCGCAATGCACGGGCACTGACCGTGAGGCCAACGCATGCGGATCGTGGACCCATTCACTTGAATGGGGTCGGCGATCCGCATCCGAGGGTCCGCACCGCAAAAAAGTAGTGCTTGCGCTACTTTTTTGCGGTGCGGAGGCACGGCCAGAAACACCGATCCGTGTTCCGATCCGTGCCTCCGCTCCGCATCTCCCGGATCGCGGACCCATTGAAGTGAATGGGTCCGCGATTCGTGATGCGGGCTGCACACGGCCGGTGCCCGTTTATTGCGGACCCGCCGTATGCGGCCCGCAGCACGGGAACGGCCGGCACAAGTTCGTGTGCATGAGCCCTAAAGCTGACTTCTGTCAACATATTTACTAAACGGTGAGAATCATAGGGAAAAGTTCATGTGAACATTATGGACCGGCAATAATTATGCCTCACAGAAAAATATATTTGACTTGGGATACAAGAATGTGGCCCAAGCTGTTGATGTCTGACAGTGGGAGAAGAAATCAGCTTTAAGGATACGATATATAAGCATTGTTAAATGTGGTTGTGTAATGTTCTATGGTTCATTTCTAGAGGATAATACCTGAAAAACAAGGCATGGGATGGAGCATGCATGTGGACACTTTTTAAAATTATTTCATTCTACTTATTTTGAGTTATTTTCACAGTTGGTCTTCTACAACTTTTATTTCTACTGCATTTGCAGACTGTTCCTTCTGTTTTTCAGAGAATCTATCAAAGAGCTACCCTGTCTGTAGCCCGCCCTTATCTTTAGTTCTCTGACTGGTTATAAACATTAAGCTTAAATTAGAGTTTAAGCAGGATAAACAGTCTGCAGATTTGGTGAAAATGAAGGTTGTAGAGAAAAAACTGTTGAAATAAATGGAGAAATGATTTTAAACCAAAATAAGTGGAATAGAATAGTAAACAATATTGCCCCCAAAGGTGTCCAAAGCTTTTAAAGAGTCTATCAGCATACTAAATATGAACTGGGGAGTAGTATAAACCTAGCTTTTGTGAAGGTTTTCTCATTTGGAGTAGTGTGAATGTATAATTTTATTCTGCCAAATCCTGCTCTTAAGTGCCTAGAATGGGGCATTACTGTGAAGTGCTGAATGTGGAGAACATTTGAAACAGTGAAGTTTCACACCAGGCACGTGAGATAGCAGAATTAGGTAGAAAAAAAAACATCATATTCTCTCTACTCCTGGTGAGAAAAGATCCACAAAAGGCACATTGTACTGCTCTCTTCAACAACTACTACTACAGTTTAGTATGGTCAAAACTGCTGAAACACTCTCGCTTTAAAGGGCTTGCCCAACAAAAAATATTCTACAGGTTTCAAACCAGGACCTGGATCTGAATACTTTTGTAATTGGATGTAATTAAAAATTTTGTATAGCCACTGAGTTATTCGAGAAAATGTATCTGTATAACACCACCTGACTTTTGTTTGTTTTCTTATTTCTTTGACCTGCTCACTGAGAAGACTGCACATGCTCAGTTTCATCCTTCAACTGTGTCTTGGGGAGCCGACGGTGCTTCATCCATGCTGCGCTGCCGATCTCCCGCGTCTAGTTCAAAATGAGGATGCGGCAGGTGTCCTCGTCTCCATGGAGATCAGGAGGCGGGGCAAACTCAGCAGCGTACACTTCCCGGCGTACACCCACCCCCTAGTTGCGTACTGAAGGCGGGGGAACTCAGCAGTGTACGCTTCCTGGCGCTGCCAGTGTGCGCCTGCCCCTTGGTGACGTACAGGCAGGGCAGTTGAGCACGGCGTGGATAGGCCAGCGCTTACCTGTGGTGAGTTAGTATCGGGGTCATGTGACACTGGCCACGTCACAGGATTCACCTGTGGACCTATTTAACTGGCAGCCTGCTGGCCAAAGGTTGACTGTGATTGGTCCATTTACCATCACCTGCATTTGGATTACTATTGCAACTATTGTGTTTTGACTTCAGCTTTTGAACTTGACCATGTCCTCGTCTCATCCCTTTGTACTGCGTTACTTCTTGGCTTTTGACCTCTGTTCGTGTTTTGACTTTGCTCCTGCTTGTTTCCTGTTTTTTGACATGACTTCCTGGTTTGGCCTTGGTTTGGCGATTATTCTCAAATTGTGTATTCTGTCTTTGTGTATTGTTTTCTCCCGTTGTACCCTTCCCTGTATGCCCCAGCACATACCTAGGCTAGGGACTGCCATCCAGTTGTACGCCGTCGCCTATGACGGGCTGTGCAAGTAGGCAGGGTCAGTCGTGGGGTTGAGCTCAGGGCTGCACTTATCCTTTATAGAGATGAGCGAGTAGTGAAATATTCGAATGTTCGAAATTCGATTCGAATAGACCGCGAAATTCGACTATTCGACCAAATATCGAATCCCATTAAAGTCTATGGGAAAAAAATGCTCGCCACTTGGAAATCTCAATTCGACCACTTGGAGGTCACCAAGTCCACCCTGAAACCTCAGAAAAGGATGCCAACACTGCTGGAATGCAACTGGGACAGCAGGGGAAGCATGTCTGGGTGCATATAACGCGCCCAAGTCGCACTATTACGCCACTATCACAGCCTCTCAACAATACACTCCAAAGACAATGTAACCTCTCTGTAAAGTGAGACCATACAAGGAAACCTTCTTTCCTCTACATTGCCATGGACCCCAAGCCATACTAGACAAAAAAGAAGATAAAATTCTGCACCCCTTAAAATCACGTTGCCTATGACAACCACAGATGGCATAGGCAAAGGGGAAAGCAAATAGACCCCACCCCTAATTGTCATTGTGTGTGTGTGTGAGATGTGGTCAGACATGTCTTCTTTAAAATGTAAAAACAACTCAAACACATGCAGAAGCCTTAAAATGCCCAAATTGTTGGCGCTTGAGATGTCAGTGACCCGACCTGGCCCAGTGTCATGTCTAGCAGGTAAAGCAGTGGGGATGTTGAGGGATGCGTAGGACCGCAAAAGGCAGGAAGAGGCCGTGGGCTGGCCAGAGGCTCATGGAAAATTTTGTGGAGGCCCAAGAGGTGAGACGTCTTAAAAATTGTGTGGAGGCTAAAGAGGTGAGACCTCTTAAAAATTATGTGGAGGCCCAAGAGCTGAGACCTCTTAAAATTATGTGGAGGCCCAAGAGGTGAGACCTCTTAAAAATTATGTGGAGGCCCAAGAGGTGAGACGTCTTAAAAATTGTGTGGAGGCTAAAGAGGTGAGACCTCTTAAAAATTATGTGGAGGCCCAAGAGGTGAGACCTCTTAAAAATTATGTGGAGGCCAAAGAGGTGAGACCTCTTAAAAATTGTGTGGAGGCTAAAGAGGTGAGACCTGTTAAAAATTTTGTGGAGGCCCAAGAGGTGAGACCTTGATAAAATTTTGTGGAGGCCCAAGAGGTGAGACCTCTTAAACATTTTGTGGAGGCCCAAGAGGTGAGACCTTGATAAAATTATGTGGAGGCCCAAGAGGTGAGACTTGTTAAAAATTTTGTGGAGGCCCAAGAGGTGAGACCTGTTAAAAATTTTGTGGAGGCCCAAGAGGTGAGACCTGTTAAAATTTTGTGGAGGCCCAAGAGGTGAGACCTTGATAAAATTTTGTGGAGGCCCAAGAGGTGAGACCTGTTAAAAATTTTGTGGAGGCCCAAGAGGTGAGACCTGTTAAAAATTTTGTGAAGGCCCAAGAGGTGAGACCTCTTAAAAATTATGTGGAGGCCCAAGAGGTGAGACCTCTTAAACATTTTGTGGAGGCCCAAGAGGTGAGACCTGTTAAAAATTTTGTGGAGGCCCAAGAGGTGAGACCTCTTAAAAATTATGTGGAGGCCCAAGAGGTGAGACCTTGATAAAATTTTGTGGAGGCCCAAGAGGTGAGACCTCTTAAACATTTTGTGGAGGCCCAAGAGGTGAGACCTCTTAAACATTTTGTGGAGGCCCAAGAGGTGAGACCTCTTAAACATTTTGTGGAGGCCCAAGAGGTGAGACCTCTTAAAAATTATGTGGAGGCCCAAGAGGTGAGACCTCTTACAAATTATGTGGAGGCCCAAGAGGTGAGACGTCTTAAAAATTGTGTGGAGGCTAAAGAGGTGAGACCTCTTAAAAATTATGTGGAGGCCCAAGAGGTGAGCCATAAATATATAATTTTTTCTTATTTACGGAGCAATTCTACGGCGGTTAAGGAGGAGGAGGAGGAGGTGGAGGAGGAAATGGCACTTCATACAGATGGCACTTCACTTTTGGCTGCTTTCCACTGTTGGAGAAGCAAAGTCCGGGTCAATCCACTTGCTGTTCATTTTGATTAGCGTCAGCCTGTCGGCACTGTCGGTTGACAGGCGGCTGCGCTTATCGGTTATAATGCCCCCGGCTGCGCTGAACACCCTTTCTGATAGCACGCTGGCGGCAGGGCAGGCAAGCACCTCCAAGGCGTACAGGGACAGTTCCAGCCACGTGTCCAACTTGGAGACCCAGTAAGTGTAGGACGCCGAGGGATCGGGGAGGACAGGGGTACGGTCTGCCAGGTACTCCCGCAACATCCGCCGATACTTGTCCCTCCTGCTGATAGCGGGCCCCACAGTGATGGAAGTTGCACGAGGGGGTGCCATGAACGTGTCCCACACCTTGGAGAGTGTTCCCCTGGTGGCTGTGGGCCTGATCGATGTTGAGGGACTCTGGGAGACCCTCTCCTCTCTGCCGCCAGCGATGGTGGGTGGGAAAATCTCCATCATGTTCTGCACGAGTTCCCTCTGGTATTCCAGCAATCGATTCGTCCTCTCCTCTACCGGAATAAAAGAGGAGACGTTATCTTTATACCGGGGGTCCAGGAGTGCGAAGACCCAGTACAGTTTGTTCTCCACTATCCAGACAACACGTGTGTCCCGGGAAAAGCAGCCCAGCATGAAGTCAGCCATGTGTGCCAGACTCTGAATAGGCATGACGTCACTGCCCCCACCAGAAGGATCACTTGCCATTTCCTCCTCTTCCTCTTCCGCCTCCTCTCCGCCCCATCCGCGCTGAACCAATGGGACGCACACAGCCTGACTGCTACCCTCGCCGCCAGCATCCTCCTCCTCTTCCACAGCCACCTCCACGTCGTCCTCCTCCTCATCCTCCTCCTCCTGCAACTGCCACCGTGAAGCAGACAAAAGTGTGGTCTGACTGTGTAGCTCCGTTGCGTCTCCTCCTACCCCCGTCTCCTCTGCGTGCAATGCGTTCTCCCTTATTGCGATGAGCGATTCTTTAAGGACGCATAGGAGTGGGATGGTTACGCTCACTATAGCGTCCTCGCTGCTGACCTTCTTGGTGGACTCCTCAAAGATACGCAGTACATCGCATATGTCTGCCATCCATGGCCACTCGTGGTTGGCAAACTGAGGGAGCTGAGTTGGAGGCACGCGTGGATTCATAATCTGGTATTCCATCAATGCTCTCTGCTGCTCACACACCCTGGCCAACATGGAATAGGTGGAATTCCAGCGAGTCGGCAGGTCGCACAACAGCCGATGTTCAGGCAAATGGAGGCGTTGCTGGAGTTTTTTTAAGCTAGCAGCAGCTACAGTTGACTTACGAAAGTGAGCGCACAAGCGCCGCACTTTCACCAGTAGCTCTGCCAGGTTGGGGTAAGTCTTTAGAAATTTTTGGACTACCAGATTAAAAACGTGGGCCAGGCATGGTACGTGATTGAGTTCGGCAAGCTCCAGAGCCGCCACCAGGTTACGGCCGTTATCGCACACGACCATGCCTGGTCCTAGCTGCAGCGGCGACAGCCACATCTCCGTCTGCTGCAATATGGCGTCCCTCACTTCTGGGGCGCTGTGCTTCCTGTCGCCCAAGCTGATGAGCTTAAGCACCGCCTGCTGACGTCTCCCCACGCCAGTGCTGCAACACTTCCAGCTAGCGGCTGAGGGCGATGTTAAGGCAGAGGAGGAGGAAGAGGAGGGGGGTGTATCAGAACCCATGCTGGCAATCTTGGGCGGGGGTGGTAGGTAGGCCGTCTCTGTTTGCGACCCCGTCCCCGCTTCCACAACATTCACCCAGTGTGCCGTCAAAGAAATGTATCATCCCTGGCCGCAAGCGCTTGTCCACGAGTCGGTGGTCAAGTGGACCTTTGCGCTGACTGCGTACCTCAGGGCCCGCCTGATGTTACGCGACACGTGCTGGTGCAGGGCGGGGACGGCACTCCGGGAAAAGTAGTGGCAGCTGGGGACGGAATAGCGAGGTGCGGCAGCCGCCATCAGGTCGCGGAAGGCCTGCGTCTCCACAAGCCTAAACGGCAACATCTCCAGGGCCAGCAGTTTGGAGATGTGGCAGTTTAAGGCTTGGGCTTGGGGGTGACTCGAGGCGTACTTCCGCCTGCGGTCGAACGCCTGCGAGATGGACAGTTGTTGGGACGAGGAGTGTGAAGGTGCAGGCGAAGAGGCGGGGGAAGGGGAGGCTGAAGGAGAAGGCCCCAAAGTAGCCGAGGCAGAGGCAGATGTGGAGGTGTCCTGGCTGGAGGTCTGGACCGCAGTGGCAGCACACAACAAAGGGGAAGAGGCAGTGGCAGCAAGACCGGGCGCAGGTTGTATTGCGTTTGCTCTCTCCCACTCAGCCCAGTGCTTGACTTCC
The DNA here is from genome assembly GCA_900303285.1 of Rhinella marina. Taxonomy (NCBI): domain Eukaryota; kingdom Metazoa; phylum Chordata; class Amphibia; order Anura; family Bufonidae; genus Rhinella; species Rhinella marina. The sequence goes on from ONZH01025931.1 coordinate 38,352, forward strand.
AAGTGACGCCGCATGCCTGAGGTGGTCAGATTGCTCTTCTCAGAGCCCCTACTCAGTTTTGAGTGGCAGAGTGTGCAAACCGCGCTCAGTTTGTCATCCGCACAAACATTAAAAAATCTCCACACCACAGAAGTACGAGGCCTCGATGGGGTAGCTTCGCGCGACTGCCCGCTGCCGGGAACAGCTTCGGCCCTGCTAGCTGTGGCCTCACTTCTCTGTCTGGACTGTCCTCTGCCTATGGACATCCCTCTGCCTGTGGACATCCCTCTGCCTCTGGACATCCCTCTGCCTCTTGCTGCCTTTTTCGGTGCTGCGCAGACCACCACCTCTCCACTGCTTTCCTCGCTGGACATCACCCCTGGCCAAGTGGGGTCGGTCATTTCGTCATCCACCACCTCCTCTTCCACTTCCTCACTCTGCTCCTCCTGCTGCCCACTGGACATTCCAACAGCCTCCCTTGATGGCAACTGCGTCTTATCATCATCATCGCTCATGATAACAGATGCTGGCTCAGGGTCCACATCAGCAGGAGATGGCGAAAACTCAAGTGTTTGGGCATCACTACAAACAAATTCCTCTGCTAGCTCCTGGGATTCTTCCGGCACATCTGAAAAAGGACCCGAAAAGAGCTCCTGGGAGGGGTCAATGGTGGGATGACTCTGTTGGCCAGGTGTGGAGGAAGGAGGGTCAGAGTGAGACTGTGTGGATGACTGGCTGGTGGACAACTGTGTGGAAGCGCTATCGGCTATCCATTGCACCACCTGTTCAACCTGCTCAGGCCTCAACAGCGGTGTAACCCGCCCCCTGCTTAACTGTCCCATAAAGGCAGGGATTCTGGATGAGCGGGATCCTGGCTGACCCTCACCAGCACGCATTGTATCCCCACTGGCTTCAACAAGGCCCCCAACAGCATTTCCCGCGCCCCCGTCCTCGTCCACTTCCTATTCCGCTAGCCCCCCTCCGCATTTTATTTTTTTTTGGTTACAATATTTTGCCTTCACAGCCGTGAAATTATTTTGCAAGAGAACGCACAGTACAGTTGCCAATTATAAGGCCTATATATTTTATAGTTCAAGGTACACAACCGTGTACTAACTGTTCAGACGGTGGGTATTAACACCAGGTATTTAAATTAGTTTGCAAGAGAACGCACAGTACAGTTTCCAATTATAAGGCCTATATATTTTATAGTTCAAGGTACACAGCCGTGTACTAACTGTTCAGACGGTGGGTATTAACACCAGGTATTTAAATTAGTTTGCAAGAGAACGCACAGTACAGTTGCCAATTATAAGGCCTATATATTTTATAGTTCAAGGTACACAGCCGTGTACTAACTGTTCAGACGGTGGGCATTAACACCAGGTATTTAAATTAGTTTGCAAGAGAACGCACAGTACAGTTGCCAATTATAAGGCCTATATATTTTATAGTTCAAGGTACACAGCCGTGTACTAACTGTTCAGACGGTGGGTATTAACACCAGGTATTTAAATTAGTTTGCAAGAGAACGCACAGTACAGTTGCCAATTATAAGGCCTATATATTTTATAGTTCAAGGTACACAGCCGTGTACTAACTGTTCAGACGGTGGGTATTAACACCAGGTATTTAAATTAGTTTGCAAGAGAACGCACAGTACAGTTGCCAATTATAAGGCCTATATATTTTATAGTTCAAGGTACACAGCCGTGTACTAACTGTTCAGACGGTGGGTATTAACACCAGGTATTACAATTATTTTGCAAGAGAACGCACAGTACAGTTGCCAATTATAAGGTCTATATATTTTATAGTTCAAGGTACACAGCCGTGTACTAACTGTTCAGACGGTGGGTATTAACAACAGGTATTTAAATTATTTTGCAAGAGAACGCACAGTACAGTTGCCAATTATAAGGCCTATATATTTTATAGTTCAAGGTACACAGCCGTGTACTAACTGTTCAGACGGTGGGTATTAACACCAGGTATTTAAATTAGTTTGCAAGAGAACGCACAGTACAGTTGCCAATTATAAGGCCTATATATTTTATAGTTCAAGGTACACAGCCGTGTACTAACTGTTCAGACGGTGGGTATTAACACCAGGTATTTAAATTAGTTTGCAAGAGAACGCACAGTACAGTTGCCAATTATAAGGCCTATATATTTTATAGCTCAAGGTACACAGCCGTGTACTAACTGTTCAGACGGTGGGTTTTAACACCAGGTATTTAAATTAGTTTGCAAGAGAACGCACAGTACAGTTGCCAATTATAAGGCCTATATATTTTATAGTTCAAGGTACACAGCAGTAGTGCCAAATATAGTTTGGTATGTAGCAGAGCACCTAATACACCACTAATGCCTCTCTCTGTCCCTACTCCAGCAGCTATCCCTGAATACAGCAGCCGTTCTCTGTAAAGTCTATATTGTAGTAAAGCTATCACTGTACTGCACTATAGTAGCCCTGATACGGGCTTTTAATCACGCTCCTTCCTGTCCAACAGCTAAAACCTTTCTGTCCCTTCTCCAGCCTCTTTCCCTGACTAAGTTCACGCAGCATATGCGTACGAGCAGGAAGAGCTGAGTTTTTAATATTCGAGGTCACATGGTTTTTCCAGCCAATCCATGTAGACGCCGTTTTCGCGCTGCCAGCGTGCTCCGCGGGCCTGTCATACCCCCCCTGCATGTTGATTGGTGGAAAAAGAGCGCCAGGGAAGGTGGGAGGGGAAACGAATTCTAAGTGCGCCATCGCCGTTATACTCGAACGAAATCGAGTACGCCGAATAGCGTAGTATTCGATCGAATATCAGCTCGATCGAACACTACTCGCTCATCTCTAATCCTTTAACTTGTGACAAACTGCCTCCTGAGCTGTGATAGGGAGAGCTGAGACACGCCCCTTAACTTCACCAGAAAAGCCACTCCCCTTGAGCTTTCAACTTGAAATAAATCTAGCAAAGCTATGAATGAGGAGATCTCTGTATCCATGTGAGGTACAGGGCTGGTTCTAGCTTTGTTAGAAAGGTATTGTCATGATCTGTATGATGTCTGATTTTGATTTTTTACATTAATCATTGGATAACCCCTTTAAGTTTTTTCTTGTAGATGTATACAGAATGTATGACAAAAAAAAAATCATCAGTCGGAGGTATAGACCCATAGCAGTTTATTAATACTTAAAATCATACGTATGAGTCTTCGTGCAATAGAGAGAAGGATTGGAAATTAATTAAAATTGATATAGTGATATTAGGAAGGAGATGGAGAATTAACAGTGGTAATCTGCATGGTGATCTAAGTTTGGTTTAGTAGAATTATGGGAGGTTTGTTGCTTGTGGTCATAATACAAAAACAAGCCTTTGTTGGAGAGGGAAGCGATCATTGTATATTGGATGCTTATATCACTCCCTGCTTTATAGGATTTCTTTATAAATAAATCTGGGGAAGGGAATTTAATTTAAGAATATAGACCAGAATAAGACTGGGATGTTCCTCTCTTATATCTATGATTCATATTGAAAATGATTGTAGATGTGGCCACAATGATTTAAATGTCTGGTTTTAAATAGTTTACCTGCCAAACAACTAATTAACATAAATGCACTCTGTAGACAGAGATCCTCTGTATCTCATGTAGCAATCTTAGAAAACCAAACACACATATATATTTTATCTCTTGCTTTATGTGAAGTGCAAACAATCCAATTTAAATTCATGTATTAAATCCAGCATGACATTCATAAAGTGCAAAGTTCCATGTAAAGAGACAGTTCATATGGAGGTGGAGGGCTGGCATTTTGGGGACCATGCCCCCCTTTCTAAAGCAGTTTAGTCCTACCTAGTGATGATCGAGAACCCTTATTCTCGGGTGCTCGGGTGCTCTGGCCGAACACTAGGGGGTGCTCGAGTGCTCGGCCGAGCACCCGAGTATAATGGAAGTCTATGGGAGAAGACCAGGCACCTCCTGCTCTGGTTGAAAGGGAAACATCAGAAAAGCGCTCAGCTATTTTCCGCGGCCCCATATAAATGAATGGAGGGCGGCCGCGTATGCGCAGTGCGCCCTCCTTCTCTTCTGGGGCCGCGTTCTCAATATAGGTGCAGGTCCCAGAGATGGGACCCGCACCTATAAGACAATGGGGGCATATCCTAGCGATATGCCCCCATTGTCCAAGATGGGAAAACCCCTTTAACCGATTGGAAGCATTATCAGCTGAAATCAAACTGTCTACCTGCTCACACTGGTGTGGTGACAATAATTGTGTCTTGCGCCACCCTGCAAACTGTGACATGAAGCTAGGAGTTTTGGATGACTTTCTTTCTTGGGCTCTACCAGCAGGCACAGTTTCACCGCGCCCAGAGCCATGGCCTACCATCAGCAGCATGCCCACTTCCCCGTCTCTTACTGCTTAACAGTAGAAAAAAATACCAACAGATGTCAGGTATATAGACTTTTGAAAGGTTCTAATACACACACTGTGCACGTTCTGGTAGTGTCAGGCACACTTGCGTTCTTTTTGCTCCAAAAGAAAAAAAATGCAGCCAGATATAACAATGGACTTTTGTGTCTTTTGAACAGAAATACTAGCCCTGCCTAGCCAAAACCTATCCCTACAGTATAAGTCCCTCCTTGCACAAGTTAAACTGCAGACGCAAATGAGGAACTGCGGCCTAAATTAACGGTAGAAAATATACCAACGGATGTCAGGTATATAGATTTTTGAAAGGTTCTAATACACACACTGTGCACGTTCTGGTAGTGTCAGGCACACTTGCGTTCTTTTTGCCCCAAAAGAAAAAAAATGCAGCCAGATATAGCAATGGACTTTTGTGTCTTTTGAACAGAAATACTAGCCCTGCCTAGCCAAATCCTATTCCTACACTATAAGTCCCTCCTTGCGCAAATGTTATACAGCGAGATGCAAAAGAGGTACTGCGGGCTTAAGAGCAGAAATAATAGCAAAGGATGTCAGGTATATAGTATACAGAGAGTATCATACAGCATGCAGCAGCTGCACAGGTGGCGTTAATGGCAGGCCACTTAGCGCTATTTTTAACACCCCAAAATAAAAAAAAATGTTTGCCAGCAAGATAGAATAGCCCTTAAGAGGGCTTTTGGGTCTTTTCTGAGAAAATTCTATCTCTGCCTAGTGTTCTTCTGTCCCTACTCTGTCCCTGCTTGCAGCAGCTCTCCCTGGCTCGGTATGAGCCGGTCACATGTTACCTGATGACGTGTTCCCGGCCAGCCAATCACTGTAATGCCAGTAGCTAACATGGCTACTGGCATTACAGTGAATGCCAGTAGCTTCCCGAATGCTAATTGGCTAATTAGTGTGCGGAGAGGGGACTCGAGTATGGCACTCGAGCACACTCAGTGTTCGGCAGAACACCGCGTGGTCACGAGCGCCACCATAATCGGCAGAATAGTGTATTCGACTGAACATATTCGCTCATCACTAGTCCTACCATGATAAATCAGATAGGATAATTAAATTGCTTGAACATGCAAACTCAGTGCAGATGTAGCCCTTGTTTGGGTTCAAAACAAGCACTCTAACATTCATGGAAACAGCCCTAAATACAGATCATGCTAACAAATCTTGCTATGATAATAAAATGTGTATTTAAGCTATGTTCACTGCAAGAAATGAAGAAAATGGCAAGATCCATGCAGGTAAGAGAACATTATGGATGCACAAGCACATTGTAGCTATGGTTCAACTGATGCAGGGGTCAATGTCAAGCATACATGGCTTATGTGTGATCCAATTATTCAGCACAAAACCAGTCCCTCATTGGTCAATTATCTACCCGCGAATGTATTTATATCCAGAAAATGTTATAGTTATTCATATTACATTTTTATATAAAAAGAAAGGAAAATTAATGCACAAATGTAAAAGTACAACACATAAATGAACGCCCCCCCCAAAAAAAAAAAAAAAAAAAATCTAACAGTCCATTTTGATAGAAAGTCTTTCCTCTTTCTTTAAGCTTGTAGCTATAGAGGGTGCAAAGATAACAGTCACAACCAGGCCCGCTACAGATTTTGCACTGAAACTCAAGAGCATCAAAATACGTTTCTGTTTGCCGAGCATCATGCATACCAACTTTTGCATTTAAATAAGATTTTGGGACATCCAACTTCCTAACATGAAGAATTTCTGACTAGAGTGATATTTTTGGCATAAAACAACCAAAGCACAATCTTAACTGCTATTATTTATGTTAAACCCTTAATTTATTAATTGTATACCATAAACTGAGGCATGCGATTTCATAATATTCCAATTTTTGGAGCAAATCAGTCATTGTTGCTTAGACTGTAATTTCAAAACTGAAAAAAAATCATATAATTCCATTTTTCATTTTGCGCATTCACTCACAATAATTTATGAGCCCATTTAATAGAATTTCTTTATAAAAAAAAACAAATTTCAATTAAAGTTATGTCAGAAGTAAAGTAAATGTTTGATCATTTTACATTGTAAATAGGTTCTGTGAAATTCAGATAAATTACTAGTACTTTCTAATTGTAAATATACTTTATATGCTGCAAAATGAAAATGTATTCTAAACTAGCTGAAGGACCTGGCTTCGCCCGGGTATATTTAATTTATTTAATTTACCATTTGTGTGTGTGCGCCCCTTTAACAGTGAAATCTACGCCAGCCCGCCCCTTTTACAATGACCTCTACAGCGGCCAGCCCCTTTAACAGTGACCTCTACAGCGGCCCGCCCCTTTAACAGTGACCTCTACAGCAGCCTGCCTCTTTAAGAGTGACCTCTACAGCAGCGCGCTCCTTTAACAGTGACTTCTACAGCAGCCCACCCCTTTAACAGTGACCTCTACAGCAGCCCGCCTCTTTAACAGTGACCTCTACAGCAGCCCGCTCCTTTATCAGTGACCTTTACAGCAACCCACCCCTTTAAAAGTGACCTCTACAGCAGCCTGTCCCTTTAACAGTGACCTTTACAGCAGGCCGCCGCTTTAACAGTGACCTCTACAGCTGCCCGCCCCTTTAACAGTGACCTCAACAACTGCCCGCCCCTTTAACAGTGACCTCTACAGCAGCCCACCCCTTTAACAGTGATCTCTACAGCAGCCCACCCCTTTAACAGTGACCTCTACAGCAGCCCACCCCTTTAACAGTGACCTCTACAGCAGCCCACCCCTTTAACAGTGACCTCTACAGCAGCCCGCCCCTTTAACTGTGACCTCCAAAGCAGCTAGAGTGGCCACTGTCTTCACCCCAGAAAGCCAGACCTCACCGGCCATTCCCCCAAACGTGAAACAGCGCCCCCAGTTCCCATGAAGACACACCACTAAACATTAGGCCACGTCCCCTGGCTCCGTGAAGACACGGAGGAGAAGCTGTCTGACTGTGAGATAGTGAAATGGTGGACATCCCTGTGTCTTTCCAGGCACTGCGTCGGACGGAGAACAGGTAGCCAGAAAACTGAACTGTCCAGCCTAAAGCCGGACATCTGGCCACCCTAACATCAGCCTGGCCCTAGGGTGGCCAAAGGTCTTGTTTTAGGCTGGACAGTCTGGCTTTCAGACTCCCTGTCCTCTGTCATGTGCAGGGCCTGGATGGAAACAGGGATGTCCTTTTGAACAGCTCACTCTCAGCAGCAGCACTGTGTAGTCTGAGCATGAGCTGCAAGGAAAAAGTCATCCTCCCCCCACCCCTGCAACTGACAGAAGGTGATTTTTACCAATATTTTTAATCCCGGTCAAATGCGGCATGGAAGGGGAGTGGCCTGACTGAGTAAGGGGCTTGACTTAGTGGGATCTGGGGGTGGTGCTTTTAAGTTCTTCTTTTGACGGTGGCCTGAATTACAGGTCGATGCCATAGTAATTTAGGAGGAAGGTGGGTAGCAGTGGAAGAAAACATCTTTTATTACTACTGAACGGTAAATATGTGAAATTTACATTATATGAGGTAATGATTAGAGATGAGCGAGCATGCTTGTCCGAGCTTGGTGCTCGTTCGAGCATTAGGGTACTCATAAGTGCTCGCTGCTCGGACGAGTATCTCGCCATGCTCGAGGAAATGGCAACTTCCGCATCGTGCTTTTTTGGCGCCTAAAAACACAGCCAATCACAAGCCAGGAGACTCTGCGTACCACCCAGCATCACGTGGGTCCCTTACATGTCGATAGCAGGGGTTGGCTGGCCTGATCAGGTGACCCTGGAATATACTACCGACTGGTCGCGGCTCAGATGCCGTCTGGATGTCGTTAGGGATAGAGCTGATGCCTTTCAGGGACAGTGTTAGGGCCTGCATTTAGTTGTCTGTTAGGCAGGGATCACCCACAAATAACCCAACAGCCCTTCTAAGGGCTAGAAGACATTTTTTTTGTCGCTTGGCTGGCTGGCACTAGTAGTGCAGCTATCGCCATATCTAACCCTTTTTTTTTTTTATTGTT